>NDFG01000269.1:263942-307592 GCA_002167245.1 Sporophila hypoxantha | reverse complement strand
GGGTTGCCCAGCAAGGACAGTGCCACACACAGCTGTGACACAGAGAAGGGACTCAGCCAACCCTCCTGGCATTGTGCCCCCACTCAGCTGTGGACAGCACCTCCTCATTTATGGGAATTGTGCTTTATGAAATGCGGGGAAGGCTCATTTCCATCGCCCCACCCAGCACGAGGCTCTCCTGGGTAGCTCAGGGCACAGCCTGRTCCCTCCACTCAGAAAGGGGAGTTTTAATTAGTGTTTGAGCATTGCAGTGCTCATTATAGGTGAGCCAAAACACACCTTTCTGGTTATCCCAGGAGGTAATTTTCTGACTTTTTTGTTTAAGTAGTCTTGAAGCTGCAGAGCGTTCACAATTCTGCGGGGAAAATGAAAAAAGAGCATTTTTATAACTCCAAATCAATACACTCATCAAGTGTCCCCAAAATGACAAAAAAAAAAAAAAGAACTTTTCTCCCCTTGCTCTCGACTCCTGCTTTTTTTCATTAAACATTTATTGTGTTACTAAAATGCAGTGACTATTTGAAGCAGAGTGCAGTGAATAAGCCACAAGCTSTTTTCTAAACCCATCACCAGTGTCAACAGCATTACAAATCCATTCCCCTTGCCAGTGTCAGCTCAGCACCCTTTCTTGTGGTGCCAAACTCTAACCTCAGAGATTTCAGAAAAGCTGCCTAAAGAGAACATTCTTAAGAGGGCATTAGTGATGAATTTATCCCCACCAAATACACTCAGGMAAATTGGAGGTTTTCTAAACCCACTCACTAAATCACAGCACAAAAGCACTTTTGCAGCTGAGTTTCCTGCATTTCTTTCCATGTTTCCTCTGTGAATTTTGACTCTCTTGTCCCCTGCCCATGACTGATGGGTGGAACTTGTACTGTCCCAACTCCCCATGTGTGAAAAATGCGTATTTTGTGATTGGCTTTTTGCAAAGACGAAAACGAATATTATATGTGTTGTGTTAGAAAGTTATGCTGTAGTAGTATGTTAAATTTAGTTTAGGTTATAACATAATGTTAAAATAGAAACTACGTATGTGAGATATTTTTTTAAGAAAGGAATGAGGTACTTGCACCAGATAGCAGCCACAGGGCACCTAAATCTTTTAGAGAAAAAGAATTTATTGCTTCCTTATCAGAAGAAACAAACTTTTTCCCACCTTGCTCAGCCATGAAGACACCATCATGATTAAGAGGAAGAAGTTGACACTGACCAGACAGAATCCTTTGTTTGAATGGAATTTATGTATCATGTATGAGGTGTATGAATATGCAACAGACTGTTGTTTTTAAGGGTTAATCCTCTGTTAATGAGGATTTTTTTTGCCCAGAAAAGGTACCCGGACATCCAYAACTCTTTGTTCTATTGTCTCATATTGTCCTAATMCAAATTGTCCAAATTACTATTACTCTAATTATATTACTACTTTATTATAACCATTTTATTACTATTAAACTTTTAMAAWTTTRAAACCAAGGGATTGTTGTTTTTCCCACACRTGTACCTGTGCACAGCAGCATCCGYGTCCTCCTGGTGCAGCCCCTTGACGGCCGCGTAGACCCTCAGGTGCTGCAGCGGGGTGAGCTCCAGCCAGAGGGGGTTCTCCTGGGGGCAGTACCCCAGGAATGCAGGAGCCTGCTCCAGGGAGCCTCCTCCATCTCCCTTCTTCATCAGGACCTGCACAACCAGGCTGGGCTTTGTCCTCTCACACAGCCTTGCCCAGCACAGGGCTGTGTTGGGGTTTTTCTGCTGGGATCTGTTCCTTGAGCTTTTATCAGCCCCAGTACATGGTTGAGACAAATGGAAGATGGCAACAGCTCATGTACAGCCAGCAGCAGCCAAAGATTTCTTTGTTACAGAGCATTTTAAGAACTTTCTGGCCAATAGCATATTGCTGAAGCTTACAGACAATTGTTCTGGGCAATCACTAAAAATACACGTACACCTGCTTCACACAATGCCTTGCCTGCTCTCTATTAACAACACACAATACTCCAATACTAAGCTTAAAACCTTCTACTATAAACCTTAAAACCTTCTACCATAAACCTTAAAACCTTCTACCTGTGGCTGTGGTGAAATTATAAACCAGTTTATACTCTAAAAACCCCAATTCATACACTAGGCATACTTTATTTTTCTACAGTCTTAAGGTCTATCCTGGCCAAGCCTAAAACTCAGGCTATTTTTCATGTCCTTGCTTGCCGTACTGTTGTAACTTTTCTACTTTCAGACTCTGCAGCTGCAGGTAGCTCTGAGTTCTCTGCTCTCTGCTGTCACAGCTTTTGAAAGTCTTCTTACCTTTACTATTTTTCCCACCCAGGGGGTGGTTCAGGGGAGATTATGGGGTTTAGGTGAGGAAACCCACAGGGAGGGAGGGATTTCATACTGTTTATAAATATAAATATAAATGATATAGATATAGATATAGATATATAGATATAGATATATAGATATAGATATAGATATAGATATAGATATAAATATAAATATAAATATAAATATAAATNAATATAAATATAAATATAAATATAAATATAAATATAAATATAAATATAAATATAAATATAAATATAAATATAAATATAAATATAAATATAAATATGGCAATTAGGGCAGAAGCAGAAGCTTATCAAAATTTTGAAGTAGCTCACCATCACCTTATTAATACATTATTTAATTTAATAGCACGATGGACTCAATTAAAACCCTGATCACCAATAATGCTCTGACAAAAATTGCAGTCTTGATAAAAATGACAGCTTAGCTTAGGTGCAAGGTTTGGATTTTTGCCATGGGCCCATCCCTTGTCCCCAGGTGTCTCCTACCTGCCCAGCAGTCAGGGCTGTSTCTCCAGTGATCATTTTGATAGTTGTGCTTTTCCCAGCTCCATTGGGCCCCAGAAGTCCTAACACTTCTCCTGCAATCAATACACAGAATTTCTTAGGACTATTCCCCTTTCAAAAAATATATCATAAATATACAAGAATAATCATAAATATATCATAAATAAACAAGAAATAGATCAATATATACAGTCCCATAAAAGAAAAAATATAAAAGGCAGCATGCTAATATCAAAGATCATATAAAATAAATGGTTTTATTGTATAAAATACACACTCAGAGAGCCCATAAGATTTCAACTTAAAACTGATGCTGTGATTTGCTCCCAGGAGCCACTGCTGAAGTGGTCYCCTCTCCCCAGGATCTTTATTTTATCTTTATTTTAGATAATGGACAGGCCATTGATAGGATGCACCATTAACACATCAAGCCCAGACTGAAGGKGCTTTAACGACAGAACAAATAGATTTGACCTTTCTGTCCTTGCTCAGGTAACTGAGAATTAACTCTGGGTCCAACACAGGTCTGGCAGGACAGTCCCAGTTCTCACCTTTTTTAACACAGAAGGAAAGGTTTTTGGTGGCTGTTTTCTTCTTCTTCTTAAAAAGTGAGCCAGCTTGCTTTATTTTATATTCCTTGCACAGATTGCTGACTATAATGACTGATTTCTGAAAGTGAGGAGGAAAGAGCAAGATTAATTTATTRTCTTGGCTAGCATCAATCCTTCAGTGATTTTTTTTTCCATTAAAAAAGGCAGAAAACCTTCTGAAGATCTTTGTTTTATAGCTCACCACAAAATATGAGGTGCAAGAGGACACTTYATTGTCCAGGTTCCTTCAAAGAGCTTTCTTCTCCTGAGGGAACCCACACTTTTACTTTTGGAATTTTGATTTTCCCAGTGAGAACAACACAGCCAGAGCCCTGCCCTGCACAGGTTTGTGTTTTTCTAGGTAGAAAATCAAACAAAACAAGAAGGACAWCACTCAGGGGTACCTCCTCCTGACTGGGAGCCACCAGAGCATTTCTCACTGCTTCCCTTTCAGCTCTGACATCTTCATCTTCCTCCTCGAGCTCCTTGGGGTGCTGCTGGCTGCTTTCTTTTCTTGGAGAAATCCTGAAAACCCACCAGGTTCAGCTTAGGATTTTGTTCTTTACCTCTGTTCTCCACCAGTGCATTTKGGATAAACCAAGAGGGAATTTCCCTGGGATTGAATTTATACATTATAATGATTACTATTAAAATCATCATCATTATTGTTATTGTTGGGGATGATGATGACAATGATGAGGTTTATAATCTTTGGTTTTTACCAAAAAAACAAGCTGGTGCATCCCACAGCACAGGCAACAKCCTGTGGAGGCACTACATAACTTAAAAGCTGTTTTATATTATCACACCACTGCAGTATTTAAGGGGCCATTGAAGTCATCAAAAGATCACCAGTATTAAAAAATATATTTAAAAATAGGGACMCAACTGCAATGTTTTCAAGAAGGAGCAATGGGGTGGGAGTCTAGATCTCATATGTGCATGGGTGTTTATACAAACCTAAATATGGGGTCCCGTCTCAGCACTGCTTTTCCATATTTTAACTCCAAAAAGCGAAGAAGAAGAACAAGCACCACAGAATGGATGTAAGGCTGAAAAACAGAGGTTGCCACATTAACAGCCTTGCCTTTCCTCCCACCACAGCTGGCACTGAGGTGGTGGCAGAGCTATAAAATATGTGGGGAAAACWGAATATGTGAAAACAGCCCATTAACACTGAAACTCAGGGTAATCAACACTGCAGAAAGCACTYAAGGCAGAAAAACCCCAATTCATAAAATAACAGGACAGCATGAGGTGATCTGGGCTTATTTCATTTTGCTTTCCCCAGTTCAAAGGTGTGAAATTATTCTAGCACAGTGGGTAAAATGTCATCCAGACCCACCCAAGTCCTCCTCCTGCTTCCTCATAACTGAGGAGGGGCTTTAGRATATGGTATTTCCTCATGGCAGGAAGGAATGATGAATCTGACTACATGTTCTCAGAAGGCTAATTTATTATTTTATGATACTATATTATATTAAAGAATGCTATACTAAACTATACTAAACTAAAGAATACAGAAAGGATAATTACAGAAGGCTAAAAGATAATAATGAAAACTCGTGACTCTCTCCAGASTCCTGACACAGCTTGGCCCTGATTGGCCAAAGAGTGAAAACAACTCACAGCAGAATCCAATGAAACAATCACCTGTGGGTAAACAATCTCCAAACACATTCCAAAGCAGCAMAACACAGGAGAAGCAAATGAGATAAGAATTGTTTTCCTTTTTCTCTGAGGCTTCTCAGCTTCCCAGGAGAAAAATCCTGGGCGAAGGGATTTTTCTAGAAAATGTGACAATAGGAGACCCACATTCCTAAATAAAAGCAATGTTAAATGTTTTCTTACTGCAAAGACAGCAATCAGTACATGACTGCCTGAAGCGGAACTAAATGGCTCAGAGTCCCACAGGATCTGTAAGAATAAAAAAAATACCCAGTGAAGAAGTGTAATTCTTTAGCATCAATCTGTTTAATGCAGTAACATTCAGAAATGCTTTGAAAATCTGCAAAACTTCTGATTTTCCCCAGATGAACAGATACAGATGTTTGGCTTTGGGAACCCTGGTCCTACACCAGRACATGTCACAGTTCTCAGTACACAGAGCAGATTCTCCTTCCAGATGTCCTGTCCCAGGAAAACATCTCTGCTTTGGGTCCCAGTGGAGAGGAGGTGAGTGGGACAGGACAGAGGAGACTTCACCCCTCAGTAATTTATCATTTTTCAGCAGTGTTGCACATAGCTGGGGGTTTTGTTAAATTCTCAGCTGACTTTCCACCACCCYTGTCAGCTGACATGGAGTAAAGCCCCCTGTGATTATTCTAAATTTTAACTCAGGTTTTTTTTTTTTTTCATGCAAAGACAGATCCATGGCTTCAGATTTTCTCTTAGGATTGGTCAAGCCAAGTTGATTGACTTTGTGCTTTCTCCATCCTTGGCATTGTCCAAGGCCAGCTTAGATGTGGCTTGGAGCAACGTGGTCTAATGGAMGGTGTCCCCTGACACGGCAGGGAGCGGAAGSAGATGAGCTTTAAGGTCCCTTCCAAACCAAACCRTTCCATGATTCCATTCTATGATTCTGTATGGAAGGAATTAAGAGTTTTTACCTAATCTGCCGTCACAGCTGCACAAGAAGTCACCCCCAGCCCTGATGAGCAGCTGGGAAAATGAGATCTGAGCTGAAAGAGTCGTTTAACGATGCACTCTGGAAAGTTCCACCCAAGATCAGCCTTCCCAGACTGCAGCGCGTGGTTACTCCCAGATTTTGGGGCAGTTACTCCCAGATTTTGGGGCAGTTATCCCTGGATTTTGGTGCAGTTACCACCAGATTTTGCTGCAGTTACCACCAGACTTTAGGAGCAGTTACTCCCAGACTTTAGGAGCAGTTACTCCCAGACTTTGGGCAGGTACTGTCAGATCTTGCTGCAGTTACCCCAAGATTCTGGTGCAGTAACTCCCAGATTTTGCTGCAGTTACTGTCAGACTTTGGGGCAGTTGCCTCCAGATTTTGGTGCAGTTACCACCAGATTTTGGTGCAATAACTGTCAGAGTTTGGGGCAGTTATCCCCAGACTTTGGGGCAGTTACCACCACACTTTGGGGCAGTTACCATCAGACTTTGGGGCATTTACCATCAGATTTTACTGCAGTTATCCCCAGATTTGGGTGCAGTTACCCCCGGACTTTGGTGCAGTTACCCCAAGATTTTGGTGCAGTTACCCCCAGACTTTGGGGCAGTTACTGTCAGATTTTGGTGCAGTTACCCCCAGACTTTGGTCACAAGGACCCAGGGCTGTGTTTCAGGCCTCTCCTTGCCCAGAAGCACCACTCACATGGGAGTCAGTCCCAAAATCGATGGCAAAACACATCAGGGGGTACACAGGAACCAAGAGGGACAGAACGTAGAGGGAGACRGGGCGGCCCAGGCTGTCGATGATTCTGCTGATGATAACAGAAATAAAGCACACCTGAAAATAAAACAAGAGGGCGACTCAGCTGATGGGAAGGGTTAAACTGCTCCTTAAAACTGTGTGGGTCTAGCTCTGCAACTCCCTGTTGAATTTATAAAAATGGACAAAAAACTGAGGAAGATGGGACACCAAGAGGGCTCAGGAGATTCTCAGCTGTCTCTGTCTGAGGGTTGGCTGCTGCTTTGGGTCAGCTGGGGAGAYTTCTTCCCAGGGACAGGGCTGCTCCAGGCAGACAAGTCAAACATGGGATCCCATCCTGTTCATTCCCATCCCAATCCATGGCAATAATCCCCCTCCTTCCAGGTCAGGCTAGCCTGATGGGTCCTGTCCCAACACTTTACATCTGCTGGATGTGGGGTGTCAAGCAAAGTGATAAATTAATTTTTTGTCTCCATTCCTGCAACAGTTCAGGTTGGATTCAGGTATTCCCCCGTGTCACAGCAGGATTGTGGCAGCAGAACACGGTGACACAAATTTAATACAGAATTGGCTGCTATGAATCACACCCAGATTTCTGCTACACATCTCTGCTTGGTGTTTTGACATCTAGCTCATCCTCAAGATCTCAGCATGTCTGCAATCCCTGCAGTGCACTATCCAACAATGTGCTCACCATTATCAGGATGAAAGACCAAAGATCAGAGCTCCATCCTTTGCGAGAGTTGAAGGAGATCAGGTAGATTAAGAGAACGAGGGAAATTCCATAACCCAACATCCCCGTGACCTACAGGGGAAAAAAGGCTTCTGTTGGAGAAAATGGAGTGAGGTAAACCACCAGAAACCCATCTATAGCAACAGGGAGCAATGGAAATAATCACAGAGTAAGATCAGGGCATTTAGAAATTACCACAGTTTTACTCTGAGGTGTAAAGAATACATTAAGGCAAGATTTATTGCCTTTTATTTCCAGCTGGAGAAACCCAAAGGATAGGAGGTGAAACAAGAAGGTCACTAAGAAGACCAAGAGTGTTCCAGCACCATCTGCACCCACAGTGTCTCAGCTGCCCCCACACAAAATATTTTCCCTCAATCCCTTCCAAGCAAAGCRCCAAGGACCAGAATGGGATGTACCAGCATGAAGGTGATGCTGGCGCTGCCAGAAATCTTGTTGTTCAAGGCAAACTGGAGCCCAAACATGGAGAAGAGCAGGATGCAGCAGAGTGGGATGTCCACCAGTGCCTGGCCACACCAGTAGGCCGAGGGAAAGAGCCCCGAGATCCTCAGCTGGGCACGAGCTCCCACCTGGGAAGGCACAATTTTAAAGGGTAGTTTATTGCCTGTGCCTGGTTGGCCAACTGCACCCATGGGAATGGCCCCAGGAAATGAAAAGGGAATAAAATCTGTCACTGTTGTGATTCTGGGGTAAAATTCGACCCCCTTTTTGTCTTTCARTATTTGGTGCTGGCTGCAAAACTTCTCATGGGTCAAAACACCCCGAGCTGCCAATCACAGGGCTGGGCTCAGTTACCTCAGAGGCGTTTTCCAACCTAAATGATTCCAGATTCTGTACTCAAAATTCCTTCTGGCAGTGCAGTTGTGATCCCTTCTGCCCACCCCAAAYCTGCCCCATCCCAAGGAATTTACCTTGCAATCCTGTGTGTAGCCCATGGCAAAGTGAGGAGGAAAACCAGGGAATAACAGCAGCATATAAACGAGGTACGCGGACATAAAATAATCCCAGTATTTTGGATTGTCCAGCTGAAAACAGAAGAACAAAGCATCTGTGGAAAACGCAAACAATTCATTTTACCATTCATTTTACTGCATTCCCCATGGCTTACAGGGCAGTATGAACAAAAAGAGGGATTTGAAACCAAATTTGGGAAGGTTTTCCCAAAGAAGAGCCATGCAAAGTGCTTGCTGATGAGGACAGATGGGTGGTGCAGGTCCCACTTCTCCATCCCAGAATTGTGGGGAGCTCTCTCTTCCATCAACTGACAGGCCAAAGCTTGAATAACATGCTGGAGAGAATAAGGAACCTCCTGGAGAAACCCTCCCAGCCACCCTCTCCACCCTGCAGCCCTTGAGACCCACATGGGAAAAATCTGATTTTCCTGAAGTCAAACGTGGTGGTTCCAGAGGCACCGTGAAGGAAGGGGGATTTACATGTGATAAAATCTGATGAATTAGTGAGACTTTAAACGGTTTTCTGACAGCTTCTGGCTTCACTTACAGAGAAGAAGGGGTGGCTCCAGACCTGGATGTGCCTGGTGGAGTTGAGGGATCTCAGCAGGGTGTTGCTGATGAYGTTCACCAGCACTGGGAAGCAGTTGACAGCCTCCAAGTGGCACAGCACGGTGAACCTGTAGCTCTTCAAAGAGCAGGAAAACAARGTGAGAACTCCTGGCTTTTCTCATCTGCAGGGAAGCAGTAGAAAAGGAGCACACCGGGAAAATCCATCCCTGAAACAGCTTTTTTTATGTCTTGTTTGCTAAAAAAACAAATTATGAGGTATTGGAAGTCTGTATTGCTGTGCTAAAAATGTACATTTTGAGGTGGAGGGTCAGGGAGATAAGGTCTCCTCTAGCAAGGAATTTACTGCTCAAAACACTTCCTAATTTTTGTACCTTACAAAAAGTCAACAGGGAGAGCTGATGGAGGTGTTTGCTTAATTATTCAATTGTTGCGAGGAGATGAGGGAGAGGAGAAAAATCCTCACCTGATCTATGCGGAACAATCGTAGAGCGCCGTTGTGTTCTAGCTCCTCTGTGATATTTTCCTCCTTTGCTATTTCCACTGTAATATCCTGGCTCTGGAGCAGATGGATTAAGTCATCAATGTCTGTGCCTGGTGTGAGGACCAAAAACAGAGGAATTATAACACTGGGAAACAAAAGAGTCTTTGGCCATTTTATTTTTATTTTAATTTTTATTTTTATTTTCAATTTTTAATTTTAATTTTTATTTTTTATTTTAAATCCATTACCACCAAACAAAACCAGAAGAAATCTAATAACCGTGGGGATCAGCCAGCACATGYGTGCTGGATCATTGCACGTTAGTTTTTGGGAAGTTAATGGATTTCAGACTGAATTTTTRCATTGTCCTTTTTTCCCCTAGCCTCTCCTGAAGTGCTACAAAATGAAGTTTCCTTTGGGCCCATCTGATGAAGATACTCATTCTCTGGCTGAATAACAGGAAMTATCATCCACTCATGGGAATGTTGAAAGTGAAACTCTGGAAGCAGCCCATTAATTTGACTCAGCATGAGTGAGCCTGGAGTGTGGTGCCTGCTTTSAAGACCCCACACTCAGAAATTGCTTGGATAGAGACCTGGACTTGTGGCAGGGGGAAAACCTTGTCCCCACCTTATCTCCCTTTTGCACATCTCTCATCAGGGTCTCACCAGCTGCTGAAGCCCCAAAAGATTTCCCCCACAACCCTTTAAAGACAATCCCTCCTCCCTTGTTAAAGCCTTCATCCCCCCCGGGATCCTCCTCATCCACACCATCTGCTCTGTCCTGCGTTTTCCATTGGAGCAGCACAAACCCAGAGCTGGGGAGGATGAGGAGAAGCCTCTCCCCTCACCTGTGTGGTTGTAGAGCAGGAGGGTGGTGGTCTCCAGGTGGGATTTCCTCCCCAGGGGCAGGAAGTAGCGGGCAGGAGAGAGCTGCCAGGCACTCACACTCTGCCAGCCTGCCAGCACGCACAGCTGCAGCACCAGAGGAAGCAGAAAAACCACATAGAGCAGCAAACTGCGTTAAGAAAGAGATGAATAAACACTCTGAAAAGAGATATTCAGCAGAAGTGCATCCAGAATGCATTTGTGTGCTGGAAGTGGTGGATGATATTCAAATTACCCAAAGCTCTGTTAAAAACTTTTGGCAATTTTCGTAGAATCATGGAATATCCTGACTTGGAAGGGACCCAAAATCATGGCCCTGACATCCCAACAATCCCACCCTAGGCATCCCTGGGAGTGGTGTCCAAACAGTCCTGGAGCTCTGACAGCCCCAGAGCTGTGCCCATTCCCTGGGGAGCCTGGGCAGTGCCCAGCACCCTCTAGGAGAAGAAACTTTCCCAAAATCCAACCTAACCCTCCCCTGACACATCTCCAGCCATTCCCTCAGGCCTTGTCACCAATGACCAGAGAGAATTTTATTTCCAGAAGTCTCAAAGCTTGATCRTTCACCAAATGATTAAAAATGTAGCAGGGAGAGAACCTCAGATCCAGACTGCTCAACTTTTTAGGGCCATGAAATGCCTTTCAGACTTCCTTTAGATACAAGTTTTTCATAAATAAGCATCTTCCTTTAGTTCCTTGTGCCCCACCAGAAACTCCAGCTTGAACACCAGCGGGGCCAAATGAGTTCAAACACTGGCAACATGAGAGAATTAAAAAAAAAAAAAAAAAAAAAAAAAGGAAGCACTCTCTGTACACACTGACTTATTTTAAACTTCCTCCATTTGACATAAAAGTATTTCTAAATGATTCTTTTATTTGGAGAGAAAATGGGTTTCTCTTGCATAAATTATTCAGCATAGAAATGAAAATGCACAAATGGGAGATTTTGTGTTACTGGCACTGGAAAGCAAAAAACTTTCCCTTCCTCTGAGTGCAGATGATTGAGGTCATTCCTAGACAAAACCTCATATCAATTAATCCAAACTCATGGAAACAGGSGTGTGGAAGTTGTCCCCCCTGGTGTGACAGTGCCCAATTCCAGACCTCCAGGAGATAACCCTGTAGCAATGGATTTGAACAGTCTGAGCTGCAGTGTGCTCCAGCCAAACCACTTTTGGTTGTTCTTGTCAGAGCCCTCTGGAATTCATCAAGRTTACTGGGACATAAATTGTGCTAAATTAAGAAAGAAGAGGCTGAGAAACAAAATGCCAAGACCACAAGAACTAGATAAAGGCTGTGAAAAGGGAAAGTCACTGAAGCACTGGACTGTAACCAACAATATATCCTGTAAAGTGCATGCAGAGCATGAGGACAAGGTAGAGGCAGCRATCAAGAAATGTGTGATTAGTGTGCAGTAGGGTTAGAAAGTATAAATAGAGCACAATGTAAACAATAAAGTGGCTTCTGCTCAATCACATGGGTTAGCTGTCCAGGAGTCCTGCTCTCCTGCAGAACCCCCTTGGGACTTACATGGACTGCAGGTTCTTCASCGAGCTCTTGAGCTTCAAGAAGCGCACCCGTGCCACGGCAGAGACCTGCTGCCTCCAGAGGGCCAGGCCCTGCACTGATGCCATCCCGGTGTCTGAGAGCAGCAGGGAGCCTGACCTGGTCTCCTCAGGGCATCCTGGGGCTGCTTCTCCCCACTCCTGGCCTGGGACGTGCTCATCTGCAGAGAGTTTCCACGTGCACATTTATGTCCAAGATTATAGAAGGCAGGTGTCCCTGACATGGGGAATGACAATGGCACCTGACTCCATTGATTCAGAATGCTGAACAACTGCTTTATTAAACTATACTATATTATGTTAATACTTGTCCTGGATTGTCAAGCAATTTGTATTCTATTTGCCATCTGGATAGCAGTTATCTTCTGTTTAGTGGGCAGTTTTCCTTATCTCTTCCACATCCACTCCTCCCTCTGGGGAGACACCTGCTGATAACAGGCTATTGAATGTCCCTGCATGGCTGATAAGAATTACAGCATCCCATTGGGAGATGTGAGCCCAGAGGGAGGAGCCAAGCATTCCTACCTGGCTATAATCTGGAGATTCTGGAACACCAGCCAAGCATTCCTACCTGGCTATAATCTGGAGATTCTGGAACACCAGCCAAGCATTCCTACCTGGATAGAATCTGGAGATTCTGGAACACCAGCCAAGCATTCCTACCTGGATAGAATCTGGAGATTCTGGAACACCAGCCAAGCATTCCTRCCTGKATAKAMYCTGGAGATTCTGGAACACCAGCCAAGCATTCCTGCCTGGATAGAATCTGGAGGTTCTGGAACACCAGCCAAGCATTCCTACCTGGATAGAATCCAGAGATTCTGGAACACCAGCCAAGCATTCCTGCCTGGATAGAATCTGGAGATTCTGGAGCACCAGCCAAGCATTCCTACCTGGATAGAATCTGGAGATTCTGGAGCACCAGCACAGCTTCTCCACTGGATTTCCCAGAGGAACAGCAGCTGCCTCTTCTTCCCCTGGATCTTCAGAGGCAGAGACTGCACCTTTCTCCAGGATCCCTGCTCCAGCAGAGCCACCCCTGACACTGCAGGAGGGCTGAGCCACAATTCCAATGGCACTGCTGCCAGCACCCTGACCCACAGGGTGTCAGGCTGGGTTCTGACTCTGGCAGTGTTGTTTTAGTTTACTGCATTGCTTATTTTATCCTTTTATTTTCTTCCCTATTAAAGAACTGTTATTTTCTGCTCCCATATCTTTGCCTGAGAGCCCCTTAATTTCAAATTTATAGCAATTTGGAGGGAGGAGGTTTACATTTTCCAGTTCAAGGGAGGCTCCTGCCTTCCTTAGCAGACACCTGGCTTTTGAAACCAAGGCAATACTATACTGTATTAAAGAGATACTATACTGCAAAGAATACTAAAGAAAAACCCGTGACTGTGAGAGACAGCCAGGACACAGCTTTGAGTGATTTGCCAAGGAAACAAAACAATCCTCAGCAGAATACAATTGACAAATCCCTTCAGGTAAACAATCTTCCTAACACATTCCACATGTGCAAAAACAACAGGAGCAGAGAACAGAGATAAGAATTGCTTTCTCTTTCTCTGAGGTTCCTTGCTGCCATTCCCAGGAAATATTCTTGGGAAGTTGTGCCTGCCTGCTCTCTATGAAGAGAGCTGCAGCTACATAAGACCAGCTTCTAGGTTGGGATTCATGACAGTTTAAGAGGCACCTTTGGAGGTTTCTGCAGAGGAGCTGATCTCTTTGATCTGTGGGTTGTAAATTGTACCTTTTTGATTGTCCGTGGCTTCTCCCTCCAGCCTCAGGAACACGTCCTCCAGGGTTGTCATGCTGACTCCATAGTTGATAATTCCTTGCTCAGAGCAGCTGTCGAGGCCTCTGAACAGATCTGGRGGACAGAGATAAAATAAAGGTGTTAGCACAGATATCCAAACCACTCTGGCTCAGCTGAGCCAACCTGACTGGAGCATCTCCAGTGACAGAGAACTGCCAGGACACAAAGGTGTGGAGGAACACAAAACGGCCAGAGCCATCCTCATGGAAGGTGTTTTTCTGCTTAGCACCAACATTTCAGACTGTTTTCATCCTCTGTGGGATGGTCAGGCTGAAGTGATGGGCACAGTGGGTGCATGGAGCAGTTCAGATTGTGTGGGGTTTTCTTTTATCTCTGTCTTTTCATTTAGCAGAAAGAGAACTGAACTCTCAGTAACACATGTRGCCCAGTTTAGCCTGCAGGGTTTGTCACTGCAAACAGTAGAAAAGCATTTGTTGCACAATTTGATCTTAAATGTATGATAAAATTGTGGGGAAAACCCAAACTGTGATGGTTTTGAAGTCCTGATGTGACTCCTGTAAAAAATGTCCCTTTGCAGTTCTCCTTCCACGCATTTGTCATTATATTTTTTTCCCTATGAATAATCCTCAGTTATTTTCATATACATTACCTGGGAATTTATTCATGTTTTCTAAAGGCAGTTTATATCTCAGTTCATACTGGCTGTGTCCTGAGAACGTGGCATTGGGGATGTACCCTTTCACCAGGGATGTCAGATTCTCCAGGTCACAAGACTCACTGACATGRATCCTGTTGTGTGGAAAAAACCACAGACACTTAGGTTTGGAATAAAAGCAACCCAAACCCACCCAGGCAAACAACATCCACCATTTTATGGATGCATAAAAAGAAAACTCCAGTATTCTTCATTCATTCCCTGCTCTGGATTAATTAGCCCCAACCCTAAATCTTACTGTTTCAGTTAATCGACCTAGATTTTAATGCAGGCAATTTGTTTGTTTTGATACCATCTGCTCTAGGGTTTCATGAATTCTGGTGTCCCCTTGTACTTGCATGTTGCCAGGTATTGTTGGGGCTTCAGGAGATACCTTAAATGATAGCAAATCCCCCATTTTTTCTTCAGGAACARAGAAGAGCCAACACACTTCAGCCTCCCGTGCGAGATAAAAGCCTTGCGGTCTGGAGAAAGGAAAAGCCAAAGGAATTTCTAGTGCAGAGCAGYYGTGTCCATCTTTTGGGGCTTTGTGCTGCTGGCTTATCTGCTGTAGTGCATTTTTGTTCTTTATAATGGTTTTGTCTTTGTATCCCCTTATTTTCCCCAAATGGTTTGCACCAGATTGTGTCCCCTCCCTCTACCTGTGTAATCCCTCTCCTTTGCTGGGATCATCCCCAAATCCCCACCCTGCCTCTCTGTCAGTCACTCAGCATCCCATCCCCTCCATCTAGAACTTTCGGTCCAGGACGTTGAGTGATTAGCCAGAGGCTAGGAGTCAACCCCCCAAGTGTCTGTCCTAAATGTCCATTCCCCCAGTCTCCATCCCTTAAATTCACTTATTGGTTAGTAAAATGTTATCTACTTTTGGTTTCTACCTCCCTTTAAATGCAACCTTGGCACCTCTCCTGGGGCCTAAACGTCCTAAATGTCCATTCCTCCAGTCTCCATCCCTTAAATTCACTTATTGGTTAGTAAAATGTTATCTGCGTTCAGTTTCCACCTTTAAAAGTAACCTTGGCACCTCTCCTGGGGCTCTCACCAGCAGGCCCCTYGAGATTTGTAAAGGCTCCCTGGAGCTCCTGAAATAAACCCTGGATTAACCCCTGCTAAGAGTTGACCCCTTCATCTTCTGCCGTTGTTCCAGTGTCTCCTCTGCTGCAGGAGATCAGCCTGGCTGCTTTCAGTACCCCTGGGGATGGGGATCAGCCTGGCTGCCCTCCGTACCCCCAGGGGCACGAGAGAGGGGCACCCTTGTCCAGGATCCCTGCTCCAGCTGTCCACTGTCTTGGGGCTGGCTGGGGTTCCCTCAGTTATCCCCCAGGGATGCCCCAGCAGAGCTCACCTGCCAGGATGTCAGCCTCGTCCATGAACTGGGTGCTGAACAGGACCACCCGCCCCGCCTGCTGCTCCYGCAGGAGGCTCCACACCCGGTGCCTGGAGAGGGGATCCAGCCCCGCCGTGGGCTCGTCCAGSAGCAAAACCTGCAGGGAGGATGGGATCAGACATTCCCCATTGCTGGAGTGGTGGCGTGGCTTTGGGGTTTTGTGCCAACACAGGGTGTTGGGGAAGATGAAACAGGAAAGCCTTATGAATATGAGCCTGGCAAAAGATTTTGAGAATATGGAAACTSTAAGSGAGRTTGAAATGAAAGCAAGCTTTGAGATCCCTCAGTCACTGAACAACTGGAAAACAATGGTGTGGCTGGCTGAAGGYAATCCCCTTTTGATGGAACAACACCCTCTGCTTGCAGACAGSYCCAAGGGTCAGAGCAGACCCTACAGCTTGGCAGAAGGGGCCCAAAGAGGAGTTTTTAGGGTTTAAAATGTAACACAGTATGGCAATGTAATGAATCTTATAGGCTGTATGTAAATGCTATAGGATTTGTATCTTGTACTAGATTGGTTAGTGAGAATCAGAATATTCAACACAGAAGAAGATTTATTGTATTGTAACGGGAACCTCGCTCTTTTACCCTCTTATCCTCTCATCCTCTCTCTCTCTCTCATCCTCTTTGCCATTCTCTTCTCTCGGGCCTGCTCTGAGCTGTGGCTGGCAGCTCCCAGCAGGGCCCTGCACTTGGCCCTTTGCAATAAACCCCAAGTTCCACGACCTGGCTGCAGAGATCTCTGATCTCTGTCCATCCTGACCATCCTGACCCCCAACACTCCTACACCAGGGCATTGGGAATATTTCCCTGTCTGCTCTGGGGTGCCCTGACCCCCAGCACAGCACTGACTTTGACCCTCACTCATGGAGAAAGTTTCCTAAACTCCAGACCCCATTAGGGTGTGAAGTAGATTGTAGAGTAGTGATTGTGAAGTAGTGTAGATGTATCACTTAGGTGGGAAATTTAGGTTTTAGGATTTTTAGTATGTAGTGGATGGAAACAAGATGGAGAGCACAGGGTGTCACCTTGGGTTTCTTCTTCATGCTTCTTCTTCCTCCTTCTCCATGGGTTTGGGTGGCATTTTGTAATTGCGTGGAAAAGTCTGCATTTTGGGCTTTTGGGGATCAGTTATTGGGTTAAAAGGGAAATAATCCAGGTGTCAGTTCTTAATTGGACAGTTTAGCTTTAAAAGACCTTGTCACAAGGGACTATTGGCCATTTTTGTGGTGCTTTTCCAGCGCACTGAGCCTGGTGTGGACAGCRTGCAAAACTCTAGATAAGATAACAATAAACAAGAACCTGAAGACTTAAAAGATCCAGTGGGTCTCTCTTTCCTGACAGAAAACCACTCTAGGAGGGTTTCCCCAACAGGGAGCCCCAGAGAGGGCCCAGMCAGAGTCCCAGAAGTCGGGGAATCAGCCACAGGTACCTGACAGGGTTTGGGGTTCTGAAGACAAGAGACCCTGGGCATCTTTCAGACAAGGGCAGCTGTTCTGGGGGCTGTGGGAGCTCAGGGAACTCTGCCTGCTTCAAAACTCGGCTGGCAAGGTGGGTTATGAATTTAAACAACAAAAGAAATGATGAAATTTATTCATTCTAATTATAAGCATTTAAAGAAGTCAGAAATCCTAGAGCCAAATACACGCCCAAGGTTTTAATTATGCTGGACCTGAGTATTTCCTACGTCACAGAGCTATGCCTGCTGCTTTACCTGGGGGTTTCCAAGCATGGCTATTCCAATGGATAACTTCCTTTTCTGTCCACCACTCAGTTTTTCAGCTTGGRTGTCTTGAATGTTGCTGATATCCAGCAGTTCCAGAATCTTTTGCACCTAGAACAGCACAAGGATGTACATTCTCAGCAGCCATTGTCCTTCCATCCTTTATTAGGGGAGATTTAGATTTAAATTAGCCATCAGAAGGAATTTATTCCTTGTGAGGGTGGGGAGGCCCTGGCACAGGSTGCCCAGAGAAGCTGTGGCTGCCCCTGGATCCCTGGCAGTGTCCAAGGCCAGGTTGGATGGGGCTTGGAGCTTCAATTTTSAGAAGATCCAGGTGAATTCTTTGACCTTCCCAGTGCAAAAGGAGCCTCTATGGAAYGGTGGGGAACACACTCACCTCTTGCTCCACCTCTTTGGATTTGATGCCCTTGATTTCTGCAAAGGTTTTCAGGTTTTCTTTCACTGTCAGGACCTCAAACTGCGTGTTGAACTGCGGGCAAATCCCAATCATCTCCCTGATCTCCTCCCTGTCTCCCATTTCAGAGAGTTTGTAGTTGTATATGGTGGCAGAGCCTGTTCATGGGATAAATGGGTGTCCTTGGGTTGGAAATGCAAAATGTGACTGTGGGGTAGCAATATTCTGGCAATATTCTTTCCCATTCTGTCAGAGGTGGGGCAGTTCTCTGCTGTTCATTGGGCAGTTTTCTTTATCTCTTCACAACCAATCCTCCCTCCAGGAGATCTCTGCTGTTCAGTTAATTATTAATTATCTTCTGTCCATATCCAGAGAGTGTCCCTGCAGGCTGATCAATCCAGCATCCCATGGAGAATGCTCGCGCCAGGGAGGAGCCAAGCATTCCTACCTGGATCCAATCTGAGCTTTGGGACACCCCAGCAGCCTTTGCCCCCTGCATTGCCAGAGGAGCAGCTTTCTGCTGCCCTGCATTGCCACAGGGAAGCCAGGCCCATCTCCAGCAGCCCTGGAGCTGCAGAGGAAAACTCCCCCTTGTGCAGGATCCCTGCTGCAGCAGCAGCACAGCTGGCACTGCAGGAGGGCTGAGCCCCCATGGATGGGCTGTTGCCACCCCTGACACACAGGGGCAGGGCCTGCTCTCACTCTAAGAGTGTTGTTTTGTATACTGCATTCGTATTTTTCATTTATTTATTTTTAATTTTTTTTTGCCTAGTAAAGAACTGTTATTTCCTACTCCCATATCTTTGCCTGAAGAGCCCCTTAATTCAAAATTATAATAATTCAGAGGGAGGGGTTTAACATTTTCCATTTCAAGGGAGGCTCCTGCCTTCCTTAGCAGACACCTGGCTTTTCAGACCAAGACAATGGGATGAGGGGGAATGAATTGATCTTTAGAGCTTTTGGATCAAGGCCACCCCATCCCAGCCTTGTCCTACCTTCYGAAGGGAGGCTGAGCCCACTGAGCACGTTCAGCAGCGTTGTCTTTCCAGCCCCACTGTGGCCCAGCAAGGCAGTGATCTGACCCTCATAAATGTTTAAAGACAGACCTAGAACAAAAATATCCATCAATGCTGGGGAGAAATGAGGTTTGTATTGCCCTCCCTCACTGTCAGAGGCAGAAGTCAGAAAGTACAAGAATAAAGTGATAATAATTAGCCAAAAGAGTACTCAGTRGGGCAAAGCTCTGCAAATATTTAAAGACAAAAGGAGTTGGTCTTTATTTAGCAGAAAATACAGAAATAAAACAATTTTTAAAAATGAAACTATTTCTTTTCTTTAGTCTTATTAAAACCAGCAAATTAGTGAAAACTGAACAAATTAGTGATCAATCACATCAATTAATAGTTGAAATAAAWTTTCAAGCAATGCAATGTCTTTTTTCATTGACTGTTTGCACARAGGTTTTTCCTTGTCTTTAGCAGGAATCAATCTCACAGTTTTCATACCTCTTAAAGCTTCTGTCTTCTTGTCCTTCTTCTTATAGACTTTTTTAATATTGTGGAGCCTGAAAGGAAGGTAAGGAGGTTATTATTTGGGGATTTCTGTAAATGCTTTTCCCTGCCACCCTTTTAAATTTTTATGGACCTTAAGTTACAATGMCAGAAATGGCATGAAGAAAATAAAAGGTGCTAAGAAACAAAGCTGAGATTCATAGGTTTGACAGGCTCTGTGCCCAGGTGTGAACCTCCCAACCTGGCACCAGAAATAGGGCACCAAGACTGGCAGAGACAGGGCCAAGCCCATTGCAACACTTTTACAATGAGTTACCCTCTTCATTCTCCCTTTTGTCCCTAAAGGCCATTGAAAGTCCACAAAAACAAAAACAAAAAACCACCAAAAACCCAGTTATTTTTAAATCTAAAATTACCTAAATTTCACCTTTAGTGACCAGTCTGAATTATCTTTTTATCTCTAATTTTTCTCTGTGAAACAAAATGTTCTGCAAGAGTCTCACAAACAGGAAAACAGCCTAGAAAAGTCCAACCCAAGCTGATGGAAGGAGTGGGGAGCCCTAAACCAGACACAAGCAATCCCTTTTCTCTGAACCTGATGGCCTCTTTCCCCAGGAACTGGGGGGGCACAGGCTCCACATCATCCCCCAGGAGCTCCTCAGGGTTTGCTGTGGCTCTGGGCACGTCCCTGCTGGAGCCTCTCCTGCTCCTCATCCAGTACGAGGCCTTCAGGAAGAACAAAGGAGGGGCTGGGATCCCATATTTGCCTGTCAGGAAAGCAGAAAGATGGCCTGACATCAACCAAAGGYGCAGCCAAGACACCATCCTAGACTAAACTTTTAGGAGCTTCAAATAGCACAAAATTGTTGATTTTTCCAGTCAACCCCCTGCCAGGTTTGGAGCAGAAGTAGAGGAGACAATAAGGGTGGCGCAAGGGAATTATGTCATGAATTCAGTGGTTTTTGTAATGAATTAAAGTATTGTCCTGCATGTTATTACACTATAATGTCATTAGAAAGAAAAAATATTAAATAAAAATATTAAATAAAAAATGAAAAAATATTAAATAAAAAATGAAAAAATATTAAATAAAAAATGTTAAATACTTTGTTGTCACTGATTCTCTGAATCCAGCGTGTGCCAGAAACAGAAAAGTCATTCCATGACACCATAAATTTCTTTTAGTCCAARCCTTATTTTGTTTGAGTCCAGGAAAAGAGAAGCCCATCATTTCCTTGATATAGCCCATGCACTCCATGTAAATAAAAATAAATCATTCCCACCTGGTAGAATTTTGTCGAAATACAGAGCCAGCAGCATGTACAAGACTGAGTCAAACACCAGCAGTATGTAGGTTGAAAATAAAAAGTATGCTTCCTCCATAAGGTTGGAAAAGGAGAAACCTATTCCATATTTCTCTAAATCAAAAATCTGAAATAAAAAAGGAAGAAGAATAAATTTCAGGCTGAAAAAAAGGGCAGATGCCACCAAACCATGGATGCAATTCTGTTTCTTAACCCAGAAAACATCTGCAGTACTGACCAACTGTTCTTATTTTCTTTTTAAAGGGGAAGGGGAATGAATTTAATCCATGCAGAGATCTTCATGCTTTAATCCAGAATTTTCCAGAACAATCCAGAAAYAGAAGAAAATATCAGAGTTTTAGAGGAGATCAATTAAAAAAACCACTGATATGGGCACTCTTGATGTGACAGAGTCACAACAAAAATGTTATAATTTACATAATGATTGATTTAACCATATGGCAAATTAACAAAGTCAGTCCTTCTTTCTGCTGCTGCAGAAATCTCCTCTCTTGGGCAGATTTTTCTAAAATACACATCAAGAAATCAAATATTAGATTACCAGAGCTAGCAAGAGCTGTGCAGATATGACTAATGGACAAGTGGGAAATGGATTTCGGCAGGGTGGGGATGGAGGAAGGGCAGCAGCAGCAGGAATCAATCCAGAGCTGCATTTGCACAGTCCCTGCTGCCAGGCAGGAGCAGGGGAGTGGCTGGGCAGCCAGGGATGCTGTCCCTGATGTCCCYGAGGACAATGGGGCTGTTGTGTGCAGGATGGGGCCATGTGGAAGATGCAGACATGCACAACAGCAGATTTTTTGTGCCCAGGGCCCTGCTTGGCTCTGCATTCAGCTGCTTTTGAAGCAGGGGAATGGGATGGGGGTGTTGGAGCCCCTCTGTGCTGCCCAGCACAGCTCAGCTCACCTGCGGGGTGTGCAAAGGAAGGGAAAGTGCCGGGGTGGTTTCCAGCTGGATTTTTGAGCTAAGGGCAGGAATTCCTGCACCTTTCTCCASCAGCAGGGGAAGGAAGGAAGGTTCAGCTGCAGGGCTGGTGCCCCCATACCTTGGCAATGCCAGTGTTGAAAGCAAAAGGACACATCAGACCGAGGAACCACTTCAGGGGCTYGGGGACTTCTTCTATCAGCACTGCCAGGCTCAGGAACCCAAAGATAAAGATGATGAGGAAGCCTATGGAGCTGACAAGCTTGGAGGTCCTTAAGAGGGAGCAGAGCATGAAAACCAGGTGGATCTGTAAGGACAGGACTTTCCTTCAACCACTGAAAGAAATAAATATTCYTAACAGCAGCACTTCCATCTGCCAGGCACCAGATCTCTGCTGAGCTGAGTCTGTGTAATAAAATCCACTAAAGCCCTTCTTAGTGGGTTGATCTGAGTTTCAAACTGGGCCTTTTGTAGCCAAACAAGAGCCTGTCAGCCCTTCAGGCTGCAAACCAAATCTCTGCTGCTGGCCTASAAAAGCCACTCAGATGTTTCAGCCAGCGTGGCCCACAAAGCTCCTRAGCACTGTGCAAAAGGCTCTGGAGCAATGCTCAGGCTCATCAACAGGGTAATAAATCWTGTGGGGAGGAAATGTGGCTTTAAAGCCTGACTTACACACGCCAGGCCATAGAGGAAGAAGAGGAGGGAGACTGCAGGGAAGCTGCTGGT
The DNA here is from genome assembly GCA_002167245.1 of Sporophila hypoxantha. NCBI lineage: Eukaryota > Metazoa > Chordata > Aves > Passeriformes > Thraupidae > Sporophila > Sporophila hypoxantha. The sequence goes on along the minus strand of NDFG01000269.1, from coordinate 285,058 downwards.
TTGGAAGCGCTTGYGCAGCACCAGGGCCGTCAGCAGGCAGGAGAAGATCAGCACATAAAGGGAGTACAGCAAACTCCAGGACAGCCTGGGGAGGGAGAGGTGCCATCAGCCCTGGGGGTCATTAACACCTCTGCTTACAGCTTCATCTGCATGTCAGAAGTGTTTAAATTGAAATATTAATTATTTCCCGTGACAATAATTTCTTTTTCACATCCTCAGGTGATCCAGCTTAGGAGGAAATGCCCCAGACAGCAGAGGACACCACTGCCATGCTCAACCCTCTGGATGAGAAACTGAGCAAAAGCACTGATCAGTTGCATCAAGTAATATTTGACATAAATTTTCAAGCAATGCAAGTATGTTTTTCAATTGACTGACTGAAATATTTGCACAATGGTGTTTCCTTGTCTCTACCAGGAATCAATCTCACAGAGTGCTGGAGAAAAGTTATAAACCCATTTAACTCATTAATTGGTTTCTCAAGTGCCTGTCACTGTCATATTTTCTGAAAAATCCCTTCGCCAGGATTTCTTCTCCTGGGAAGCYGAGAAGCCTCAGAGAAAAAGGAAAATAATATTATCTCATTGCTTCTCCTGTGTTTGCTGCTTTGGAATGTGGTTGGAGATTGTTTATCCAACAGCTGGTTGTTTGATTGGTTTCATGTGAATTGTTTTGACTTAATGACCAATCATGGTCCAGCTGTGTCGGGACTCTGGAGAGAGTCATGAGTTTTCATTATCATTCTTTGTAACCTTCTGTCTGTATYCTTTCTCTATTCTTTAGTATAATTTTAGTATAGCTTTCTTTAATATAAGTACATAAAATAATAAATTAGCTTTCTAAGGACATGTAGTCAGATTCTCAATTCCTCCTTCGTCCTGGGGACTCAGAAAAGACAAGTGCCCTGGAACAGGCTGATTTTTGACAAATGTATTCCAGTTAAAAAAGAGCTCACCAAAATGAAATGTCCTGCAGGCCCATGGTCTTCATCAATKCTTTGAGCTGCTTCTTTTCTCGTGTGACATTCCTTGATAAGAAATACATGAAGGGCAAGAAGCACATCACGATAACGACCATGAAGTAGCTGTACTCCAGGCTGATGGTGAAGGTGAAGCTCCGGGACTTCATTCTGGCACCATCAATGGATTCCATTTCTTCCCAAACAGAATGATTTGTCACCATCTAAAGGAATGCAAGGTCAACAGATCAGTGTTTTGCTTATTTCCTTGCAGTGGGATGCATTTATACAAGGAATATTCTGCTTCATCCTCCCTGGATTAAGTTTTAAAAGCAGCTTTATTTTCTGACAAAGCCATCCCTTGCTATTCCCACAGCAGAGTTTGCCTTTCTTATATTGTATTTAAAATAAAAGGATGTCTCCATCAGCTCCTAAATTGGATTTACCTCTATAATGGCAGCATCAATGCTGGACTGCAGGGACAGGAAGCCTTTGTACCAGTACCTTGGGCTCTCACAGCTCTTCCAGGAGAAGTTATAGCATGTGTCTGCAAGGCAAAGGGCATAACACTAATGAAAAGTAATTAATGTTCATTATTAAATGTAATGACAAGAACACACTGGCATGGTGGGAAACTCTTCAAATGGACAGTGACAAGAAAAAAACCCCAAACCACCCAAATTCAAAYTAAAAAAACCCCAAACCGCAATTCATTCCATCACTTAATAAATGTGGATTATTCCCACCCTGTCCACACCAGGCAACCACCCTGAAATTCTCATTTTTTATTACCTATGTATCCAATGACTTCATTGGGAATAATCACATGGCTGGCTGGAAACCTGAGGCGGTAGGAGAAGGTGTCCTTAAACACAACTCCTATAGTTTCCCTATTTGAAATCCAGGCTTTCTCCATGGCTCTCTCATCATCCACTTCCACTAGCTTTATACCTGTGGAGTGCCAGAAAAAATATTGCTGTGAGATTTTGTGAGTCTGGAATTGTGTCCAGAGGCACTGAGGGAACGTTCTTCTTTCTCAGCACTGCAACTCCTCCTTTTCCAGTTCTCACTTGTCACTCTTGTGCCAGGGTTGGTGTTGAAGATTGCATGCAAGATGTTTTCCATTACCTCGTATGGCAGAATTACCTTTGTCAAGTGGCAGTTTGCCTTATCTCTCTCTTGAGTGACCACATTCACACCTTCCTCGGGAGGGGACCTCTGCTGATAACAGACTATTGAATGTCAGTGCATGACTGATAAGAACTATAACATCCCATTGTGAGATGCTCCGCCCAGAGGAGGAGGACCAGCATTGCTACCCAGATATACTCTGAGATCCTAGAACACTAGTTTGGCTTTTCTCCCCAGGATTCCCCAGAGGAACAGCAGCTGGCTCTTCCTCCCCTGGATCTTCAGAGGAAGAATACATCCTTCTCTACAGATCCTTCTTGCCTCAACAGAACCACACTTGATACTTCAGAGGACTGCAGCCACATTTTCAATCGGACTACCACAACACCCTGGCCAACAGGGTGTCAGGTTGGGTTCTGACTCTGTCAGTGTTGTTCCAGTGGACTGCATTGTTTATTTTATTCTTTTTTTCTTCCCTATTAAAGAACTGTTATTTCCTGCTCCCATATCTTTGCCTGAGAGCCCCTTAATTTAAAATTATAGCAATTCGGAGGGGTGGGGAGGGTTTACATTCTCCATTTCAGGGGAGGCTCCTGCCTTCCACAGCAAACTCCTGTCTGTTCCAAACCAAGACAGTTGGGACAGGAACAGGCRAGAGGCAGGATYGTAGCAAAGGCAARGAAGGCTTTATTCAAAAGAACCRCGCGGTTTTTATAGAGTGGTAYGATAGATTCTATTCTATTGGCTAACTAACAGAAACATCTTTCTCAGGCACCGTCCTTGAGAGGAACAGAAAAATAAAGTAGAAAAACACCACCTGCAAATTGTTTATAGTCWACAAGTTATCACAYCTTTCCAGCTCCCTAAAACTTCTCACAAGCCGCTGTGAGAAACGTTTGCCGTTTCTCTCTCTCTGTCCCATGGCATCCACACTCACTGGCCATGGAGGCAGCTCTAAATACTTCAGACTTTACATGTTGAGAAGAAATGCACCTCAAGAGAATGKTTTTAATGTGTTTTAAAAGTATTAGGTAATATTAGGTAAGGCAGAGCTTTCCAGTTCAGAAGGGCACACTGGTCTCACAGGTAGTTTAAATCCTAGAGAGGAAATATTTGTGAAAATGGAGGATTTAGGATGAATTTAAAACCATCTCCTGATCAAAGACGTTGAAGAACCGCTACAACGCAGCGCACGYGCAACAGCTTCAACAACGACAAAATCCAATATTTAAAAAGCAAAACCCACCCGTCATGACAGAGCTGGAGGCCACTTTGCTCATGATGTGCCTGGTGGTGGCAGTGGCGGGGGTGAAGGTGACGGTGACCCCGGTGGCATTGAAGGCAGGGTCGTCCAGGTAGCCCAGGTGCTCGGCGGGCACCTCGTGGTACCGGGTTTGCGTCATGAACACGTACGAGGACACGATGAACAGCAGGGGCAGGAAAAGCAGGGACAGAATCCACTCCTGCACCAGGGAGAGCGGGGAGGAGAATGTCATGGCARTATAGAAGCAGGTTCTTTGTGGGATTAAGATGGGAGCAAGAGGAATTCAGTCGTTGTGGGATTAAAATGTAAATAAGAGGGACTTGCTCCCACCCATTTCTTAGGAGGGGATGAAGAGTTTCTCTGCATTGTGCCCATCACCTGCTGCAAGAGCCCATCTGTRCCCTGATTTGTCACAAATCAGACATAAATATCACCATCTAAAAAAAAAATTCAAGTCTCCAAGTGTTCATTACCAGTCAGGCTTCTCAAAATTAGTCAAAGTTCTAATTTTACCCACAGAAGTTGGTGTTTAGGGGCATGCAGGGATTGGCCACTCTCAGTAGTTAGCTACTATCTTGGTTTTATTTTWAATTTTTTCTTACCTGAAAGCTCTGCATCTTCATCCTCCACTTGATCAGGACATTTTTCCACAAGAGAATTTTAGTTTGCTGAAATACACTTATATTCCTCTGGACTGTCTTCATCTTYGAACCTAGAGACAATTTCTTTTTGAAAATTGCTTTCAAATACAACAAAAGCCAAACCAACAGCAACTGGTTTTATTTGCACAGTCCTTGCAGATGTGCAGTGAAGCTTTTTCTCCCTTTTTACAGCAAGAATGAGCTGGAGAAGCTCAGATGTTGTGTGCTGAGCACAACCACCCCCACAGCACGGGGTCCAAGAGACCTCATCACCCTCAACACACTCCAACCCTCACAGCTCAGCAGCAAACACTGATAGAAATCAGAATTTCAGGCTTCCATGCTTCAGCATGGGGAGTTTGGGAGGAGTTCATCATTTATTGATGAAATAAAAAGGGACTATCACATTACATGACCTAATCAGCTTGGGTGGGCTCCATATCCCAAGAAACAACAACAATATAGTCAATTAAAATCCCTAAAATCCTTTTGCTTGCAATTTTAATGTGCTTTAGGCTCMACACCAAGAAGTGTTGAGCAACTCCTGGCTGTGGTGTGAGCTGAGCTCTTGTGGAAAACAGCATCTGCTGAAGGGAACTCGGAGCCCTGAAGAGCAAATTCTTGGAAGTGCGTGGGAGAGATGTCACTGTCAGGTTATTAATGAGAAATGAGATAAAACTGAGYGGCCACGAGCATGCACTGAGGTGTTACTCCAACAGACAGGGCAGAATCCTCAAAATGACAYGGTCCAAGCAAAACAAGGATTATTTTGCCTGGTTAATGCTGGTGGTGGGAACTGGAAGAAGTAAAGCACAAAGCTGCCTGTCAGATTTTTGCAGATGAGATGTGTGCTTTTAACCATCCATAAAATATCCATGAGGACCTTTAATGAGCAAGAGGATTCAGTAGCTCCATGTAAAAGAGCTCTGCTTGCATGGCCAAACTGCTTTGCTGTCATATCTGGGGCTAAAATCTGCTTTTCAACAAAATCCTGATCTTCTCTAAGTGATTCTCAGGTAGAAAAATCAGAGCTGTTACAGACCTAATCCCTTAAAGCCTTCCTGTCATAGAGAAGGAAGGTTTACATTGTCTTGTTCCCCTGGGGGACAATGCTTCATGGTGCTGACAGGCAAAACAGACTTTATCATCCTCCAGATATTTCTATTCAGCCCTCAGGGGTTGAATCTTGSTGTGATGAGACAGCAGGCACTGAAATTCTGGAAAAGCAGCTGCAACAAATGGGCTGCAAACACTTCCCCTGGATTTTGCCATCATCTCCTAAACGGATTTTTTCCTCACTGATGGTCTCRCTAAACCCAGGTGTATAAAAATTTGAATTTAGTGTGTAATAACCTCTAGACTTCTTTGAATAAACTGTGGGTATAAACTTGCTATTATTTGGTTGCTTTTTCACCCCACAGAAGTGAGGATTAGGAGGTTGTGTGTCACCTGTGCCTAATATTCCCTAATGTCCACCTCTGCCATGGGGTTGGTGTCACAGCTAAAGACCCTTGCTAGGTGGTTTTAAGGGTCCCATGGAGTAACCTCAGCAGGGTGACAGTCCCAGGAGATCCTGGGGTGGAGAGTGGCACACCAGGAGCTCATCCTGGACATGCCACATGTCCCCTGTGTGGTCACCCCTCAGTGCCCACTGACCCCGTGCTGCTGCAGGGTTTGGGCAGCTGGGGGACATGTGGCACAACTGATTTCTTTGCTCCTGTGGTATTTCAGGAGGTTTTTTTTTAGAGCATAAGATGGACAGAACTTTTAAATCCAAACTTTAGYTTACACTGGAGGTAGGGAAAGAAATCTGCTCCTCTTATGTCCTGGATCACTTAAAATACTGAGCTGAAGCTGCTGCTTCCTTGTAGTGCTGAGAAACACTGGAAATAAACCTCTGCCACAAGCTGAGCTSCATTTGTATGTTATTTCATCTCCAAGTAAGGTTAAAAAGACTCTGTTGCCTTTAACCACCCCTAAGCTTGACCCAACCTATTAGAAAGATGCCTGGTGCCCCACCCAGACATTGCACCCTTACCCGGTGTTATTAACAGCATTATCCTTTACTGGGGGTTTCATACCTTCAAAATACCATTTGTTATTTAGGTTTAGGARGAATGTTTCAGCCTTACCTCAACAGGAAGGTTTGAGAGGGATCCAGAGCCTGTGCTGGAGGAGCAGAGGTGCTGAGCCTCCCTGGGCTGGACTGGCCGGCTCTCCCTGAGACTCCCAGCTCTCCTCCGTCGTTTTTTTCCCCCCTCAGGCACTTCTGCARAAGACATTCCTCACACCATGGCTTCTTTTGTTCCCCTGGCTTCCTTCTCCTTCCTCCCTGGCAGAGCTCCAGCTTTATTTGTGTCAGAAGARGCAAACAGAGCACATCGCTGTTGAGGCGCTGGAGCCTYGTCCGAAAAGTTAACTCGGGGCATTCTTGAGTGGTGGCCAAGAGAAGAAAAACCAGCCCCACAACAAACCACACAAAAATCCTTTCTCTGGCRAGCTCTGCTGTGTTTCTCAGTGCAGCAAGAGGGGTTGAAGTCAACAGYGATGTCACAGCACAGGCAGGGAAGGACAAAAGGTGGCAAACTCTTCCCGTGGCATCAGCCACAGAGCAGGAGCAGCATGGAAGTGCTGCCTCCTGGATAGCAACAGCTCTTCCAGCTAGAAAACATCTTGGAAACGCTGAAATAAACGTCTCCTGACTAACCCTGCACTTGTAAAGGGGGTGGGTTTGGTTTCAGCCCAGGCTCTGGAGCGTGGCTGCCCAAAGCAGCATCCCCGGGCTCATCAGGGCTGAGGGACCCAGGCTGGGAGGGAGCCTGAGCAGCTGGGACAGAGGCTGGGCTTGGAAAAGTGGAGCAGCTGGATCTGCTTCCTTCTGCTCTGCCTAGCAGGAAAAAAACACGCCTAAGGTTTAAATCCCATTCAGATGTGTCAGAGTGAGGCAGACAGCAGAGGTGCAGTAAGTCAGGGTATGGGAAGGAGTTAAACCCATCCCCAGAACATCTCCTGGGTGTCCAAACCTTCTCCTTCTCTCCTTGCAAAAGGAAAGACGTGAAGAAGGGGAGATGGCAGGTCCCAGGCAGTGAATCTCAGTCTCCTCCCTGCCCACCTCCTTGGCAGAGCCCCGATGTTGGGAGATGCAGGTGGAGAGCAGAACCCCGGGGTGTGGGCGGCTGCTCTGGGCACTGCTCCCGGCAGGAGCAGCCCATCCGTGAGCCACGGCAGCCACCTGCTGGTACCTGCTTGCCCACATCCCTGCCTGCAGGGCCCAGACACACAGCCCTGCCTGCCCAGAGCACCTGCAGGGTTCTCCCTGCTGGGTCCCAGCCCAGCACCACCCCTGCCCACAGCCCCAGCATCACCCACACCAGCCAGGGCAGGGCATGGTGAGGGTCATGCTGCTGTGTCCATCCCATGGCATGGCACTGCCCCTGGCCTCCAGTGAGTCCCCAGCCTTTGCCAGAGGGTGCTGGGGGACAGGGGAACAGGGCACAGGGGGAAACACCTGGATGCAGGGAGCTCCTGCTGTATTTATTTATTTATTTATTTTAAATTTACTTTTTAACTCTAGCCCTGGCAGGCAGATAATCCAAGAGGAGATGCTGGCCTGCTCAGACAGGGTCAGGGTGCTGGAGCTTGCCCCCAGCTCCCCATCAGCTCCCCCATCCCTCCCAGGCACCCACATGAGTACTGGTGAGGAGCCCCCCTCTCTTCCCAATGACCAAAGCAAGCCTGCTGTCCTCCTTCAGCTCTATTTTGGGTCAAAGCACAACTTATTTTGACTCTAATTAATAMCTGGCTTTTATAGATGATGATAACAGAGCTGCAAAATTTAATTACATTTATCCAGCCACTGCTGACTCCTTTCCTCTGTCCCTGGCCCCAGTGGTGGGGATGAGATGGGCCAAGTTGGGCTGAGCTGGAACTCACAGCATTTTTGGGTCAAAATCCAGCCCTGTCCCTCTCTCTCTCCCAGGAATCAGCAGCTGTGCTGGCCACATCCCACCAGGCAGAGGGTGATTGTTCTCAGGGCTGACAAGGCAGAGACCTGGTGTCCTCCTGCCAAGGATGAGAGAGGTGTCAGAGCCTTCCTGGGGTTTGCTCCTGCTTCTCCCCAGGGACTGAGCTCCTTTCCCAGCCCAGTGTCCCTCACAGCCTCGGGGTCAGGAATTCAAACTCCATGAGCCACCCTGAGCAGGGGCACAGATGAAAGACGGGCATCGATGTGTCAAAGGATAAAGGCTTTATTTATTAAAATAATAACTCTTTTTTTTCTCTGTGAGGCAGAACACCTGCAGGGCTGTGTGTGCTGTGACGTGGGTCACYRAGTGCTGGGGCTGCAGCTGGTCACAGCTACCAGTGATTTCACTGAGGAAATTCAGTGACACTGACGAAATGCATGGAGTATTTCCCACTGTGGCTCCAGGAATCAGGGCTGAAGGGGTCTCTGCTCCACAGCCCCGTTGGATGCCACCTCCAGGTCGTGCTCCTCTGCATCCCTGGTGAGGTCTACAAACACCTGCAATGGGACACAGAGGGAAGCACCCCATCATTGCCATGGACTGGCTGGATTTGTGCTGCTCACAGCTTATTTCTTCCTTTCCCAACCTGGAGCTCCTGCACAAGCCTACCTGGTGCAAAGTGTTCAGTGACAAGCTGTACTCCTCAAGCTTGAAATTCTGTTTAGCTGCGGAGGGATGGAGAAAGCATCCTTAAAACCCAAATCCACAGAAACCATTTGAAAGTGATTTCCTTATTTAACTGATTGTTTCCTTTTACCTGCTTCTAGCTGTGAGAAAGACCTGGACAGAGGTAGTGCATCTGCCACTGGAATCTTGTAGGTGAGCATGGAAGAAGTCCTGAAAAAGTAATTAAAAAAAAATTAATTCTTCATCTTGTGACTCGGCAGTGCAGTGTCACAGACATATTTTCATGAAAAATCCTTTCCTTTGGATTTTTTCCTCCTGAGAAGCTGAGAGGCCTCAGGAACAAAATGTAAACAATGGTTATCTGCTGCTGTGGAATGCAACAGGTGGATCTGTGATTGGCTCGTGTTGGTTTGTTTCTAATTAATGGCCAATCACAGTCAGCTGGCTCAGACTCTCTGTCCGAGACAGAAGCTTTGTTATCATTCTTTCTGATTCTATTCTTAGCCTAGCTAGCCTTCTGATGAGAACCTTTTCTTCTATTCTTTTAGTATGCTTTTAATGTAATATATATCATAAAATAATAAATCAAGCCTTCTGAAACATGGAGTCAACATTCTTGTCTCTTCCCTCATCCAAGAACCCCTGTGAGCACGGTCACAGTGCAGCCTGGGGGGTTTGTAAGATAACTGTGCTCCAGGTAAATCACTGAGCAAGGGCAGCAGGAGGAAGAGAGCATCCCAGCCCAAAGCCAGGCTGTGGGCAGCCCATGGGCACTGACCTTTCCTGCCGAGCTGCCTGGGGGAAGAGGTTCAGGATTTCGGTGTGCAGAGCATCGCTCTGCCCCGCGTCTGTCATTTTGAGTTCTAGGTGGTAACTCGTGCCAAACTTCCTTCTGAGATCCTCAAGGGAACCGATGTACCTGCACAGGGGGGAAAACATTGCTCAAACCACCACAACCAGCAAATAAATCCATGGCTTGAGGGAGCTGAGGAGTGGCTGTACATCCTCTTATTCGTCAGCTCTTCATGCCGTGCTACCTCCCACAAAACTGATTGTTACAGACCTGGGAGCATCCAAACCAGTATTTTCCAATTAGATTAGGAATTGAAAAAAACAAACTAAACCCCAAATAACCCCAACCCCCCCAAACTAACCCAAACTAACTCCAAACTAAATCCAAACTAACCCCAAACTAACCCCAACTCCCCAACTAAACCCAGAACTAAAACTAACCCAAACTAACTCAGACTAACCCCAAACTAACCCAAACTAACCCCAAATACTAACCCCAACCCTCAGACTAACCCCAACAACGAACCCAGACTACCCAAATTAAACCCAGACTAACCCTGACCACAGACTAACCCCAAAACTAACCCAAACTACCACCAAACCCCAACTAAACCCAAATTAACCCCCAACTAACCCCAAACCAAACTAAACCCAAACTAACCCAACCCCAAACTAACGCCAACAAACCCCAACTCCCAACAAACCAAATAACCCAACTAACCCAAACTAAGCCAAACAACCCCCAACAATCCCCAAATGAACCCCAACCCCAAATTAACCCAAACTAACCCAACTAACCCCAAATATCCAAACTAACCCAAACTAACCCAACCCCAACTAACCCAAACAAACCAAACTACCCCAAATCGAATCCAGACTAACCCAAATTAACTCCCAGACTAACCCAAAATAACCCCAACTAACCCAAAACTAACCCAAACATAACCACCCCCAATAACCCAAACTAACCCCAAATGAACCCCAACCCCAGATTGACCCCAAACTAACCCAGACTACCCCCAACTAACCCAAACTAACCTAAACTACCCCAACCTACCAACATAACCCAACCCCAACTAACCCCAAACAACTCCCAACTAACCCCAAACAACCCCAACCCCCAAACTAACCCAAACATAACTCCAACCCCCAACGAAGCCAAATGAACCCAACCTAAACACCAACTATAAGCCAAACAAAACCCAAAAACTCACAAATGAACCCAACCCCCAAACTAACCCAGACTATACCCAAACACAACCAAGCCAGCCCCAAGCCCAGCCCAGCCCCAGCTGCCATGCCACCGGAGCGCCGCACGCAGACGCCAGACGGCCACGCGGTCGCAGATCGCCGCCGCCTCCGGCAGGGACTGCGTGCACAGGATGGCTGCCCTCTCCCTGCTCCTCATGGAGGCCTCCAGCATCCTCCTGCCAACACAGGGGTCACAGTCACTTCCTGGCAGCAGCCACGGAAAAGCTCCTGGTTTCTTTTTCTGCCTCTGCCAAGGTGGGGATTGAGGCGCTACAGATGGTATTTAACGTTCAGGTTTAGGTGTTTGTTATTTCTTGTCTGTATTAAAAGTCATCAGTTCTACAGCATTCTACTAACAAGCTACAAAATGGCTATTACTATCTTCCTATAAAAGGTCTTTTGAGGTCAAACTATCCAATTAAGGAATGACACCTAAATTTTTTCACTTTTAACCCAATAACTGATCACTCAAAGTTCGCAATGCAGACTTTTCTGTCCAATTACACAAAACCACTCAAACCCATGGAGAAGAAGGTGAAGGASCAGCCTCCACCCTTAAACCTCCATCTTACTCTATATATACTATATTACTATATATATTACTATATTCTAAAACCCCWAACTCTAAGTTTTCCACCCTKTGATATTACACACTTCTAATCAAACTCCACACCCATTATCCCAATGCTATAAATCAATTTTAGAAGCCTTCTCCACGGCCTCAGGTCAATTACAGTATTTTCTTGTGGGTCTGTGCCCYTCAGCACAGGAAGTTTAAAATTCTCAGCATCCAGGACTCCAACACTGGTCTATGTCTCCCTCCATAGAAACAACTTTTTAAAGTTACTGAAAAGCAGAGAACTATTTAAAAGACTTCAGTTTTCTCATTTAAAGATGACCTGGATGCCACTGCTATGTTGTAATTTGTCATGTCAGCATCCCTCCAGATTTAGCACTGATGAAAAGCTAAAGCAAAGTACTGAATGACTCAGGGGAGGACTTCCTACAAATTATTGTCTTGCTCTGAAGAAAACAGAAATTTGGGCTTTTGTACCAAATGCATGGTTCAGTGGAGTCTACTGAGATTTTTTTGGGGTGTATTAATGACCATGATGGGGTCAGTTTTGGGGGTGTATTAATGACCATGATGGGGTCAGTTTTTGGGGGGTGTATTAATGACCATGATGGGGTCAGTTTTGGGGTGTATAATGACCATTGATGGGGTCAGTTTTTGGGGTGTATTAATGACATGACGGGGTTCATTTTTTTGGTCTATTAATGACCATTGTGGGTTCATTTTTTGGGGTTTATTAATGACCATGACGGGGTCATTTTTGGGGTGTATTTAAGACATGATGGGGTCATTTTTGGGTGTATTAATGACATGATGGGGTCATTTTTTTGGAGTGTATTAATGACCACGATTTTTTGGGGGGGGGGGTTTTTTTTCATTTTTTTTTGGGGAAGTGTAATGTATGGTCTTGGGTTTAATGACCATGATTGGGGTCATTTTTGATGTTTAGTGACCATTATGGCATTTTTGGGAGTGTATTAATGACCATAATGGGGTCATTTTCTGGGGTGGCTAATGACATGATGGGGTGATTTTTTGGGTGTATTAATGACATTATGGGTCTTTATTGGGGTGTTGTTTAATGACCATTATAATTACAAGGGCTGCAGCTGAGATGCGGAGCTCAGCAAGCTCTCCCCATCCTCTGGGYATTGGGAAAAAGGGAAAAGACAGATCTCCACTGCCACCTCTGCCTGCCCAAGAGTTCCTGCAATGATGGGTGAGCCCATCCTGTTAAGCCTGTCCCAGATTCCCACTCCTGCCAGGCCAGGGCTGCTCACCACATGCGGCGYTGCCCTTTGGGGTCCACGCTCACGGAGGGCTCATCCCAAAGCATCACTGCTGGGCCTCCCAGGATGCTCAGAGCAAATGACAGCTGGAATGGGAACAACATCAGGTCAGGGCTCCTTAATTTACCTGCAAAACTGGTGAACCTTAATCCCCGTGGATTTTTTCAAAGCTGAAGCTCTTGATTCCAAAGTACAAAAGGAACAGGGATTTAAAAAAAAAATCCCACTTCAGGTGTTCTCAGTTAATGTTTTAATCTCTCAAAATCAGATTTCCCCARAACCCCTGAGCCTGCCAAAGATGTGAAAGTGGTTTTCCATCCCATTAACTGGAAGATGTAGGTGGTGGGGCGTGACGAGGTGATTGTAAATCCAATTTGTKGTCAGCACTTATTAAGCACATAGTGCAGAAGAATGGGGAAAAAGGGGTGAGGAGGAGGGAGGGAATCCTGCCAGGAGGGATTCAAAAGGTATTGATGAAAATGAATGATGCCAGGAACCCACTCAACTGAAGGTTTTCTCTGTACCAYGTCCAAGAAAGAGCGAGCAGGGTTTGGGGAAGTAGCAAAGACAAATCCAACACGTACCTTTCTGGCTTCTCCAGCAGATAAACTCCTTGCTGGGGTCTTGAAATGCTTCAGGAGATCCAAGGTCCTTCCTATGCTGTGGGGAATGGAAAGGGAAAAGCCTCAAATGACCATCTTGGTGTGCAACCTCGGTGGTCAGGCATGCTGAGGAACACTGACGTGTTTTGGTTGATATCCATCACCTTGGGTTACCTGGGGATTCTGCTCCTAACTCRGATGTTAAATTGAGGAATTTTTGCAGAAATTCAAGGCAGGAAGTGCAGCTAATGARAGAAGTGTTACTCATGCAACTAGCCATGAACTGAGACAAGTTTGATTTTTTTTTTTTCTGAATTTTCCCAGGTAAAGTTGGGCTACAGTCTTCAWAGGCAAGGGACTGAGAACAGTATAAAACAGCAGACCTCATCAGGAGAAGCCACCTCTCTAAGGGGAGAGGCATTGAAGATGTTGTCTCTTAACCACACGAGCCAGTTTTGTTAACAGAGAAACCCTTCCCCACCCTATAAAATCACAGAGTGATTGGGCTGGTGTGGGAATCAGAAACACAGAAACTTCCACAGAAACGGAAAGATTTAATCTACAGCCTTGGAAGAAGCTTAGATTGATGCAAAAATACAATACACAGATATTAAGCAGAAAAATCATAAACTTATATTTCTATAGTTGTAGGTGAGAGTATGTCTTAAGTAAGTGAGAAACTGTATTGATAAGATGGTGAAGGGTTTATAATAAGGGTGGGGTTGTATGGAATAAGCTGAGAGTTTAGAAGTTATAACAGAAGCATTTGTGTGCAAGTGAGACAAGCTATTAGACAAAAGTATCTGCACTGCAGCAGGAGTAAGTAAAGGTGATAGACTAGAAAAGAAAAATAAAATTCTATAATATAATAAAATAAATGGACAGTGGCAACTGTCCATTGGTTTAGAAAGTTCTATATTGCCTTGTAATGAAGAAACTTGTGACTACTCTTGAGCAATGGCCAAATGCTTGCTCCTGTAAAATCTCATGGCCTCTGAGATTGATGTTTATCTGAGAAATAAATCGTTCTTAGCTTGAAAACAGTCGCATCCCTTCCTTTCCAGCAGCGACAGACAGGCTGGAAGGCTCCCCGCCTCAGGAGGGAGGGAGAACCAACAGATGAGATCATTTGGCTTCCTACCAGCTGATGGCAAGAGCAGCATCTTCCTCCCTCATTCCCCTGATGGCAGTGAAGGCCTCCAGGTGCTGCAGCACTGTCAGGTGTGGCCAGAGTGGGTCCTGCTGTGGGCACCAGCCCAGGGCCCCTGGGCATGGCAGGGCTTCATCCTGGCTCCTGAGCAGCACCTGCACAGACACACAGCTCTAGTTGTGGGGTCACACAATCCCTTTGGTGGGAGATATCTCAGAGCCCATCCCATCCCTACAATGGGCAGGGACWTCTCCCACCAGCCCAGGTTGCCCCAAGCCCCATCCAACTGGCCAAGGYAAGCAGTTGTGTGGTCAGCAGCCACTTGGGAGTGGTCACCCTCCATGRGCAGGGTGATCCTGCTCCATCTGCTTTTTCACTTTGGGTGATATTACCAACACCAGCCTGCCTTTTCCTAGTAATACTTTTCTATTTCYAACCTTCAGTCCCAAATCTGTAAGAGCAATGGCATTTCCCCTCCCCCAGCATATGCCATTAATCATTCTGCATGCAATTAATGATGGATTGTCACTGGCCCAATGCTGCTCACATTCGTTTTCAATTTCCTGGTTTTGCAAGGCTGTTTATGGAGAGTGTTATTTTTGGGGTTTTTTAGATGTCAACAATTCTTACAGGGCTTGAGACATTTCACAATGGGTTTCCAATGCCAGCTGAAGATTTCCTRTTGCTCAARCTCTTAAATCTGTAACACTGACTTYGATGAACACTAGAATTTATGCTTGGCATAAATCAACACTTTTTCTCAGCTCTGTAAATATCCAGGACACATAAATTGTACATAARCATCCATAAATCCCCTGATTGTGGGAAGATTTTGCTGGTTTGCCTTATCACATCTTTAATTTATGAATGCATCAAGGTCATCTCTGCAGCTGCTCCAAGGAGCCACCTACCTCCCCAGCAGTCACTGCTMCACCTCCAGAAATCATGTTCAGAGTTGTGCTTTTCCCWGCTCCRTTGGGTCCTAACAGACCTAAGACTTCTCCTGGAACAAATATGCAACAACTGTTAATAATATTTCTTGGTCATATGACTTTYCCCCTGTATTCTATGTAACATTTAAAGGTACAGTAGGAGAAAGGGTTGTTTTATCCCCATAAATTAAAATTTTGAATGCAGGAGCCCAGAGTGTCAGGTCTTAATGCCCACAAGARAATTCTAACAAAAATATTGCCTCCAAATGAGGCCTTCMCTTTAGATTTTAGTATTTATATTAYAGGGAGTGCAGAAAAGTACTTGAACCTTTTTTAACACCAAAAGAGAGGTTTTTGACAGCAAGTTTCTTCTTTTTCTTAAAGATGGAAGTGGCTGTCCTGACTTCGTATTCCTTGCGCAAACCRTTGACAAYGACCAAGTCCTGTGAAGAGACAGAGAGGGAAATAAAAATTCTCCTCCTACCCCACGAGACAGCTGATCTGTTCTTACCATTAAGCAGGACTTTGAAAAAGAGAAAATTTCTAAATTAAAAAACCATGAAACAGAGGTTAAAAAATAAAAAAGCCAAAACGGGAAAATATGCAGGATAGGAATAAAAATAACCAGGCCAGCTAAAGTCCTTGTGGTGCCAGGGTGATCGTGGGCTGGACAGAGAGATCACATCTTCCTGGGATTTCTGCTGGTCAGAGTGACTCTGAGATATGTACAAGTCTCTTTTCTTTCTGTTCTCATTCTCAAAGTTGTATATTATTTCTTATTTATAACATTTTTTTTCTGACTCGCCGAGGTATGTCTGGCAGGCTGGGTTGAGGCACACTGACCACCCACAGAGGCAGTGTTGTCTTTTATACTAAAAACTACATATAATTAATTACAATAACTTCCTAATACTTATAATTTATGTTAGACAGTGAGTTTCTACCTTAAACCAATCTAAAAGTGCTAGCATCACTTAGAACATGGAGGCTGGGAAGAAGAAAGGACAGGGCACACTCAAATTCTTCTGTCTTGGGACTTCACGCCCCCATTCTAAAAACCTCAAAATTCTACTTTTCACCTTGTGATAAACTAACTATCATTCTACTTAAACTTTCATGGCTTATAAATCTTTATATGAGGTTGGTCATTTTTTCCATGGGTCAAGATCAAAGGCACAGGGGTCTTGGGTTCTRTGCCAAGGTCTCTGAGCCCCCCGGGCAGGGTTTTGAGTCCTCCAGGGCAGTCAGAAGAATTTCCTGGGTTCTGACAACATCTGAGTGTGTGAGCTAAGAAAGCAGAGGCAGATGGGAGAATGAAGATGATGGAGAATGGAAGCAGAGCACGCAGAGGGCTGGGTTTGGATTGTTCACCTGCTCGTGCTGCAGCGAGGCCAGCGCGGTGCGCACACGGTCCCGCTCTGCCTGCACCTCGGGGGGCTCCTCTCCRGGGGGCTCCTTGTTCTGCTGGGGCTCCTCCCTTCTCTGCTGGATCCTAGAGTGCAGCAGGGTCAGACTAAGCCCTTTTCTGACCCACAGATGGGGCAACTGGGAGGTGCTTAAAAAACTTTTATTCCATTTGCGGTCTCATGAGAAGGGTGAGACAATACTGATGCTCTAATTCACAACACCACAATCAGAAGCCAACTATTTCCTAATTACAAAAACACTATAAGTATTTCTTAAACTATCAACTTTGACCACACTGTATTGTAAATGTCTTAATATCATGTGTAATCATCTAAATGTCCAATCATCTAAAATTACTGTGGCCATGTTCACAGGGGTCCGAGGATGAGGGAAGAGATGAAGATCTGACTCCATGTTTCAGAAGGCTTGATTTATTATTTTATGATATGTATTATATTAAAACTATACTAAAAGAATAGAAGAAAAGGTTCTCATCAGAAGGCTAACTAAGAATAGAAAAAGAAAGAATGATAACAAAGGTTTGTGGCTGACAGGAGTCTGAGCCCAGCTGGCTGTGATTGGCCATTAATTAGAAACAACACATGAACACAATCACAGACCTGTTGCATTCACAGCAGCAGATAACCATTGTTTACATTTTGTTCCTGAGGCCTCTCAGCTTCTCAGGAGGAAAAAATCCTAAGGAAAGGATTTTTCATAAAAGATGTCTGTGACAAATTACCCCTTCTGAATCCTACTACAATACATCTTTCATCATTCTATTTCTCTTAGTATCTAGTATATAAAGTATCTTAGTATCTAGTATATAAAGTATCTAGTCTTATTTGCAAAACCATCTTTTAAAACTTATTTCTAGTACAATTTCTCTCCCCACAATATCTATCCTGTAACATTTCTAAGTCAATATTTCTTATCTCAAAGTTTACACACAGATACACACTATGTGAGCCTTCTGTCAAATCTTAAAAATTTTCTACAAATCTCTTCCCCACAGAGGAGGAGAGATGCTTTCACTGGGAATCACTTCAAAATAAGGTCTGCATTTTTAAGTTTTTTCCAGTATAGGACATAAATGCATATTTATATCTAGAAATAAGTATAATAGTTTTCAAATTTATCTCCAAGTGCACAGACTGGGGCCTGAACTATCCACCACAGTGGCAGGAAGGAAATAAATAAAATTGCCTCAAAGCATCAAACTCCCTATTTTGTTTCTTATTTAATACTTTTTTGCCAGCTGAAGTTGAAGCTGGTGACACAAACATTAGAAAGGGAGCTGTGAAATGGCACCTTCCAAGCCCAGATTTTGCCAGATCAGTGTTTTTGATAAGCCCCAAACCTCTGGGGCAGTAAAATGTGTTTAAAGGATCATACTTTTAGTGCTGCCACATTTTAAATTCATTGCAGGGTTCCCACCTAAAGTGTGGTCCTTTAAATTTATTTAGTTGGCAGCACCAATGAAACCCAAMATTTATTTGCCCTTGGGGAGCTCACAGGCTCAGAGCTGGAAGGGACACACAGGATCACTGAGCTGTTCCCCAGATGGGGTTTGCTCAAGTATTTATTCCTGGGGAGGAAAAGCTAAACTTCACTGGCATGGCTGAGAAAATAAAGGCCAGCTTTAGCTTTTCCTTCATCTTTAATTATTGACTGGTTCCCTGCTCCAGACATGCCAATCATCTGGGCAAGGAGAATTAAAATTAAAAATGGCAGGTTTGCAAAGGAATTTGGGCATTTAACCAAATTACAAATTTTACCAAATTACAAATTTTACCAAATTACAAATTTTACCAAATTTTACCTTTTTTTGGCATTTTACCAAATTACCAAATTAACCAATTACACTTGGTAGTGTTTGGTAATTAAATACTTTCTATAAATCTTCTCCCATGTGACTCAGGTCACTTCTTGTTGGTGACAGTTGAGCAGGGAGGACTTGGACAACCTCAACCTGATGAAGATTTAGGGAAATTCTCCATCCTATTTGGACCACACTGACACCTTTGAAAAGGAGTTAAAACTTTTCTGTTTCAATTTGGARCTACCATTTACCCCCTGTAGGGAAATGTCCTGAAATCTCAGCTCTGAGCCTTAAAAAAAARCTGAAATCACAATTTTTATCCTCTCAAGGACACAGAAAAAATTAAAAATACTAACTTTATCCACATGCTGACAAACATTTTTCCCATAACACATTTTTCCCCCTGCTGTCAGGAGGCTGTGCAGCTCCAAGCCCACCCTGCAGACTGGGATAACTGTGGCTCACAAGGAACCCCTGGGACCCACCTGAAGATGGGATCAAGCCCTGGGACTGCTTCTCCATATCTCATCTCCAAACAGCGCAGGAGGAAAGCAAAAATCACAGAGTGGATGTATGGCTGAAAAGCAGACACTCATTRGGTTTGGGTGCAGACAAGGTAACAACACACCCCGTTAATTTTAATTATAATGGGATGCARTAACCCATCTCATTAATTTCAGCTGTTGAAAAGGTCTGCAGGGGCAAGGAGCCAAATTGATGCTTTGCAGACATTCCTCTCTGATATGCAGATTATTTGCAAAAGCCTTGATTTCTTACAGCAGCTCTAGCCCAGATAATCCAACAGACACCCCATGGGATGGGAGATCCTCTCATCCTTTTGTAGCAGCAGCATTGGCATGATCAGTTTATTAATAACATCTCTGCCTTCTACGTGAGCTCCACTTAAGCCCCTGCCCCATTTTTGCAGCATCCAAGGGCCACATCAGCCACAAGCCCAGGATTTCTTGGAATTTGCCTCCCCTGCCAACACTTGATGGGAAATTTTATCTGCAAAACCCATCCTTTCTTTATGGGGAGAGTTTACAAGCCCAGTGCAWCAGTGACAGTCATCCCTGCCCAAGCAACCATCTGCAAGTCCCTCCTTACTGCAAAGACAGGCATGTAGATGTAATTCCATGTCTCAAAAATGCTGAAATCATGGTACATGAGGAAATTCTGGAAGAAAAGGAGATSAGTCAATTAGAAAACTCCTCAGCATGGTGTGTCTCAGGGCAGGGTCAGAGCAAGTGGGGCAGGTAGGGATGTTTAGCTTTTCTTCAGGATGGGATAAAGGAGMTTTGAKCTGCATTKTTTCCTTTGGTTCTCACTGCCTCAATGGGTTGTGACTTCCTTGGCTACAGAAATTCAGTGGCCTCAAATCAGTCAGGTTAAGTTGACCTTTTCCATCACTGCTTCTCTCTTCCCAGGTCCTTGGCCTTCTCCCAGCTCACTTYCTCCTTCCTGGTTTTCCCATTCCAACACTTTCTCCTCCCATCCCACCCCTGCTGCCAAAATACAGCCACTGTAAGAGCTCTTAGTGACTAAAYAAACCAAAAATATCCCAATCAAACAAAGGATTAACAGGTCAAATCTYRGWCTCTTCTCTCACTCAACAGCCTGGAACTTCTCCTGTTTCCTTTTCCCTCTTTCTCTCTTTTTGACTGGGAATTTGGGAAGTGCCTCTTGCTTWGCCAGTTTGCACCATTAGGATAATTATTGAATTTAGTAGGATGTCTTTTGCTTACTACTCCAGAGAACATGATCCAGCCCACAGGGGGAAACATAGGAATCAGCATAGAGATGTAGTAAAGTACTTCATGATGGTCACTGTGCATAAAAGCAACATAATTCACCTGGAATAAAGCAGAAAAACTAGTTCCAGTATTAATGTATTGTTGCTAATAAAACAGGATATTTCTCAGTGATTCAGGTTATTCTGCTGAATATTGATAWAAACTGAAATTTACTGATGCAAATTTGAAATAAAGCCCCAAGTGGCAAGGTGTGTAAATCAAATATTTCATACTGARGGTGCTCCTCACTTACCAGAATGAAGGTTAAGGACCAAATGTAACGATTGCTTCGCCCCATGTGGAATTTGAAGGCCATTAAATAAACAAAGAGGACAAGAGATATTCCATAGCCAAAGATGCAGATGAGCTGGAGAGAGAGAAACATCAGTGACCAGGAGGTGCCTGTGGATACATGACAACCTGCCCAGAGAAGCCCACTGGAAATAAACTCTCTAAAGCCAAATCCTGCAGTGAAACGAGGGCAGGGAGCCGTTCCCAYTCACCCACTTTGCCCAGAGCTCACCAGGGTCAGCACAGCACGGGTCTCCAAGGGGCAGATGCGGGTGAAGAGCACCAGGAGCCCGAACATGAGGGACATCAGGCTCCAGAAGAGGGGGATGTCCACCAGAGCCTGCCCACACCAGTAGGCYGAGGGGAAGAGCCCCGCGAGCCGCAGCTGGGAGCGAGCCTGGAGCTGCAAAAATGACAAAAGTGAGAAAAGGGAGAGTCYAAAACATCAACCCTGCTCCTTCTCTATTCCTTTGCTCCTCCCTCCCTCTCCTTTCCAGCACTTCCAATTCTTAGTTCAACCATTGTTTAAAACCATGTCATTCCTAAAATGAAAAAAAWTWAAWTWWT
>NDFG01000269.1:230437-263933 GCA_002167245.1 Sporophila hypoxantha | reverse complement strand
AAARSYTTWWTTAACATCCACATTATTGTGAGCCCCAGCTGGTTCCCCCTGGGATGCAGAGAAGTGCACTYTGGTACTGATGTGACTGATTTTCTTCTATCATCCTACMTAGAAACCACATCATCAYRGAATGGTTTGGGTTGGAAGGGACCTTAAAGATCATCCCTGCCATGGCAGGGACCCTTCCAGTGTCCCAGGCTGCTCCCAGCYCTGTCCAGCCTGGCYTTGGGCACYTCCAGGGATCCAGGGGCAGCCACAGCTGCTCTGGGCACCTGTGCCAGGGCCTCCCCACTGGTGCTCTCTAGATATTTTGCATTGCATTCAGTCCTCGTGCTCTTTACCTTGTAATCCTCCACGCTGCTCATCGCAAAGAGAGGAGGCAAACCAGCAGCCAAAACCAGCAGGTAGGTGAATAAGCCAAAGAAAATGTAGTGCTTCAGCTCTGGGTTTTCTCCCTGTGGGGAGAAATTCAGTCATCCATGGCTGATGCTGCCCAGGGAAGATCTGGTTGGCTCAATGCTCATGAGATGGTTGAACACACCAGTGAGCACTAATGGTAAGTTAGTGGTGATTAAGAACAGACAACAAGGCAAAAAGAACAAAATAATGACATTTAGCATCCTAGAATTTGCAGAAATAATTTGGATTATTGTAAATTGTTGAGGATGGAGACCAACTTTTTGTTGCTGAGGAAGGTGGGGTTTGCAAAGATCACTGTTGTATTCCCACCGTGCTCATCAGCATGGCCTGGCTGGAGAGGACCTTAAAGATCATCTCATTCCACCCCTGCTGTGGGCAGGGACACCTTCCACTATTCCAGCTGGCTCCAAACCCCATCCAGCCTGGCCCTGGACRCCTCCAGGGATSCAGGGGCAGCCACAGCTTCTCTGGGCACCTGTGCCAGGGCCTGCCCACCCTCCCAGGGAACAATTTCCTCCTAATGTCCAATCTAAACCAATCTGGCTCAGTGGGAAGCCATTCCCATTTGGCCTGTCACTCCAGGCCYTTGTAAACAGCCTCTCTCCATCTTTCCATCAGSGACTGAAAGGCCACAATTAGATCACCCTGAAACTTCTCCAAGAACAATCCCAATCCTCTCCAAAGAGCACCAATTCCTTACGGTACCGAAACCCCACAGAACCCTTGGGAAAATCCCCATTAAACACCCCCAGGAACCAGCAGCAGTGGGACCACTGCCCTCAGCCCCGAGGCTGTGCTGTCCCCATCCCTCCAGGTGATGCTGGCCCAGCAGGGAGGGAGCCTGACCGTGTAGAAGAGCTGGCTCCAGAGGCGGAAGCGCGCGGTGGAGTTGAAGAGCCGCAGGAAGGTGTTGCTGAGGATGTTCACCAGCACAGGGAAGCAGTTGATGGGCTCTGGGCTGCACATCACCGTGAACTGGCGGCTCTGAGGGTGTCAAAACAAAAAAAGGCCTTCATGTCCCTGAGAGRTGTGAGCAGCACTACTGAAACTCCTTATGATGGCAAAAAAAAATTTCTCCCTTTTTCTGGTTCATCTTGTATTTTCAGGGTTCCCAGACAAAGGGAGGAATTATGAATCTGACTCCATGTTCTTAGAAGGCTAATTTATTGTTTTATGATATTATATTATATTAAAGAATACTAAACTAAACTTTACTAAAGAATACAGAAAGGATACAGACAGAAGGCTAAAAAAGAGAATAATGAAAACTCGTGACTCTCTCCAGAGTCCTGACACAGCTTGGCCCTGATTGGCCAAAGAGTGAAAACAACTCACAGCAGAATCCAACTAAACAATCACCTATGAGTAAACAATCTCCAAACACATTCCACATGAGCACAACACAGGAGAAGCAATCAGATAATTATTGTTTTCCTTTTCCTCTGAGGCTTCTCAGCTTCCCAGGAGAAAAATCCTGGGCAAAGGGGATTTTTCTAGAAAATGTGACAGCCACAGGTGTGTTTATTTCTCTCATTTAAATACTTCTCAGGAAATCCTGTTGATGTACAGGATGAAAGAAGGAAAAAAATATCCCTCACCTTGCCTTCCAGGGATATTTTTATTGCTCCATTATAATTTGGAAGGCTTGTGATGTTTTTCTCCGARGCTATTTCTGGGGTTATGTTTTGAATCTTCAAAGCAGCAATGAAATCCTCGATTTCTGATCCTGAAATCAAGTCAAGGACAGAAATAAGAGTCATTAGAGGGATTTTTTTTCATTAYATAGAAACAGTTTCATATAAACAAGTTCCTACTTGCAAAGCAGAGTTATGTTAAAAACCCCAAATATTGAGATTCTAAGCAAACACATATTTTTTATATCTTTCCTATTTATTTAAATTAGTTAAACAAAATATATGTTTCAAATTTAGTTCATTTATTGACTTTTTTTTTTAAACCTGCCTGCTTCATTACTCTTTTACATATCATCTATATCATCACTAGAACTGCATTTGCTTTTGCTCAAAAGAAAACACCTCTCAATGCACATTCCTTTATATATCTGAGGCATTTGCAAGGTTGCTCTGTCAATTATAWTAAAATTCACATTGATGCAGAAAGTGAGTCAGCCTCACATGTTGTTCCTCACCTGTGTCATTGAAGATGAGGAGGTTTGTAGACCTATTTTGAATTTTCTCTTTTGTGGGGAGAAAATACTGGCTAGATGTGATTTCCCAGCTGCTGGCGGTGTGCARCAGATGAAACAGCATTAAAACCATCAGTGGTGGAAGGATAAATATTCCAAATAACAGCAATCTAGATGGAAAAATAGACCGTAAGTGAGGCCAGGGGAAATCCACCAATAAGTAATTGTGKGATTTATGGGGAAATTTAAAACTTAAGCAAGCCAGAGTTCTCCTGCTAAGTCCAGACTCCCTGTTTTTGCAGCTTTGGAACATTCCCCACCTAATTATCTGCTTCCAAACATCTCCAGCAGTATTTAAACTCCCCCTGAGCTGCTCCAGGGCTGCAGGGCAGGTGGGAGCTTCTGTACTTACATGCCCCTGAGGAATTTTCCATCGTGCTTCAGTCTGAGCAGGTGAATTCTCAGCACAGCACACACCTGCTGCCTCCAGAGCATCATCCCACTCATGGCCAGGAKCCCCTGCTTGGAGAGCCACGGGAGGTTCTGCTCCCTCTCCTCGAGGTCTCCATCTCCTGTGTGTTCACCATGAAATGCCATTACCCACAAAGAGCCTTCCAAGGACACCTTTTAATCCCAAACAAGCATCAGGGATCTTCTGCTCTGAACAGTGGGATGCTTTGATTTTTCTTTTTCCTAATTTTTTTTTTTTTAGTGAGAGAAGAGTTAGAAGGGCAAAGAAAAGGGGCCATAATTAATCCAGAATAGAATTTATATTGGTGAATTCAGACTGGCTGGTGTGGCAACACATCCAAGATCTTCACTGGCCTTGGGAAGTGCCTTYTATAAACTTTATCCCTTCCCACCTCCTGGTCTGGGCTGGACAACCCTCCAAAGGTAAATAAATACCCATCCAACRTGAGCCTTAATTCTCATGCTTGAAACCCTTTGGGAAGCCAAGACAGAATAATTYGGGCTTCTCCAAGATGATGTTCCTCACTGAAGGCAAGTGGGACTCAACTAAGCCACTCTAGGTCTATCAATATTGACATTTAGCAGAAATGGATTAGATATTCAATTAAAACACACGTTTGGATGGAACTTTAAGGATGCCATGCTTGCAGAAGGGAGTGAAGGCTTTACCTTCGGGATCGACGGCTTCCTCACCCTGCAGCTTCAGGAAAACATCTTCCAGGCTTGTCCTGGTCACCTCATAGTTCACCACCCCCTGCAAGAGGCTGCTCTCCAGGTGGCTGAACAGATCTGCAGGGGAGAAACAACCAGGCTCARCCCAGGTACCACAGCTGGYACCAGACTCAGCCAATGTTAATTAACAAACAGCCAATTAACCACCCCCTGCAAGAGGCTGCTCTCCAGTGGCTGAACAGATCTGCACAGGAGAAACAACCAGGCTCAGCCCAGGCTGAGTGCTGAGCACAGACTCAGCCAATGTTAATTAACAAACTCAGCCAATTAACACTGGATGTCCCAGCATTCAAGTCATTATTTGCAATGACCGACAAATCATTACTAATTTTTTGTGTGCTTTAGAGGTAACTAGTGGAAAATTCAGTGGTTTTGGTTTTCATGGACAATCCTGAAAACAGAAGAGRGTCAGTGGATTTTAGTTCATAGATTAGTTGGTGGRTTTTCTTTTTTTMATCTTCATAATTAATATTAGCATGWGCACTGAAGGGTGTCCATAAAACTGATATTTATGCGGCATCCTAATACCACACATTATGGACCAAGGAATATAATTGTTCCCTTCACAGTAACTTTGATTTCTGCTTTTSCCACCAGTAGGTTTCCTTTTCAAACCCTGGCACAGGGGCAGGTTTCTCACCTGGGAAGCTGTCAGTGTTTTCCAGAGGCAGCCTAAAACACAGCTCATCCCTCTTCTGTCCCTTGAGCACAGCATCAGGGATGTACTGTCTGACCACGGATGACACAAGCTGTGGGTCACACAGGTCATTTATGTGCATCCTGTTAAAAAAAMCCCATTGTTATAATGTTAAACAAGAAATAAAAAATGTGTGCCTCATCTGGTTGGAGTACAGAGCCAGCGGTGATTCTTCCACAGGGAAACCTCCAAAACAGGACAGAACTTCAGTGGGAATTTTTACAGCCATCTGCAGTGCCCCTGGTTTTGCCATGCATGCACAAAATGGTTGAGGGTAAGAATTTTGATCCTGGACAGTGCTGCTAAACCAAGAACTCAGGAATTAAACTCCTAAGAAGAAAAACAACTTTGCATCAAAGCCACTGAACATCGCTCTGGCACCACAGRTCACCTCAAAGTCATTTTAGCTGTGTGCTCAGAGCTTTCAGGGTTGGGTTCCAGAGAAAGGCAGCTTGTTGTCCAAAGCAGGGAAATTTTGGCAACCTTAAAGGTCTCCTAAAATGAATTGTCAGGATTTCTATTACTGTCCAGATAAACTCTACAAAAACACAGATTCTACAAGAAAATACGAGAATGAGAAGCTTTTCACAAAAAGAGTGATGACCAAAACAAAAGGTTTTACCTTAAGTGATAGCCAATTCCCCACTTTCTCTTCAAGTAGAGAGATGAGCCAACACTCTGTAATCTCCCACAGGAGAGGAAGGCTTTTCGATCTAAGGAGGAGGGAATGCAAAGGATTTAGGGGGATTTACAAGAGTGCAGCAGACTGACCTCACTCTGCTCCKTCTGAACTCAGCACACATTTTAATAATAAAATGAGAGGACTAAAGTCAGGCTAACCCTGAAGATCTTTTTTTTTTTTTTTAAATATTTTTAAACCAATGCCTTTCTTCTCAACATCATGGTTMATTATTTCAGTTCTGCATTCTTGTGGGCTTTTGGAGTATTTCCCACGCAGCACAGGAATGATACGGAAATGGGAATAGCAGCAAGTAAAMTAAAAATAAAGGAAAATTATGGACAATAAACCGAATTTTGCTGACATAGAGACAAAGCCAGATAATGTGGAAGTTCTTTATCCTAGAGAGGAGCATGAGCAAAGAAGACTGCTTTATCCTAGAGASGAGCATGACGAAGACTTGGAGGGACACACCAGCCCAGTTTTAACCCTCGCCAAGCTCAGCTTGGGTAGTCACTGTCACATAAAACACATCCAGCTGTGCCACATTTGGGCTGTGCCCTGGAAACCCCTGGTGTGCACCCCAGCACAGCCTGGGCTCACCAGCCTGAGTGTCTGCCTCCTCCATGGACTGGGTGGCCACAAGCGTGACGCGGCCCGCGCGGCGCTCCCGCAGCAGGCTCCAGACGTGGTGCCTGGAGCAGGGATCCAGCCCCGCCGTGGGCTCGTCCAGGAGCAGCACCTGCAAGGCACAACCAGGTCAGAACTGCCCACACCCCAGCCTGGGCAAGAGGTTTTATGTGGCAGCAGCTCTCTGGCCACAGAGAGCAACACAACCTTCCCAGGCATCGTKCTGGGGAAGGCTGTGAGGAGATCAGAGAAAAGAATGATGAACAATTCTTATCTTCACTTGTTGCTGKTGGTGTGAACAYGTGGAATGTGTTATGGAGATTTGTTCACCAAAGGGTGGTTTCTTAATTGGCCAATGGTGATGGTGTTTTYAGTAAAGGAMCAATTAGGTCAACCTGTATCATGAGTGTCTGTAAAAGCAATGGGTTTCTTAATAAGAAGAGAAGAATAGAATAGTATAATAAAGTGACAGAATAGTAAAATAAAGTGATATATATCTATACTATAGAACAGTATAATAATTCTATACTATAGAATAGTATAATAAAGTGATTAATCAGCCTTCTGAGAATCATGGAGTCAATGCTAATTATTACCCCTTCAGGGATGCCACACTACAAGTTTTACAGTGACTTGTGTGAGCCAGAGAGGAGTTTGATAAGAGGATCCATGTTTACCCCTGGAAGAATTTCCTACCAAAGCTGTTGACATAGAAACCAAGAAAGAAAGAAGGATAAATAAGAGAAATCTGCAACTGCCTGTTCCAATGAGCACTTTGTCTTTCCTGACTAATGAGTAAAGTGTAAACTTATGAGTTTGGTAAGAATGGATAAAAAGCATGCATGCTAGAATAAAAACAGTTTGAAGCCTTCTGAAAATGGAGTGTGTTGCTTTATATTGTGTCGATCTCAACTATAACACCAGCCCACGTGGCTCAGTTCCATGCTTGCATCACTTGGTTTCATGCTTTTGATGGTCTTGCTCAGAGAAGAGAATGTACCCTCAAGTATGGCTCGTTTTTATTGCTCCTTCTCCTGCTGCAGTATTACTACCCTTCTAATTAAAAATATGGCTCTGATTGAACCAGATTCCCCAATCCTTCCAGTAAGTGAATTAGCAGCCTGGAGTGGCAGGGGAAAACCACAACAGTCTCGGTGCCAARTCAAAATGCAAAGCTATGTCCCAAAACAACACATGTTGTGCACAAACACAACCAGTCCCTACCTGGGGATTTCCTAAAATTGCAATTCCAAGAGACAATTTTCGTTTTTGTCCCCCACTCAGGGCTTCAGCACAAACATCCTGAACATCGGTGARGTCCATCATGACGAGAACTTTCTGCACCTTGGGAACACACAAAGACAAAAAGTCACATTTCCAAAGCACTGCTTTGAATTCCTAAATGGCTACAAACATTACAACTTCAAGATTTCAAACTTACCTACCCATAATGGCTTTGCTTGGAGATGAATAAGACAAGTCTGAGTTTTAACTCATGACATGAGGACAAGAGAGAACTGGAAAAACACTTTTCCACTAAATCAGGTTTGTTCTCATTTTCACAGAACAAGATGCAGGCGATCATCTTTTATCAATAAAGCACAAAGTGTTCAAGATGCCATAAAAGAGAAGTCAATGGCTGAGAAGCACATACCAACCTCTTCATCTACYTCCTTCCATTGAATCCCCTTGATGTGAGAAAAAATTCTCAGGTTTTCCTTCACCGTTAAGGCTTCAAAATGCAAATTAATTTGGGGGCAAACCCCAACCTTTTCCTGCATTCCTTCCATACKCCAAACTTCAGAAGCATTGTAGTTGTAGATCATTGCAGAACCTGCACAGGGGTGAATGAAATATTTGACATCAATTCCAGCACCATGGATGCTYCCCAAGTGTTAAATTAAAAATTCAAGAAACAAAAAAGCAAAATAACCAGATAGCTCAAAGATTTAATACCTTTAAAAAATATTTCAGAGCACCAAAACCCTCCCTTGCAAATAAAACCATATTTCCTATAGGTGTGCAGCWCATGGAAAGCACCAGATGGAGAAATGACCATGGTGCACACATGGGGGATTCATTATCCCTGGAGTTTGTGCTGAAGSAGAAATCTGCACTGACAACAACCCAGCATGAACCACTGAGGGCAGACTTGGAGGTTTTTTTCTTATTTCCCCCTTACACTTGAAAAAAACAGCAACTCAGCATCCAGGCCCATCATCTCACCTGCTGAAGGCTTRGAAAATCCACTGAGCACATTTAACAGAGCAGTTTTCCCAGATCCACTGTGACCCAGCAGGGCAGTGATCTGCCCTTCATATATATTTAAGGACAAACCTGGAACAAAAACAGGACAACAGTAGATGGAAGTGTGTGAGAAGTGCACTTGGACCTGTAGTTCTTGCCACAGGTGACAGAAGTGACATTTTTTAGAAGCTGAGAAGCAAAACCAGATCCAAAAGCACAGGTTTGTTCTTCAGGAGTTAGGCCTAAGCTGAGCAAGGAATTATGTCTTGATTRAACTGAGGGAATAAATGTATTATCTTCAATATTTAAAGAATTTTGACTTCAGTTTTCTATRAGGTTCATAACATTTTATTTTAGTGTGGCTCAAAGAGTCCTCAGGAAGAGAAGAGCCCAGAGCTTTTCCAAGACGTGAGATTTCAAGACATATTTCAAAGCAGCCAGATTTTGCCCCCTCATTTTCTTTTTTAAAAAATASTTTGTCTTTCTGTGGGTTGTTCAGGTAGTGTTTATTTGGTTTTTTCCACTCAATATAAACCTTTGAGCCATATTGATATTTTTAGTATTTTTGTATTTTTCATTTTTGATATTTTCACTTGGAATTCTTGTTAAACAAAGGCATTTAACAAATACCCCATGACTTTACTATGGCTGTGTCAAATATTTGCATTGGCAAGTGCTTGGAGAATATTTGGCCATAAAATCCCAAGTTTGCTCAAAATAGTTTACATTTTGAAAGGGAGGTTTGAGAGGGGATTTCTAGAGTGGCTCATCACTGCAAAAACACAGCTTTTAAGGARATTTCTGCTGTTGCAAAAAATAATAAACAGTGATTTTTTCCTGGAGGGAACAGGGAGATAATGACCTGGTAGAAATTTGCCAGTAATTTACCCCAGCAGAAATAACCTTTGCACAATATAATTTAACAGGCCCAGAGGCAGAACTCAGTACAGTCAGTACATTTGCAAACATTTTGGGTTTTTATCTAGTGAAAAATGAATAAAATAATTACAAAGCCTCTCCTTACCCTTTAAAGCTTCGATGCTCTTGTTGTTCTTCTTGTATATTTTTTTAACATTGTGTAGTCTAAAGAAAAGTAAGCAAGCCATTAATTATTGAATCACAATTTGGGGCTGTTTCCTCTGCCTCAAGTTAAACTTTTAAAACTTTTGGGGGAATATTTTCCATACTCCTCCTCCAACTGGTCCTGCCGAAGGAATCCCTTGATGTAATTCTTTTCTGGTACCTTTAAAGCAGGATTAAGCCCTGTGCTTTTCTAAAAGCTGCTTGAAAGGTTTCAAAGCCAAACTCGAGGAACATTTAGTGAGTGAAGGAGGAGGATATAAATGTGGATATTTAATTAGGAGTGATGACCTAGCTGTTACTTTGGCACATTTCTGGTGACAGCCAGAAGGCAGCACCAGCCACGAGCCCAGCCAGCCCTGCAAGGATGGACAGGGCAGCATTTTCTGCAGCACACTCTGTGCTTGAAGATGCTGGGGAAGGGGAACAGACTCACTGCTGAGAGGGAAGTGCAGGACAGGGAGTTGGAGGATGCCCCACATCCAATAAATGCTCAAATCCAGCTCTGGAGCGGGACAAAACACCGAACAACCCCTGCCCTTCACACATTTGCATTAATTTCATCCACAATGCCAGCTGCCAGCCTCACACCCACCAGTGCAGCGTGGCTGTGCCCTCTAGAGCAAATAAATCCACACAGAGCTGTGTTTTTCCTTTAAAAGGAGCCCCTTACCTGATGGCCTCCTTGCCATCGAAGCCCGGCGGCATCGGCTCGGTGTCACCGCCCAGCACGGGGTCGTGGCTGCTGCCAGCTCTCACCCCCACGGACCCAGTGCTGCCCCTGAGCCAGTAGAAGGGTCTCAGGAAGAAGGCAGGAGGATGTGGCACCCCGTACTTGCCTGAATCAGAGGCAGAGAAGGGGAAATAGCAAACCAAAACCTCCATTTGTCAGCTCCAGTAAGTGCCCAGCCATCACTCCCCCGGTASTGCAGAATGTGAACTTGCAGCAGAGTGAAAGAATTGATAAACTCTGCAATTTAAATTGTCCATATCTGCAGGTGGGGTTAATCACACCCATTTACAACCTCCTTGGTTCCAAAAAATCAGAACAAGTCCTACAACACCCGTCCAACCCCAGTGGTCAGGGCTGTAGGAGCAGGATCTCACTGCAGGGTTGCAGTTTTCTCTCCTCCCACCACCACTTGGGTAACTTTATCTCTACAAAGCAAGGAGTTATAGAAGAAAAAGCAATGAAGTTTGCATTTTTCCCCTCRCATTTTCACTCACCAGGCAAAACCTTATCAAAGTAGATGGCCAGCAGGAAATACAAGACACTGTCAAGGCTCAGGATGAGGTACAGCTTATAAAAAGGGTACAACTCTGGGCTAAACGCTGGTCCRTATTTTTCTAGTTTTACCATCTAGGGGAGGAAAAAAAAGCAAAAMAAAGCAAAATTCAGATGCAACRTTTCCTTCAGACAGAAATACTTTGTGTGAGCYACTGCTGTGTCATCACAGCCATTTTCACTCAAAACCAATTGACTCGTGACCACGACACTGTTTCTAAGGAGGGAAAGGTTTATTCTGACCACAAGCACCAGAAATGCCTCAGTAAGCTGAATTTCAAAGCATGCAGAAGTTACAGAGTGCTGTTTGCAAAGGCAGCACTTCCAGCCCTCAGTTCCTGCAGCCCTTGGTACCCACCAGCCACATCCCACTCCTTATTTTATACATTTAAATCTGCTGCAGTAAAATTCATGATGAACTCGAGTGTCCAACCATCTTTGCCATGATTTAGCAAAGATTTTAAAGATTTTTTTTTTAGATTTTTTGAAGCCAAGTTTTCTTTTTAAAAGCAGAAGGAGGTGACTGGGTTGTTCTGGAGATGCAAATTGTGGATTTTGCTGCTCTCTGGCAGAATTCTGGGGGCTGAGCTCTTGGGATGCACTGGTTTTATTATGGACATACCGTTGCAAGGCCAGCTGTGAAGGCAAAAGGACTGAAGAGGTTTAAAATCCATTCCAAAGCTCGTGGCAGTTTTTCAAACAGTGTCAAAAAGCCCAGTGCCCCAAAGAGGATGTGAAGGAGAAATCCCACAAAACTGGAAATGTTTGGCTGCTTTAGCAACGAGCTGAGCAGGAAAGTGAAGTGAATCTGCAGCAGAGAAAACCAGTAGTTAGCAGGATGCATTTCTGCTGCAATTAAAAATAAAACMACATGAAAATAGGAGCAAAATTAGAGACCCTGCTGGGTTTCAGTTGTTCTCTCCAGATGCACAAGGCTTTGTCTAGCAGCTCTGAGATTTAGGGCAGGTTTATAACGTTTATAAGGTTTGTAAGACAAATCACTCCCAGCTTCATTTTAGCACCTCTCTTTACTCTGATTTTGAGTCAGAATCTCCCAATATATAATGGTATAAAAAATATACAAAAGATAACCTAAAACCTAGCCTATAAAAAATAACAATAAATCACAGTATTTTTGTTACTGTCTCATATAATACCAGCCCTAAAAGCTCTGCAGATATTTTAATTAGGAAAGAAATGGTGCATCACATGAGAATACAAAAGCAAACTTACACATGCCATGCCATAAAAGAAATAAAAAAAATACAGTTCCAAGAAGCTGCTGTGATTAAAAACTTCACTCAGGGTGACCCAGGTCAGCAGGCTGGCTGTGATGGAGACGTACACAGTGTACAGCAAACTCCAGGATAACCTGCAAGGGAAGGCACAGTTATTTCTCCCCCTGAGGATAACAACACTGCCATGACATAGCCAAAGTGGTATGAGTTCAAATATTCTGTATTTTCAACCATTTCCAGTTTCCAGGCTGGTGCAAATATCAGAGAAGCACAGGGAGGGTCAGGGTGAGAGGGACAGGAAGGGTCAGTGTGGGAGGGACAGGGAGGGCCAATGACTCTGCTCAAAAAGGGACATCCCAGAGCACAGCCAGGCACAGAAATGTGTCCAGGTGGGTCTGGAGTATCTCCAGYGAGGGAMACTCCTCTCTGAGCAGCCTGTTCAGTGCTTGGTTACTGCTCAGGAAAAAAGTTCTTCCACAAATCCAGGCCTGGCACGTGCCCAGATCTCTGCAGCTCAGTGCTGGCAGCAAGGGCACACAGAGAAYCTGCAGCCAGGACCTGCCATCCATGTGCTTTTCCAATGATGTGAAATATTCATGCCCAGATGGGTTAGGGAACCTGTTGGGACAGACCCAGCATCCCCACTCTGCTTCAGCACTTAGGGCTTTCTCCAGAATTTGCTGTTTCTGTGAGTTCCACCATTTTCTGGAGACAAACAACCCCTCACAGCCAGACCCCTGTTGCACACACCCCTGCTCCACCAGGAGGGCTCCTCCTCCTTTTTGGGGAGGAGAAGAGCAACAAAACAACAGCAAAAAAACCTGTCTCAGAGCAACAGGCTTGGAAACAGAGGCCCCCCAACAAAAAGAACCCCAGAATGGTTCAGACGCCTCAAAAATCCCCTAATTCCACCTCCCACCAGACCAGGCTGCTCCATACACTTGATAAAATAATTCCTGTAATTGCACATTGATAAAATAATTCCTATAATTACACATTGATAAAAAATTCCTGTAATTACACATTGATAAAATAATGCCTGTAATTGCACATTGATAAAATAATGCCTGTAATTACACATTGATTGATTTCTGAGGCTTACCAGAAGGAAATATCCTGCAGGCCCATTGCTCTCATCAATATCTTCAGCCTCTTCTTCTCCTTGAGAACTTTCACTGATAAAAAGTGCATGTATGGGCAGTAGCTCAGTATGGCACTGATAATGAACCAAAGGTAATCCAGTTTAAACAGAGGTTTCAGCACAGTTTGCAGGTGAACTCCAGTAATTGACTGCATTTCTTTCCACACAGAGTGGTTGGTTTTCCTCTAAAGGAAATCAGAAATTGAATTAATTTCGTTTTTGCAATGAAGTAGCCAACATCAGAACAAACAGGGGGTTACAAATATTAAAATAATTAGTTTGTCAATAATAGGGTTATGTTTGTAAGCAAATAACAAGTAATTRGTATATTTTTGTGCTGACTTGCAATAAACACTATTAAATCCTTGTTCCATTCACTGCCTTGAGCCATGAGAACCATCTGTCATTCTTTTAAATTTTGAATTACACTGATTTTTTTAAGAAGTTGATGACCACAGAAAATCAGAGCATCACAGGATCCCAGAATGGTTTGGGTTRGAAGGGACCCCAAAGATCCCCTTTTTCCACCCCCTCCGTGGGCAGGGACCCCTCCCACTATCCCAGGGTGCTCCAAGCCCTGTCCAACTTGGCCTTGGACACTCTTAGGGCTGGAAAAATGAACTGGCTTGGTGGTTTTCGTGGTTCTTGGGGGTTTTTTTTCCCCTCTATTTTTGGTTTAATCAGTTTGGGTTTTAAATTGACACAGAGCTGTGGGAAGAACAGCAAATTCCACCATGAGCACACTTACTTCTATGACTGCTGCATCAATGCTGGACTGCACTGAGAGGAACCCCCCATACCAGTACAGAGGGACTTTGCAGTGCTTTGATGAAAAATCCCAGCAGGTTTCTGTTGGGGAAACAAATTTTTAAAAAAGAATTAATCAATATTAGTCAATACATTTCCATATACATGTGCATGTAAATACTTGTGTGTGACATGTGGGGTTGAAAATGAGTTTTACCTAAGAGAAAATCAAGATTTGGGGTTTACTCAGCCTTTTATCTTTTRATGTGTTAAATCTCTGGCCAGGGACATTAATGCACACACAATTCTCATTTTCCAGGCATGATTTGATGTGTTAAGGTACAAAAGGAGAGGGGCAAAAAGGCACTGGATGATCTCTGAGCTCCCTTCCACCCCAAACCATTCTGGGATTCCCTGATTCTCTGACTGTGGATGACATTAATGTTCTTACAGCTTTTTTCTCTCATGTTTTTTTCCTTTTACAGACACAAACCCTCAAATTTGAACTCATGGTTTTCTCGAGCCATTTGGGACATGCAGCCTCCATCCCTTTGGGGTGGCACAGCAGCACAGAAATCCAGCTGAACAGTTTTGAATGCAAAATCARATCCTGGGGTTTCATTTATTTTGTTACCTATGTGCTCTAAGCCTTCATTTGGAAACATTGCTTTGCCCATTTGAAATCTGAGTATGTAGGAGAAGTCATCCTTAAAAACAACACCAATGGTTTCCTCCTCCAAAAGTCCTTTTTCTTCCATTTTTGCCACGTTTTCCACTTCTTCTATGATTATACCTGCCATTAGAATAAATATTTAATATTGAAAAAAAGAAAAAAAAAAAATAAAACCAGCACAGCTTGTCACAGACACATTTTATGAAAAATCCTTTCCTTAGGATTTTTCCTCCTGAGAAGCTGAGAGGCCTCAGGAACAAAATGKAAACATTGATTATCTGCTGCTGTGGAATGCAACAGGTGCATCTGTGATTGGTCTCATGTGATTGTTCCTAATTAATGGCCAATCACAGTCAGCTGGCTTGGACTCTATGTCCCAGCCACAAGCTTTTGTTATTCATTCTTTCTTTTTCTATTCTTAGCTAGCCTTCTGATGAAATCCTTTCTTCTATTCTTTTAGTATAATATTTTAATATAATTAGTATTAATATCTTATATATATATAATATATATAATTGTAATTCGTATAATATATTTTAATATAATATATATCATAAAATAATAAATCAAGCCTTCTGAAACATGGAGTCAGATCCTCGTCTCTTCCCTCATCCTAAGATCCCTGTGAACACCACCACACAGCTGTTATCTGAATATTCASACAACAATGAAATTGGGCATCACCACCATTTTTTCCCCCTCAAAAATCACGTGGGACAAATGCTCTTGTCCCTCCCTGCCACGAGGGTGGGTCAGGTCCCTTGAGCCGCTGCAGGAACGTGGATTTAAGAGTTTTTACCCCTCAGTGATGGGCTGGAAGCCACTTTGGCCATGATGCTGCGGGTGCTGTTGGTTGCAGGGGTGAAGATGAGGGTGACCCCCGAGGCGTTGAAGGCTGGCTCGTCCAGGCGCCCCAGGGCCTTGTAGGGGAACTCCTCGGTGGAGTAGTTCATGATGAGCCCTGCAGAGTCCTCAGGAAATTGTTACAGGAAAACTCAGCGAGGCACCCACTCCTGCAGGGGGGAAGTAGAGCAATGGCACATTTGTCTTTACAAACCACTTGTGGTGTCTGCTGGTTTTTATCTGCCATGGGACAAAGAAACGTGGGAAGGATTCCACTGATTATGAATGGAGAAAGATAATCTTGATTTTTCAATAAACTTTAAATTTGCTAAAAAAATGAAGTTGTATTGAAAGATGAAAGAAACAATGAGGATAAAACCCCTAAATTCGTAAAGAATAAAAATTAAAAGGGAGGGTTTATATTAGATAGAGGAATCTCTGGGATCAGGTGTTTTGGGAAGTCTGAACCTTTTCAAGTACTCAAAATGGGGAAGAGAGAGGGAAATGTGGCTGGGAAATTGGTATTTAAAAAGGGAGGCTGAGTCCTCAAAAAGTGAGAGATCCCAGGGGAAGCCCCATGGCCTCTCCCTTTATTAGAAGTAAATGAAAAAGGACTCCTCTGTCTCGTTTTGGAACAGAAACCTCTGGTGTTGTGGCATTATCTTTCCTAGTGGAAGAGGGAAATAAATGCAGAGGTGAGGTGTCACGTACATGATCAAGCCTGCAGAGTCTCAGGATGTAGAAGAAAACCAGAGAGGCCACCCACTCCTGCAGGGGAGGGAAGTGAGAGGAATGGCAGATTTGTTCTTCACAAACCAGCTGTGGGTTTGCTGGTGGCGTAAAACCAGCACTGATGATGAACAATGGAAGGATTCCACTGATTGATGATGGAAAAGATACTTTGATTTACAAATAAACTTTAAATTTGCTGATAAATGAAATTGGGTATTGAAAGATGAAAGAAACAATGAGGAAAAGAAAAACCCCTAAATTC
Organism: Sporophila hypoxantha; assembly: GCA_002167245.1. Lineage (NCBI taxonomy): Eukaryota > Metazoa > Chordata > Aves > Passeriformes > Thraupidae > Sporophila > Sporophila hypoxantha. The sequence continues at coordinate 247,910 of NDFG01000269.1, read as the reverse complement.
CGTAAGCATTGAAATTTAAAAGGGAAGGGTTATACATTAAGAGAGGAATCTCTGGTATCAGGTGTTTTGGGAAGTCTGAACCTCTCAAGTACCTCAGAAATGGGGAAAATACAAGAGAAATGTGGCTGCGAAATTTGGGATAAAAAGGAGGCTGAGTCCCTCAAAAATGTGAGAAGCCCAGGGGAATGCCCCATGGCGTCTCCCTTTATTGAATAAAGTAAAAAGGACTCCTCTGTCCTCATTTTTGGACAGAAACCTCTGGTGTTTGTGGATTATTTTCCTAGTGGAAGGAGGGAAATAATTGCAGAGGTGAGGAGTTGTACGTGATCAGCCTGCAGAGTCATGCAGGATGTAGAAGAAAACAGCGAGGCCACCCTCCTCAGGGAGGGAAGTGAGAGGAATGGCAGATTTGTCTTCACAAACCAGCTGTGGGTGCTGTGGCTAAAACCAGCACTGAGTGATAACAATGGAAGGATTCCACTGATTGATGATGGAGAAAGATATTTGCTTTTACAAATAAACTTTAGGTTTGCTGATAAATGAAATTGGATATTGAAAGATGAAAGAAACAAAGGGGAAGAAAAACCCCTAAATTCATAAAAATTAAAAATGAAAGAGGGTTGTACATTGGAGGAAATCTTGGTATCAGGTGTTTTGGGAAGTTGAACCTTTCAAGTACCTCAGCCAGTGGGAAAGAGAGGGAAATGTGGCTGGGAAATTGGTATTAAAAGGAGGCTGAGTCCTCAAAAATGTGAGAGACCCAGGGGAATGCCCCATGGCCTTCCCTTTATTAGAATAAAGTAAAAAAGGACTCCTTTGTCTCGTTTTGGACAGAAACCTCTGGTGTTTGTGATTATTTTCCTAGCGGAAGGAGAATAAATGCAGAGGTGAGGAGTATACATGATCAGCCCTGCAGAGTCATGCAGGATGTAGAAGAAAACCAGCGAGGCCACCCCTCCTGCAGGGAGGGAGTGAGAGGAATTGGCAGATTTTCTTCACAAACCAGCTGTGGGTTTGCTGGTGGCTAAAAACCAGCACTGAGTGATAAACAGTGGGAAGGATTCCACTGATTGTGATGGATGAAAAGATATTTGCTTTTACAAATAAACTTTAGGTTTGCTGATAAATGAAATTGATATTGAAAGATGAAAGAAACAAAGGGAAGAAAAACCCCTAAACCTATCAGAATTAAAAAATGAAAAGGAGGGTTATACATTAGAGGGAATCTCTGGTATCAGGTGTTTTGGGAAGTCTGAACCTCTCAGTACCTCAGAAATGGGGAAAGAGAGAGGGAAATGTGGCTGGGAAATTGGTATTAAAGGAGGCTGAGTCCTCAAAAAGTGTGAGGGATCCCAGGGGAATGCCCCATGGCTCTCTCTTTATTCAAATAAAGTAAAAAATTACTCCGGTCTCGTTTTTGGACAGAAACATCTGATTTTTATGGGTTAATTTTCCTGACAGAAGGAAGAGGGAAATGCAGAGGTGAGGGGTAGTACATGATCAGCCCTGCAGAGTCACCAAGGATGTAGAGGAAAACCAGAGAGGCCWCCCACTCCTGCAGGGAAGGAGGGAAGGGAAGGAGGGAAGGAAGGAGGGAAGGAATGGGGGAAATGCAGAGGTGAGGGGCAGCCCAGGGTGCCTTAGRATTTAGCTTTTCTATTTTTCAGATCCACTGCTTTAGGGTATCAATCTAAAACTCCACAGCTGCTGTTCACCCATTTTATCCAGACAAAAAATTCCTCTCCAGGCCTGGCAATCAAGGACACCTCACTGCCTCAGGCCCTGAGATGGAAACAACAGTTAATTGTGGGGGGGAAATTTGGAGTAAATTAATTCATTATCTGAAGCTGCAATTGGAGGATTAACCCCTGATATGTAAATGAACCAAATTTATAAYTGTCTGAAAAACCCGTGMCATTGTCCATCTTGGGTGTGCCCCTCAGAGGCACGAGGTGTATTTACTGAAGGCCTGGCTGCCCWAGGTGTATTTAYTGAAGGCCTGCAATAAATACCCACTTTTATTCCCTTAATCTTGCCTCTGTTTTAGGCAGCCACTSCAAGGCATTGGGGAGGCTCCTGCAGGACCCTTCTAACCAGCTCTGAGCCCCCTGCCCAGCCCAGCTCAGCCTYTCCCCTGWGCAGGAGGGAGAGCTGTTCCRCAGGTGCGGTGGGTTTAAATCCCTCCGAGGCCTCAGATGGAAAACATGTTTTGTTAGTCCCAGAGCCAGCGAGGTCTGTGGATAATTTGACACTGGAGCCATGAATTGGACATTGTGTTCCTGTGCACAGGGCAGGATCAACAAGCAAAAGGCGGCAGCCAGCTCTGTCACGAGGCAGAGCTGYAGTGTCACAGGAAGAAGGAACTGCTGACATTTCCCAGGGAACCACAGCTGAGCCTTCTCACATCCCCTCACACAAAAACAATGCAACGTGAAAATACTYGGTGGTAGAAATCCTGATTTCCCTCTGGAAGAACTGACACTTGCCTGGAAACTTTTTGTCTTCATCCTCCACACCAGAAGGATATTTTTCCACAGGAGAGCACAGGTTTGCTGAAATATTTGTGAGGCTTTCTTGGATGCCCCCTGCATTTTTCCAGCTAAGATGGGAGAGAAAATGATGTAATTTAGAATAAAACAGGTCACTGGGAGTGAAATAGCACTTCGGAGGAAGCCAGCAACATGCCAAGGGRGGAAAAGTTGTCTCCTAAACTTTGGACAACTAAAATTGAAAGGAAACAGACCAAGATCATGCAAGGGAACAGAGAGCTGGGCTGGACTCTGAGCTGCCTCTTCCACATGCACAGATTCATCCTTCTTCATCCAGGTTCATCCTTCCTCACCCAAATTCATCCTTTCTCATCYAAATTCACCCTTCCTCACCCAAACTCATCCTTCCTCATCCAGACTCATCCTTCCTCATCCCAAAGAGGCTTCYTCACCYAAATTCTTCCTTCCTCATCCAGGTTCATCCTTCTTCATCCAGACTCATCCTTCCCTATCCAAGTTCATCCTTCCTCATCCAGGTTCATCCTTTCTCATCTAGACTAGATCCTTCCTCACCCAAATTCATCCTTCCTCACATAAATTCATTCTTCCTTATACAGACTTCATCCTTCCGTGGCGTCCCCGAGCTCGATCCGTTCTTCATCCGCAAATCAGTCCGTTCCACACCCGAGGTTTCAGCCTTCCTCACCCGAAATGCACTCTTCCTCACCCAAATTCATCCTTCGCTCATCCAAATTCATCCTTCCTTTCAATTTTCCCAGATTCATCCTTCCTCAGCCAGATTCATCCTTCCCTCAGCCAAATTCATCCTTCCTCGTCCACATTCATCTTCCTCACCTCAATCATCCTTCCTTCACCCAGTTCATCCATTTCTCATTCCAGGTTCACTTCCCATCCTCCTCCCCAAATTTCACCCGTTCCTCATGCAGCTCACTCTTCCTCACCTCCAAATTCATCCTTCCTCACCCAGGTTCATCCTTTCTCACCCAGGTTCATCCTTCCTCACCCCAAATTTCATCCTTCCTCACCCCAAATCATCTTTCCCTCACCCCAAATTCATCCTTCCTCATGCAGGCTTACTCTTCCTCACCCCAAATTAATCCTTCCTCGTCCAGGGTTCATCCTTCCTCACCCCAAATTCATCCTTCCTCACCCAGGTTCATCCTTCCTCACCCAGGTTCATCCTTCCTCACCCAGGTTCATCCTCCTCATGCAGGCTCACTCTTCCTCACCCAAATTAATCCTTCCTCGTCCAGGTTCATCCTTCCTCACCCCAAATTCATCCTTCCTCACCCCAGGTTCATCCTTCCTCACCCAAATACATCCTTCCTCATCCCAAAGAGGCTTTGTGGAACAGACAGCTGCTCCCTTTCCACGTTTCACTGCAGGAAGTGAATTTGTGYCTGGCCTCAGACACGTGGTGTGTTGGCAGAGCACTGCTCACGTGCCCTGGGTTCTGAACCAGACCCTGAATCACGTTACAAACACTGGGCAGATGCTAAAAATAACCTAAAATAGAGGCTGCCACTGCCTGCCTTCACCAGGCTGCTAAGAGACCAGTTTGTTTCTGTTTTCCAAATATTAAGGAACTTTAATGCAGTTAGAGCAGAGCAGGATTAGAACACCCATGTGCTCCTTAATATCCTCCTAAATGCTGAGCAGGGAGTATTTCTTTGGGATGTTTATTTCAGCTCCAGATTGAATCCTGTGGCCAAGCAGCAAGAACAGGAGCAAGTTCAGAGTGATGGGTTTCACCCCCTTCCCAGGGGAGCAGGGCAGGGAACCTCCCAACATGTTTTTGTGGTTTAATCCTTTCAAATGGCTGAAACCCAAAATCTTTAAAACTCAAAATCAAAGCAACCTCAAAGGCAGAGTGCTCCATTCCCCTTGGACAGCATTCCTGATTTCATGGATTGGGCAGCTGGAGTTAATAAAGGGTTCCACTGCTCTGTTCCCTTCACTGCTTGTTTTTTGGAATAATTAAATATTTGTGTATTGCAGGGGCAAGGGATTCAGGATCCCAGTTATCACAGGGCTTTCCTTATCTTATCTCTCTTTCCTTTCCCAAACTTCCTCCCATGATTCCTCCCTGCTGCCTGCACTAAAAGTTAAATGTAAATAGGAAGAGATTTCTAGGAAGTGTCGCTTTTTTCCCCTTTTTTTTTTTTTTCTCAGGTCTGGATTTCAGTCATGAACTGAAAGCAGCAGCTCAGCCCAGGATGTTTGGGAGTAAACAAAGTGTGGTGGTGTTTGGATAACAAGGAAAACATGATGGTTTTTAAAGGATGCACGGAATCTCTGCAGTCACAACAAACAATTTTTAAATGATGGAGCAAATCTAAAACTTTTTTAGAAAATTTTAACCAAGTTTCTACCAATTTTAATTTGCTTTTTGCCCATGKAGCAAGGAGCAAATACCACTGGGAGCCAAAYATGAAGCCAGGAATTCAAACAAGTGATGCTGCCTACAAAGGCYGTGGAATTTAACTTTCAGTCAGAAACCTAATAAATATTAGCTATTATTAACTTTAMATTAGGTATCTAATTAATCTATTAAATAATTATCAAAAAGGTAAAAAATACAGCCAAGGGAGAATCCTCTGTGTGGCCTGAGGCTCAAAACCTCAGATGCAGAAGGCAAAATAAACACATCAGAAACTGGAGGCAGTGATGTTTGGGAAACTTTAATCCAGTYAAGAGCATCACTTGTAAAGCTGGATGTCTCCAGGGCTCATTAAGTGCATCCAAACTTCCTGCTCTCCAGGAACTCCCTGCCAAGGTGTTGCAATAACTTTTCCTGGATCCTGTGTGCAGCTCTGCTCTACCAGAAGCTGTCCCAGGAAGGCACATCCCATATAATCCCTTTATTTACTATCGCAGGGAATTCCTCTTTGGCACCTCTTCACACTGTTTTCCTCTAGAAATTTAACTTTTTGAGGTCTGTTTGAAGATGTCCTGCTCATTGGACTGGGAAACTTTTAAAGGGCCYTTCCAACCCAAAGCATTCCTGGAGTTTRTCATTTTAGTTCCTAAAATCAAGCTGCTCCTCAGGAGCTCTGGCAGGAGCCTCTCAATTTTGAGTTCAAAGGGAGCAATCCATGGTGCATCTCACACTTTCCAGAGGATCCAGTGGCTTTTCCAGAGCTAAGGATGAATCCCTGCACGTGGAGAGTGCAGAGCTCTTCCCATCCCCTCCTCTTTGCCAGTTCCTGCAGCTTTTTGTGCTTGCATCTGATAAAGCCGAGACAGATTTGCACTGACTCCAACTCAGCCTGGAACAGGTTGTTTTTTTTCCTACTCTCAACTTGAAAATAACAACTCTAAGCCTGCCCTTAATCAAAGCCCAACACTTCAGCTCATACAGAGAAGTGAAATTTGGGGGTTTTGTATTTTTAGATGCCTTTAGTGACAGCAGGGCAGGAGGAGGAGAGCAAAAGGAGGGATCATCACCCAGTGCTCAACCTGCAGCCACAGGGAGAACCTAAATCCACACACACCCAGAAAAGCTGAATATTTTTGCTCCTCTTCCTGTAAAACATTTTGTTGYCAACTTATAGTCCACCAGAAAACAGAGCTGGCAGGAAGCATCATAAAGCACTAATTAGGAAAAACTCACCATCCCCTCACGAAAACTCAAACCCTGCATGGAGAATTTATCCCATCCCTACTTCTAAATTAATTTTCCCCTTGAAGAAAGCAGAGATCTGTGGCTGCTTACCTGCTGGTGTGTTTTCCATGGGGCCCAGGTCTCCTGCAGCTCTGGGGTGCTGGGGCTGCTCTGGTCCCTTTTCAGCCCCAGGGAGGCTCAGCCCGGTGGCCTTGCCCCTCTCCAGGCTGACGTCACCCGGGCAAACCCTCCCAAAACTTCTGCAGGGATGATCCAAACCCTCCCAAAACTTCTGCAGGGATGACCCAACCTTGGAACAGCACCTACAACCAGCTGGCCCCGAGCCTGGGCGTGTTTACAGCACGCTTTGGAGGATTGCACTCAASCCTTGCAGATGTTCCCAGCAGGCAGCAGAGCTGGGGTGGCCTGGGATGGGGTGAACCTTCACTCCTGAGAGGAGGCAAAAATGTATMTAATTTATATATAAAATACATGGCAAAAATGGATATAATTTATATATAAAAAGTATAGAAATTAATAATAATAAATAATAAAAATAATAAAAATATATTAAAAATTTAAAAGTAAAATGATATTTTAATATCTGCTGACATTTTTTCTGATCAGTTAAATCCCCCAAGCAGATGCTCCAGAGGATTTCTGAGAAGGGGACTCAGGGGGTCTCCAGCCCAGCTTCTCCAGAGAAAAACCTCTGCTGCCTTGTCCTCATGGTGCCCAGAGCCTGGCTCAGCAAATGCTCCTTCCTCTGCTCCCCAGCACCAACGGGGTTTTTAGTTCTTCCTTCTCCTTTCCCCGTTGTTTTGAGCGTTTTTTTCCCAATTTCCACTCCTTTTAATTGCTTTTCCAGCAGCTGCCGCACAGCTGGAAGCAGGATGGAGCGTGTTGGGAGTTTAAAAACAAACCATCTTTCCAGTGGGTCTGCACTCAGARCAGGGAGGTGAGGAAATCAGAGCAGCCAAGGAATCCAAAGGAGCTGGGAGGGTGCACGGCCACGGCATAATTCAACGAGTTAAATGAATTTGACCGTCCCGGAACTTGCACAGCTCCAGGATTGTGCTCTGATTTGCAGAGCTGCCTCAAACCACAGGGTTGTTGCTTAACAAAAGGCTGGGGCTCTGCTGCAGCTGCTGATTTTCTCATTTTCAAGGCATGAGCTCATTTAGGAGAGGAGCAGAAGCGTTTTCCGGCATCCCTTCGTGTTGGGCAACAGGGGAGCAACAGGCAAAGCTCCTGTGACTGCAGAAAGCCCATCTGAGTGCACCTCACCAAAAACCAGGATTTTCTGACCAAAACCTGAGCCTCAGGGTGGGACCCAGCCCTGCCCTGACTGCACATTAGCTACAGAAAAGGATTTTCACAGAAAAATGACACCTGAACCAAGCAGCCCTTGGGGYTCCCCATCCTGCTGCTGAAGTGGGACCCCAACCCCTCAAGGCTTCAGATATTAAAATATCTGCGGATATTAATATTAATGATTATTATTTATTATTAAAATTAATAAAATATAATATTTTAATAAAAATTGATATAATCTATATATAAATAACAATAAAATAGTAAAAATTAAAATATATTTAAAATTTAAAACTAAAGTTATATTAAAATAGCTGCGGATATTAATATTAATGATTATTATTTATTATTAAAATTATTAAAATAATAACACTTTAATAAAAATTGATATAATTTATATATATAAATTTATAAAATTAATAATAAATAACAATAAAATAGTAAAAATTAAAATATAGTTAAAATTTAAAACTAAAATGATATTAAAATATCTGTGGATATTAATATTAATAATTATTATTTATTATTAAAATTAATAATAATAATAATACTTTAATAAAAATTGATATAATTTATATATATAAATTTATAAAAATTAATAATAAATAACAATAAAATAGTAAAAATTAAAATATATTTAAAATTTAAAACTAAAATGATATTAAAATATCTGCGGATATTAATATTAATAATTATTATTTATTACTAACATTAATAGGTATATTAATAATTTTAATAAATAATTATATAATTTTATATAGAATTTATAAAATCAATATTAATAATGAAAATAATAAAACTTGAAATATATTTAAAATAAAAAAAATTAAAATGATATTTTAATATCTGCTGATATTTTTTCTGATCAGTTAAACCCCCCAAGCAGATGCTCCAGAGGATTTCTGAGAAGGGGACTCAGGACCAGCCCTTGTATCTGCCAGGAGSAGGAGAGGGGCTGGGAAGGGAGCCAGACCCTTCCAGGGGGACATGCCAAGCAAAGGAAAAAGGAACAGCAAGAGCTCTGGGAAGCCCTTATCAAAGGGAAATTCAGCATGTTAAATCAGGGACTTTCTGGACATCTCTTAAAAGAAGCATTATAAGGGAACGAATTAATTTTACCATTAAAAAATAAATAAATGCATGGCACACTGCCCTTCCACACCATCAGAAACAAAGGAGTAKGAACTGCTGGGAACTGTCCCCAAGCTCAGATTAAACTTCTCTGGGSTTATTTCCTCTCCACTGAGGAGCTCAGGGAGCACAAACTCCTTTTATTTTGCTGCACCCTTCACTGAKCCATGAGGCTGGAGGTGACCAGCTCCTCCTCTGCCTCAGCAGGGTCTGTCCAGGAGCTGGCAGGAGCAGACAGTGCCCTCCATCCCTGCAGAGCACCTTTCATGTCCCACCTCCAGCCAAACCTCCCCATTCCACTGCCCCTACCACAGGGCCAGCACCCACCCACAGTGAACTCACCTTGGGCACAGCTCTGAGCACACAAATTGATTGTTGTATTTTATCTGGGGTGAGTTTCCCAGTGGCTGGAGGTGATCYAGCCCTGCAGATGGACAATGTGCCRTGCCAYGAGCACACAGCTGCCATGGGGTCACTGCTAGCCCAGAGCTGGGCAGTCAGATCCCAGTGCTGCAACACTGCAAAATCCCCCCAAATTCRGTTTAAAATATGTAAATATTGCAGCCTGAGAGCCCTGGCCATGCCCACAGCCAGAGCCCCCCATGCTCTGCCTGAGCCCAACCACCTGAARCTCTGGTGSACCCCAAAACCAGCCCAGGCTTTGAGAACCATCCCCGTTTCCAGCACAGCAGAACAACCAGAAAGCCGAGAGKTTAACAACCCAATCCATCTTTATTTTGGAAGTACTTCCAGCTGGGAAAGGAAAACCCTCACCTTTACAAGTACAGCCAAGGGCTGAAAGAAAGGCRAGTGTGTAAAAGGAGCTGCACGTGGTCCAGCAGCAGGAGGAGTGTCCCAAACGTGTCACCTTCAGGCTGACACCCTCTGCTTCTGCTGCCAGAGCTCTGCGTGTTGGCTGYGCCATAAATCTCACTTGCTGAACAGAGATACTCTTAAATAAGGACATTYCTTGGGAACCTGAACGAAACCAGACACCTGAAACTCTCCATAGAAAAAACACAAACAACAGCACCAAGTGAAGGCGTTCTCCAAGCTTTGGATCCATCACAACAACCCTGCMAGGCAGCTCCAACCAGCTCACCTGGGAATGGGGACCCAAACTGGCTGGATTTACCCAAATCCTCCCCAAATCCAGTTTATCTCTGGGAGCACAGGCTGGGTGTGTGTTGGGTGGATGGGATTTGGAATGGCACTGATAACAGCTGAACAAAGAGCTTCAAATGCCAGGAATAAATCTGCTGTTCCCAGGGCATYCCCTGGTTTAATTTTGCCTGGTTTTTCCCTATTCTGGCAGTTACAGACATCTYAGGACACTTTGAAACACTTCTGACATGAGGACAGTGATGTTYTGGGGGGGAATTTTGCCCCATTTAACACATGATGTCACCAGGCCAAACAGATCCCACCCAAAGAGGGAATTAATTAAATGAGCCAAATTCCCTGTCCTTTCTGGAGCTGCACAAAAACCAGTGCCACCATCCACTGGGCTCCTCCAAGATAAACAACAGCACCAAACTGAGCTCATCTRGCTTCTAATCCAAAGYTTTCCCATCTGAAATGTGAGGAAATATGGAAACATCTGAAACAGACAGCACAGAACTATTTTACAGACTATTAACTCYAAGTGAAAGAATAAATTCAAGGCAGACACCAAAGCTGCTCACAGGTCACACCAATTCCCTAAATCCAGGTGACAAGAATGTGCTGGATTGATGGGCAGGTGACACTTGGCTGAAACACCACTGGCAAAAAGACACCAAAGAAATGTGGGATTTGGGAAAAATGCACTCAACTTGTGGACACACCTGCATGGGGAAGTGCCAAGAGAATTCTGAGTCCCAAATTGCTCCAAATAAAGGGRAAAGCTCAGAGCTCCCAGCCAGCAGCAGGGTTGGGGCTAAATAAATGCAACACCTGAATTTGGGGGTTTTTGGTTCTTTTCTGASAAGTTTCACCCCTGTCAGGCAGTGCTGGAGCTGCAGTTTGCTTTAATCCTTTTAATCCTTCATTTCCAGGGCTGTGCTTCCCTGGGATGTTCAGGGCTTTCTGTAGGGCTTGGGCTCCAATTTGAACTACAAACCCAAAGTTGTGCATTTCTATGCAACCTATGGGTACAAAAGAGAAAGTGAAATTCTGCATAAGGARTTCACATTTCCCTWTGTAAGAAACTGATGGAAACAGATTTTGGCTGAACACACTGATAAACCATTATCAGACATATCACACACATTATTGCCTGGTAATTACAAACAGCTGGGACACACAACTCTAAATTTACCCATTTTTTTGAGTTTTCTCAAGAAAAAGCAAGGTCTTTGCTAACTTTAAAGTGAAGATACATAAATGATATGACTTATGAAGCCAAWGTCTCAATAGAAACACATCTCTGTATCTGTTCATTGCAGAGCAAAATGAACTGGGAGCAATCTTTAATTTCCCCTTATAAAACTAAAAAAAAAAAAGTGATGATAGCTTTGTGTAGAAAAAACCAAAAAAATAATATATTTTCCACACACATCTGTCATATCTCAGGCTAAAGGACCACATATTCTGCTCTTTTTMGTGCTTCTATGCAAACCAAAGGCACCTTTCTTATGGGTGAGGCTGTGAGCTGGGACCCTTTTATTTGGGGTTTTACAAAGGGGGTGACAAAATGGGTGACAAAATGGGCCCTGTGTTACTGACTGCAACCACAACAACGAGGGACTGGGGAACACTGGAGCTCGTGAATGCACCACTGGCAAGGACAATGCCACCATCTCCAAAGCCCTGTGTGTGAGAGCAGCTGGCAGGACACACCTTGTGCCAGCCAGGGGAACAATCAGACTGCTCTGAATGGGCACAGGGCACAAGCACACCCACTCTGCCCACCCCCTGTGCCCCCCAGCACGCAGGACAAACCCCAGTGGCACCCACAGCTGCCAGCCTGCAGGGCAGAGGGCTGGCAGTGCCAGCAGGTGCCAGGTTTGATCTGCAGGTGAACATTTCCAAGCTGAGCTGGCTGTGCAGGTCAGGACCCTCCTTGCAGAGGGACAGGGACCCTGCACAGGTTTTCCACCCTCTCTTCTAAGCAGGTGCATCTTCAAAGCAGAAGCAGGGGTGGCAGGGCTGGTGAGGAGCAGGGATGGGTGTGCAGGATGGGCACAGTGCCCAGGATGGGCACGGCCAGACCCTGCAAACCCCCGGGGCAGCTGCTCCAGCAGAGACTGGCTCTGCTCAGACACTGAAGGCCAGCCCAACCTCCTGCCCAGCAGAGCCAGGGGAGGGCAGCTGGCAGCTCCTGCACCAGCCACCAGCTGCAGGAGATGCTGTGGCAGTGCCCTCCTGCCCAGCAGAACCCAGGGGAGGGCAGCTGGCAGCTCCTGCACCAGCCACCAGCTGCAGGAGATGCTGTGGCAGTGCCCTCCTGCCCAGCAGAACCCAGGAGAGGAGGATCTGGGCTCAGCCACAGGAGCACTGGGATGCTCCCAGCTCCTGTTCCAAGGCCAGGATGGTGGCACAGGCTCAGGGCTCCCAAACCCAGCTGTCCTTGCCCAGCCCAGCTCCAGGAGCAGAGGCAGGGCTGGTGCTGGCACCGGCAGGAGCACGAGGAGCTCAGAAAATGACTCGGTCCTCCTGCGTCCTCTCCCACCACAGGCTGCTGTTCAGGGTGCCAAAGCTGCTGTCCTCCTCCTCCTGCTCTTTAGCCAGCTCCACAAACACCTGGAAAACACGGAGAAGGAATTGAATTTTCAGTTAGAGAACTGATAAATATTAGCTATTATTAACTTTAAATTAGGTATCTCATTAAACGCGGGCTCTGCTGCCTTCTATAATCTATTAAATAATTATCAAAAAGGTAAAAATACAGCCAAGAAGACCCCATGCTCCTTGTAAGAACTTCCTTRGTCACAAATACAACTCATGCTAAAATCCTGATGAGTATTCAATGTGTTGCTTCATCTCTGAGTAAGACATTTCTAGTATTTTTAGTATTTTGAGGTTTTTCTCCTTACTCCTACCCTCCTACCTCTTTTCTTCAATGAAAGGGAAGTTGAACACTGAAGGACATTAATTGTCAGCAATAATTAATCCACAATAAGCAATTACAAGTCTCAGCTTCACCCTCCTTCCAGCTACAAACAGCAAATGTCTGTTCTTGGAATAAATCAGAGCAGCTTTTCCACTAATACCACACATTTGCTTTCTTCCAGTCACTGCAGTTGGCATCTTATTTTTAGAGGGGAAAACGGGAATAAAGAGGAGCTGGAGAGCTGGCAGATGTGATTCACTTTGCAAAAAGGGAATTTAGTTTCCCAAAAATGCCCTGACAGCCATCAGCAAAGCAGCCCCAGTGGTCTGAGAGCAGAACCTGGGGGACGAGCTGCCTGCACAGGGTAGGGCTTGGGCTCCAATTTGAACTACAAACCCAAAGTTGTGCATTTCTATGCAACCTATGGGTACAAAAGAGAAAGTGAAATTCTGCATAAGGAGTTCACATTTCCCTTTGTAAGAAACTATTATTAACTTTAAATTAGGTATCTCATTAATCTATTAAATAATTATCAAAAAGGTAAAAATACGGCCAAGAAGACCCCATGCTCCTTGTAGGAGCATGATATTATGGGATCATGGAATGCTCTGGGTTGGAAGGGACCTTAAAGATCATCTCATCCCATTCCTATCACAGGCAGGGACACCTTCCACTGCTCCAAGCCCTTCCAACCTGGTCTTGGGCACTGCCAGGGATGGGGCAGCCACWGCTGCTCTGGGAATTCCATCCCAGCCCCTCCCCACCCTCACAGGGAGGAATTCCTTCCAMACCTCCCACCCACCCCTGCCCYCTGACACCTTCATCTGGCMGGGTTTACACTCAAAACCCAGGTTTTAAACTCACAAACCAGAATTTAACACACCTGTTCCAGTGTTGCTTGAGAAAAGCTGTAGTCCTCGATGTTGAAGGCGTGTTTTACTGGTGAAASAATCAATAAGAGCAGATTTAGGGACACTTCACTTTTGATTTCCCAAGAAACAGAGTCGGGGAAAAACATCAATAAAGGAAAATTAAGTTAAATAAATTTGGAACAGAAATGGAGGAGTGACATCACATGGCAGAAGTGTCAGTTATGGGAGACAAAAGGATTTGTGTGTGTGATGTATGGCAGGTGCTTCATTACCTTCCTCCAGCTTGGAAAAAGAATGTGAAAGTGACTGTACRTCTTCTTTAGGAATTTTATACGCCAAGATGGAAGCAAAACTGGAACAAAGAAGCAAAACAAATTTAACTTCAAGCAAAATCACTCCAAGTAAAACTAGTAATACCCCATGGAATGGATTTGAACTCCTTTCCTGAAAGTTACTGCAGGAATTCTGACTGTCATGCTCACAGAGGAGAACAGCAGTGATGCAGCTCCAGGTGCATCAGCTGAGGATTGTATTTGCAGGGAGCCCCGTGGCAGGGAGGAATGATGAATCTGACTCCATGTGCTCAGAAGGCTAATTTATTATTTTATAACACTATATTATATTAAAGAATAATATAATATATTTGTAACTGAGAGATGACTGTAAAGGCTGCTTCAATTTTGTTAGGCCACCTGTTGCAGTGGCCAGTTTATTAATCAGTATTTCTGAATCAATTCCATTTAAAACTCCCAATCTTGTCCCTAATATCCCAGTTAGATCTTTCTTATTCTGCTCCTGAGGTATACCTGTCTTTGTAACCACGTTGTCCAGCCCTCAAAGGATGTTCTTAGGAAAGAGGAGCAGGCTGGTTGGATTTTTGAGATGTTAATTTGCATTAGCAACTCAACACCTTTGAGAGACCATTCTGGATTGARCAGTAGTTGTTGTTCACCCACATTCCTCACTACATAGGGGCCTATTTCATWCACTTCAGGTTCAAGTTTGGGTTGAGTCTGGACKATTTGAGTCCTAGTGTGGGTTGTATAAGGTCCTGCTGTTGTAAAAAGTGCAGTGTCTATTTTAAATTTAAATGAGAGCCTGATAGCATCTTGAGCCCAAAGGCAGGTGACTTCTACAGGCTGTATCAAGGTGAAATTGCACCAACAGTCTGATTCACTTCGGCTATCACAAACTTCCTGGTTACAAATATACTAAACTATACTAAGGAATACAGAAAGGATACTGACAGAAGGCTAAAAAAGATAATAATGAAAACTCGTGACTCTCTCCAGAGTCCTGACACAGCTTGGCCCTGATTGGCCAAAGAGTGAAAACAACTCACAGCAGAATCCAATGGAACAATCACCTGTGGGTAAACAATCTCCAAACACATTCCAATGAGCACAACACAGCAGAAGCAAATGAGATAAAAATAGTTTTCCTTTTTCTCTGAGGCTTCTCAGCTTCCCAGGAGAAAAATCCTGGGCAAAGGGATTTTTTCAGAGAATGTGAATGGCACAGCTGAGACCACCCAAGACTGTTCTAAGTTCATGCTCCTCCACTCAGATTCAACCATTCCTACTCTGCTTACTCATGGCAGGTTTGCTTCCTGSAGCTCCCAGGGCCTGAGGGTTTGGATTGCAGCTGAGCTGGGAGGTCCCAGCACGTCCTGGAAGTTTGCATCACGTTCCTGCAACCCCAACTGCAGCCCAGGGAGCTGCTCTGCCCTGCGCAGGGAACTCTCCGTCCCTCCCACCCATCTCCCACGTTTGAGGAAGGATCTCAATCCCAATCCCTCCAGGATCACACTGCTCTGCCTGCCTGCAGTGCCCTTGGTGGAGTCTCTGCAGCCACCGAGCCAAACTCGGAGCTGCTGGTGGAACAGCAGCCAGCCCACCCTGCAACTGAGACCCCCAGAGASCTCAGGCATTTCCAGGTAAGGGCAGAGAGTCAGAACCTCGCGTTTCAGCCCCTTCCCAGGGGCCCTGACTCAGGAGGAAGCTGTCAGGGAACAGCTATGCAGAAATCCAGTTTTGCTTCCTCCGTGCCAAACATCTGCGTGGGCTCCGGGCCCCCGCCCTGCCAGCCCGGGCTCTGCTGCCTTCCACATCCCTTCCTTTTTTTATTCCTCATTTTGTTTTAAAGCTGTGTGTAAATATTTACATTCCTTCCCCAGTGCCAAGGAGCTGCTGTGAAACCAGAGTTTTGATTAATTTGATAATGTCAATATTTTCTGTGTGTCTGTCAAACCTCACCTCTCCTGGCGGTTGGCGTTGGGGAAGATGTGCAAAATCTGGCTCTGCAGATACTCCACCTGCTGCACATCTGCTGTTTCCCTTAATTTCATTTCCAAGAAGTATCCTCTGCCAAACTTGCTCTTCAGGTGTTGGACAGTACCTATACACCTATAAATTACAGACAGAAAACACAAGAACAGCCTAACCTCACACAGATCCTTTTTGCTGGGAAGGATTCTATTAAGGTACCAAATTTAAGGTACCAAATTTATCTGTATTTTTAGAGGAATGTATCAGCACAGCTGCCCCCTGGCCCAGGGGGATCTGGGGGTACCTGAGCTGCCCTGACACCAGGATGGCCACACGGTCACAGACAGCATCTGCCTCCTCCATGTAGTGCGTGGTCAGGATTGCTGCTCTCTCCTTGTTCTTAAAGGCTGCTCGGATTGCCCTCCTGCAAAACACAACCCAAAGCACCCCTGGGCAAAAACATCTGGCAGGGAACAGCAAATCCTGCCTCAGTAATCCTCATAATCCTCTATTTATGGATTAATGCTACTCCCACAGCAACAATTAACACCTGAGTTTCATAAAGACAGCTCAAATCTGCGTTCCTGATATTATTTTAAGGATTTCTCTCAGCCTTCAAGCCTGTGATTCCCAAGTTGCTCTGGGAGAGGACACAGCTGCTCTGCAGCTGGCACACAGGTTGGGCTGATGCTCCCCTTCTTGTGAGAGCCCATGTGCTGTCCTGTGTCCAGCCCTGGGGCTCCCAGCACAGGAGGAGCTGCTGGAGAGGGTCCAGAGGAGGCCACGGAGATGCTCCAAGAGCTGSAGCCCTTCTGCTGTGGACACAGGCTGAGTGCTGGGGGTGCTCATCCAAACAGAAGCTCTGGGGAGASCTCAGAGCCCCTSSCAGGGCCTAAAGGGGYTCCAGGAGAGCTGGAGGGACAAGGGATGGAGGGACAGGACACAGAGAATGGCTTCCCCCTGCCAAAGGGAAGGGATGGATGGGACATTAAGCAGAAATTATTCTGCTTTAGTGGAAGACATCCCTGCCCACAACAGTAGGGAGGAACTGGATCATCTTCATGGTCCCTTCCAACCCAGCCCAGTGAGTTATTCCCTGTCTGTGGCTCCCAGGGAGGGATAACCCAGCAGGGATGAGTGTCCCCAGAGCAGGCTGGTGCCCTGGGGCCACAGCACTCACCACATGTGCTGCTTGGCTTTGGGGTCCATGCCCGTGGAGGGCTCGTCCAGCAGCGTCACCCGCGGGTTGCCCAGCATGCTGAGGGCAAAGCAGAGCTGGGGGAAGGCAGAGGGGCAGGGTGAGCACAGGGAGGGTGCTGGGGACCCCCAGGGGGACCCCAGAGCCCCCCTCACCTTGCGTTTCAGCCCCATGCCCAACTTCTTTGTYGTCTTCTGCAGGTGGTCCTTTAAATCCAGCACGCTGGCGATGCTGGGGARGGAAGGACCAGGTGGGAAAGGTTGRGAGGRGGATGGTTTGGCTTCCCCCTCACCAGAGAATGCAAAACAGCTCCTTTGGGAGAGCTCAGTTACAAATATTTGTGTATCAAGTATAAAAAAAAGCAGAGCAAAAAGCAGAATTGGAGCTTCCATACAAAGCCACCTGTCCTGGAGGAGCCTTGGTGACAACAGAAACAGCTCCAAGCTCAGGACTCCTCATCCTTGCAGCTTCTACAGAGGTCACTATTAGTATTTTATAACCTTAAAAAATAATTATCAAATAWTAATAATTATAATTATTAAAA
>NDFG01000269.1:219404-230420 GCA_002167245.1 Sporophila hypoxantha | reverse complement strand
AAWWAWWAWTATAAATATAATTATAATATAATTATCAATAATATATCAAAATTAAAAATCCCAACTGAATTTTGTGTGGATGAACCTTCATCTCCTCATCTACAAATTCACAACAGCAGAATTTCAACCAAGCTTAAAACCAAACTTAAATGGAAACAAAAACTGCATTAGGAAAGGTGAAAAGGGGAAAAAAACCCACCAAAAAAAAGCCAAAACCCCTCCAGCAATGAGGCTGAAGGTAAAAAAAAGTTAAAGCAACTTCAGCTCAAGCACAAAGATTTCTGCAATGAACTGCTCACCGCTTGATGACCTCTTTAACATCAGACTGGCTCATGCCTTTGATGGCTCCATAAATCTCAAAGTGCTCCTGCAGTGTGATATCTGGCCACAGAGGATTTGTCTGGGGACAGTACCCCACGAATTTCACAGAGTCATCCTCACTGCTCAGCCCCAAGGAATCATCTCCCATCAGAACCTGTGAGGAAAATGCCCAGACCTTAATTCAGAATATTACAAATTTCCAAACTCTTTTTGCATGGTTTTAGCAGAAAACATTTGCATGGTTTTAGTAAAATGGCSTCAGGAGTGCTTGCAGTAATAACAATAAAATGGAAATGTGGGTTGATTTTTTGTGTAACTGTGGCATGGAACATACCTGCCCACTGGTTGGCTCAATCTCTCCAACRAGCATATTAATTAATGTGCTTTTCCCAGCTCCATTGGGTCCCAACAAACCCAGGATTTCTCCTGAAAAGCGACAACACAAACATTGCCCACGAGATCAGATCAATGGCTCCAAGAGTTGCTTTTATAAATCAAACAGCTCAACAGCAAAGCAACTGAACTCCAACCTTTCTTCACACAGAGGGAAACATGTTTGGTTGCCACTTTCTTTATTTTTCTCCCCAGAAGAAATTCCTTCCTCTCATCAAACTCTTTGTGCAGGCTGCTGACCAGGATTGCTGGCATCTGGCAGAGAAGAGGGAGGTTGCTGCAGATCCCAGCAGCTCTGGGGAGCCCCAAAATTGGGGGTTTGGGTTTTACCTCCTCACTCCTGGGGCTGCTCAGGATCTCTTTGACTCTCAGCCTCTCTGCCTTCACATCCTCATCCTCGTTCTCCTCGTGAGGCACATCTGGGAACTTCCAGGGCTTGGCTGGGGTGAAACATTTCCTAAAAGGGAGGAAAGCAGCACGAGGCTGAGGCTGGCTCAGGGCTTTGGTGCTCTGTCCTGGTTTGGAAGGAACTGAGTTTTTTGGGATGCATGATATGGTACAAGAGGGACACCTCTCTTCTTATGAACTGAGAAATTCTTGATTATTTGAAGGGTGGTGATGGACTGAAAGTTGGTGATCTGAGGGGTGGTAACTGAACTGAGAATCCAAGGTTTTGTCTTACTGTGATGCACTGGGAATTTGGTGGGGGGAGGAGGAGGAATGTTTTGGAAGGTTTTCATCCTGAGTTCTGTGTGTGTTTCTTTTTACATATAGTTGTATGTTAATAAAGTTTTTTTTTTTTTCCTTTATTCCTAAGCTGGAGCCTGCTTTGCTCTATTTCTGGTCACACCTCACAGTAACAATAGGGAGAATACATTTTCATGGGGGCACTGGCATTGCACCAGCATCAAACCATGACATGCTCAAAGGCATTTGCAGATTCCTGCAGCTCATCCCAGAGCAGGAGGAGCTCAGGGACTGCCACTGTGTCACCTCCCTGCTGAGCTCTCTGGCCATGCACTGGGAATGGCAATTCCCTTGGTTTTACATAGAGAGCAACCTTACAAATTCCTGATTTTGCAGAGGAAATAATGTCGCAGACAYATTTTATGAAAAATCCTTTCCTTAGGATTTTTCCTCTTGAGAAGCTGAGAGGCCTCAGGAACAAAATGTAAACAACGGTTATCTGCTGCTGTGGAATGCAACAGGTGCATCTGTGATTGGTCTCATATGGTTGTTTCTAATTAATGGCCAATCACAGCCCAGCTGGCTCAGACAGAGAGGCCGAGCCACAAACCTTTGTTATCATTCTTTGCTATTCTATTCTTAGCTAGCCTTCTGCTGAAATCCTTTTTTCTATTCCTTTAGTATAGTTTTAATGTAATATATATGATAAAATAATAAATCAAGGCTTCTGAAACATGGAGCCAGATCCTCATCTCTTCCCTCATCCTCGGACCCCTGTGAACACGGTCACAGAAATAACCCCCCCGTCACAGACATTTCTTTATGAAAAATCCTCTTTCAGGATTTTTCCTGCTGAAGCTGAGAAGTTCAGCAACCAGACATAAACAATAGGTTATCTGCTGCTGTGGAATGCAACAGGTCTGTCTGGATTGGCCCAGCTTAGATGTTTAGAAATAATGGCCAATCCAGAACTGAGCTCTCTTAGACACAGTCCGAGAGAGCGGGGTTTGTTATCAGTCTTTACTTTTCTATTCTATTCTTAGGTGGTTTAGCAGCTTCTAGAAACTCTCATTTCTTTTTCTTTTTTAGTATAGTATAGTATATGTATATATCATAAAACAATTAATCAAGCCTTCTGTAATAGAGTCAAAGATCTACGTCTCTTCCTTCACCCCAAAACCCTTGTGACAACTGTAACCCCCCCCCCCATTTCTGCACTTCAGTGATAATGACAGAGATTTTATTTCTCCCACTGCACACCCCAGTTCAGCCACCCCCAGCACCTTCAAAGCCAGTTCCTTTGGACAATATTTTGGATAAAACCCATTCAGGAGACTCACCTGAAGAAGGGATCTTCTCTGACCGTCCTCCCCCCGTTCTTCAGCTCGAAGCAGCGCAGCAGGAACAGCCAGAGCACACACTGCAGGTAGGGCTGGGCAGACACAAACCACCCTGCTCACCAGGCTGGGAACCCTGGGCTGACCCCCCCACAGGGACAAGAAGCTCCAGCCCTGCACCACCACACAAGTGGTGGTGTTGCCAAGAATATGAAATATATCATKACATGCTGCTCAGCAGGCACAACCAAGGTGGGTTGAGATTTAAAAGCAATTATTTGGGGTTTTTGTGCAGAGAGGGGGCTGTTCTTGCTCTGGAGCTCTTGCTCCATCAGCAGGGAKCCCCATAATAATCAGAATTAACACTGGCAGTGTTAATCACGCCATGGGGGCAGCAGATGTTGAGCTGGTGGGCACAGCAGCTCTCCTGGCTCAGCATCAGAGCAAATCTTTACTGATAAAGAAGATGGACAGCAGGGGATCCCAGCAGGAACCACAATTCCCRACAGAAAATTGGGGATTTTCCCTCTATAAAACCAGAGAATGCAATGCCATGCTCACAGCCAGAACCGCCACCAGCAGCCGGTCCCAGGGGTCRTGGAATCCCCCACTCTCACTCTTGCCTTTCCATGAGACCTGGGAATTCAGGGAGAAGCATGGTCAGGTAAAGAATCACCTACAGAGRCTCCACTTCCTACACTTCCATCTCATTCAGGTGCTCAAGGACTTCCTGAGCTCTGCAGAGATTCTCCCAAAAATAAAAATCCAACTGCTCCATCCAAAGCCTGGGGCTGCTCCTGCTTTCAAGCCACCCACTCCCAATGAACCCTCATCCATCCCTGGGTTTGCTCACTGGGTTTTCCTTGGAATATCACAGAACCATGGAATGGTTTGGGASCTCAAAACCCCTCTCATTCCATCCCCTGTTGCTCCAAGCCCTGTCCAGMCTGGCTTTGGACACTCCAGGGATCCAGGGGCAGCCACAGGGCCTGCCCACCCTCACAGCCAGGAATTCTTTCCCAAAATCCATCTAACCCTACTCTCTGTCAGCTTGGAACCATTCCCCCCTGTCCTGTCACTCCATCCCTGGTTTCAAGGCTTTCTTGTAGGCTCCCTCCACTCAGAGAAAGGAAATTTCATGGAAAACTTGCTGCTTGCCCCATTTTCCCCATTTTAAAACTTGCTGCTTTCCCCATTCCTCCCACGGAGGAATTCCTTCACAAAATCCAATCTAACCCTACTCTCTGTCAGCTTGGAGCCATTCCCCCTTGTCCTGTCACTCCATCCCTGGTTTCAAGTCCCTCTCCATCTTTCTTGTAGGCTCCCTCCACTCAGAGAAAGGAAATTTCATGGAAAACTTGCTGCTTGCCCCATTTTAAAACCAAACCACTTTGCTTAATAGGAAAAAGGTGATTTTTCTCCTTGAGTGGCTACAGAGGACACACCAAAGACACCCACCCAACCCCAGCCACCTCCCAGGGCTCTGGAAAGGACCCCTGCAGTCCCCTTACCTTTATAAAACAAATCAGGCAGCCAATAAGGGGATAAATAGGGATGAGGATGGAGAAGACGTAATGCAGGATGGTGGTTACCAGGTAATGGTCCAGGAAAAAGGACACCTCAGTGACCACTGTGCAGAGCAGGGCTGTCTGTACCAAAGAAAAGGGGAAAAATGTCCATTTTTGTCCACTTCAGACACTCCAAGCATCAGCTAATTAATTKAAGGTATTTTTTCTTAAAGCTTTTATCACTCAGCATATGGCAGTGAGTGAGACATGGGTAAAAATTTCCCATTTCTTGTGCAATAGGGACACACAAATCAACAAAACAACTGGGATTTTTTGCTGTGGCTTTGGAAATCACCAATCTTCCCACTTAGCCCAGCTCCAGGCCAAGTCACTCACCACTGAAAATATAAATGACCAAAATTCCTTCGTGTTCTGGACTTTTTTGAAGGTGAAGGAGACCACGTAGGTGAAGAGCACGACTGAGGGGACGTAACCAATCAGGCAAAAAATCTGCAGAGACAGAAAGGGATTCTCAGGGAATGTGCAGCAGGAATTTTTATGCATAAAGATCAACTGGAATTACCTCAGTGTGATACAGAACTCTGGATTTATCTTTGTCACTTTATTTCATGTCTTTTGCTGCCTTGGTGCATAGAGAATGTATTATTAAAGACACAAATTAAAGAATGTGTGGAGAGGCAAGAACTCCCCTCCAGTTCAGCTTCCTTTAAACTCTTTCCTGTTTTTATTGGTTGTTTTGTAACACAGGCTCCCATAAATGCTGACCTCAAGATTCTGGCAAATAATAAGAATTCCACCACGACATTTTTTGTAGAAATTCAAACAAGGGTAGAAGAGCAGCCCTGCAGCCACATCCCAAACCTGATTAACTCTGGCAAAGCAGCTGGGAAAAGCTGATTCCTCTCARTTCCAGCCAGGATCACAGGGAATCCTGCTCTGAATAGCAAAGCCATGAAGCCTGGTGCTGTCCTGCACTTAATCCCAYCTGCAATTCTCTGCAGAGATGGGCTCTGCCCAAAGTCACTGTGCCCTTGTCACCATCAGCAGTCACCAGTCACACACAGAGCACAAACGGGCTCAGGCAGCAGAAGAAAGAAGAATTTCCTTGGAAATCCTGGTGGTTTARGAATCAACAAGGCTGGAAAAGAGCTTTGAGATGTGAGTGCAGCCAGAGCCCTCCAGGGACAGAGGCTCCAGCACCTCCCTGGGCAGCTGTTACTGCTGGGTCAGAGATGGCAGAGTTGGATCAGGAGGCAAAGTGGTAAAAATTCTGTTTATTTCATCCTCTCTCATTTTATGGCTTAGTTTGCTACAGGTGGACTTGACTGGTCATTTAATTAATACATTTCACTTGATGGGTTAATTAACAAGGCACCCATTTGTAAACAAGGCACCCATTTGTAAACAATCTTATGAGAAAAAGAGATTCTTAGAAAAACACTCCTTGTAGGTTGTTTTTAATATTTGGTTATCACTGTTTATTTTCAGCTCTTTAAAGCTTCTCAGGTTGATTCTGGGAAAACTTATTAGGCTTTTTTTCTCTCTGAGCAGGCTGTCACATCCACAGGCAGCTCCATCCCAATCCCATTCCAATCCCATCCCCATCCCTCAATTTAACCCCAAGCTCAGTGACCCTGATCAGCCCAACCCAGATATTTAAAGCTGACACAGCAGAAATAAAGGAACATTTCCCAGGAAAACCCTGGTGTTTTAAATCCCCTTCCACTCCCAACCACCCTTTCTGTGAAGAATTCTTCCCGTGCCCAACCCAAACCTCCCCTGCTTGATCTTATTCCAGTCCTGAATGAAACTCCCAACTTGGAGCCATTTTCCCCATGAAAATCTTTCTGTCTGTGTTCCAGCAGCGTTTTCCCTGTGTATCCATGGGGAAAATCAGCTGAATCAGGTAAGRGAAATAAAAAAGACTTGTGGAAAAGAAGGCAGCCCTGCTGTCAGCCCAGCCCAGACTCACCACAGCCAGGAACTTGCCCACGTAGAAATAAACACCATAGTGGAAGGCAAAGAGGCTGCCAATCATCAGGGTGAGGATGAGGAAGAACAGAGGCAGGTCCACCACAGCCTGGCCAGTCCAGTAGGCTGAGGGATAGAGCCCTGCAATCTTCAGCTGGGTGTAAGCCTTGATCTGCAGCAGGGGAACAGCACAGAGTTAATTAAAATTAATATTTTGTGAATTCCCTCCTGTGTTATGCTGTTATTGCCAAGCCTGGCTTGGCACAGAAAAGCTTCTCCCAAATCTGCTCCACCCTTGGCATTGTTTTAAAGCCCTCTTTGGCTCTTTCCAAAGAGGAAATCCCAGGATTTTGACCTCCCTGTGGGACACCTGGGGTTACCTTGTGGTTTTCTGCGTTGTCCATGGCAAAGTAGGGTGGCATCCCAGTGATGATGATCCCCAGTAACACGGCTTCAAAATAGATCTCCAGCCTGAAAATTGTGTCTGGAAGGTCCTGGGGTAGAAATGAGATTTATTCAGTGCCAGAATGTGACCAAAAAATTGCTAAATTAGGAGTTGGAACACAGCTGTGAATGCTAAAATGAAAAGTCTGKGGGTGTCAACATCACCTGAGCTGCAGCAGGAAGAAAAAGAGCTGTGGAAGTTTTGGGAGTATTTAGATGAGGAATAAATAAGAACTAAAGAACTTTTCAGAGCATTTATCTCCTGCAGCAGGTCCTCTCCTCTCCCAAAGGCCCACCTGCCACTGCTGCACAGACCAAGAACTGCACGCAACCTCCACCAAACCCACAATTAATGAATTCACAGGACCATGGAGTGGTTGGGTTTGGAAAGAAACCATGGGGATCATCTCATCCCCACCTCCAACTCCTTCCACCAGCCTGGGTTCTCCAGCCCCACTGAACCTTTAATTCCTGACACATCATCCTCTTCCCAAGCCCTTCTTTCCTCCCTTTCCACAACCTTTCCTCCTTCCACAACAATCAAATTCTCCTCTTCTATAAAAGAAACAAACCAATAAGTTATTTCCAGAAAGTGTGTGAGAAAGTTCGTTACAAGAATGGAAACATCAAAAAACTTAGAAAAACTTTAAAAAAACCCCAAAAAACAACATCCTGCACTCCCCAGAGCAAAGTGCCATCACCTTCCACACCCTCCTAAACCCTGCCAGACAGTCCAAACAGCTTTTCCTTGGTTTGTGGGGTGTTCCTGTGGAGCTCTAGGACACAAAAATAAAACTAGTGGACACTGGACTTTCCAAGGTTAAAAAAAAATTGTTTAATTTCTACTCCAGCATTATAGATTTCTAAAAGTGCCATGGATTGGAGGGTGACAGTGCCACCTCTCCAATGACACTGGACAAACCAACAGTCCATCAATTCTATAAAAGAATACAAACCAAGAAGTTTTATAGAAATGGTGAGAAAGTCGTTACAAGAATGGAAACATCAAAAAAACTTAGAAAAACTTTAAACAAAAAACCCCAAAAAACCAACATCTCCTGCACTCCCAGAGCAAAGTGCCCATCACCTTCAACGACCACACCCTCCTAAACCCTGCCAGACAGCTCAAAGCAGCTTTTCCTTGGTTTGTGGGGTTTCCTGTGGAGCTCTAGCTGACCATGAAAAAATGTGTCCTATAATATGTATAACAAAATAAACCTGGGACTTTCCAAGGTTAAAAAATGTTTAATTTCTAACTCCAGCATTCATAGATTTCTAAAAGTGCCAGTGGATTGGAGGGTGACAGTGCCACCTCTCCAATGACACTGGACAAACCAACAGTCCATCAACATTTCTCCTCTTCTACAAAAGAATACAAAACCAAAGTTATGTAAAAAGTGTGTGAGAAAAGCATTACAAGAATGGAAACATCAAAAAACTTAGAAAAACTTAAAAAAACCCCAAAAAACAAGCATCCTCTTGCCCCCCAGGGATGCTCTGCCCTCTCCCCAGGGTTCCAGGGTGGTTTTTTGGGAGCTGCTGACCTGAATCAAGGGGTTGCTCCAGATCTGGATGCTCTCAGTCACGTTCAGGCTGCGCAGGAGGAGGTTGCTGACAATGTTCATCAGAACTGGCAGGGAATGCACCATGGTGCTGTTGAATATGATGTTGAAAACATAATTCTAGGAAGAAAAAAATGTGTGCTGCATTAATCCCTCTGCCCTGAGAGGGCTCTCCTTAATTAAACCTGAACATTGGGATAAATCTTTGCATAATCAAGTGCCTTGCAGGAAGCTCTGGGCTGCTCTGGGTGCTTGGTACACACAGCCTAATTCAGGAAATCAGGAATAAATTCCTAATTCAGGAAATCAGAAGGAACTCCTAATTCAGGAAATCAGAAGGAACTCCTAATTCAGGAAATCAGGAATAAATTCCTAATTCAGGAAATCAGAAGGAACTCCTAATTCAGGAAATCAGAAGAAACTCCTAATTCAGGAAATCAGGAATAAATTCCTAATTCAGGAAATCAGGAATAAATTCCTAATTCAGGAAATCAGGAACAAATTCCCAGCATGTTTCAGGAGCAGTGGGGCTCTGACAAATGGCACTCCAGACAATTCCAGTCTGGGAAACCAAACACACAAGGAGCTGCTCTGGGCTGATCCTGCTCATGGGTTTAAAAGCTGACAGGCAAAGGTGTGCAGGAGCTGCACTGTCACACTGCTGGCAGCAAGTAAAAATGGAGACAAGAGCCAGAGCTGGCACATTGTAAAGCAACTCCCTTGCTGGGGATTAAATATGATCCCAAAGTTCAGATCTTCCTGTTACTGTGAACATCTACAGCTCAAGAAACTGATTTTTCTTTACACATGAGAGCACCGTGGAGTTGTTTTTCTGTCAAACTGTAATTCAGTCAGTACAAATTAAAAAAAAAATAATCATAAAACATTGCTCTGCCAGGTGTCCTGTGAAGTAGAATATTTCTCCTGACTTTCTGTGTCCTTGTGGGGAAGAAAAGGGGATTGAAGTTTGATTGGCTTACTGTAATTGTAATTATATAATTATAATTATATAATTATGGAAGAACATTTATTTTGCTAATATTCCCACTCCTTCCTCTTTGCAGACTTTTGTGTAAGCAATATTATATGATTCCATCAATTATATTATATTCCATCAATTATATTATATTCCATCAATTATATTATATTATGATATAATTATATATTATTATATAATAATAATATACTATTATTATATAATAATATAATTATATTATATAATTCCATTCTATGATTCCAAATCAATATTATTTGATTCCATGACTCCAGAGCTGCTTTTCAGGTGAGAATTTCACCCAGCAGCCCCAGGAGCTGCTCTTTGGGCACAGCCCAGCCAGTGTGTGTGCCTTACCTGCCTGGACTGGAGGGCAAACACGTTCAGAGCTGCACTGTGAGGTGCCACTGAGACATAATCACTGTCATTGAACATCTCCCAGAGGATGTTCATGCTCCCCAGGGAGTGCACAATGTCACTGATATCCGACTCTGGGGACACAAAACAACAGGGAATCATTTCAACTGGAAAAGACCTTCAGGGTCATCAAACCATCAAATCCATTTTTTCCCTGGTGAGGGCACACCYGGAGTGCTGTGTCCAGTTCTGGGCTCTCAGTTTGGGAGGGACATTGAGGAGCATGTTCAGAGTGGGCAATGAGGCTGGAGAGGGGCTGGGAACACACAAACCCTGTGAGGAACCCCTGAGGGAGCTGGGGGTGCTCAGCCTGGAGAAAAGGAGACTCGGGGCTGCCCCCATCACTCTGCACAGCTCCTGAAAGGTGCCTGTGCTCAGCTGGGGCTGGGCTCTTTCTCCAGCAGCACTGACACAACCAGAGCACACAGCCTCCAGCTGCACCAAGGGAAATACAGGTTGGACAGCAGGGAAAAGTGTTTTACAGCAAGGGTGATAAAGTTCTGGAATGTACCATCGAGTCAAACCAGCCCAACCCCTCACCAACCCTGCCCCAGTGCCCCTGGATCTTCCTTTTTTGGGGTGAGGATGGATTTTGTGGGATTTTATGGGATTATCCAGCGGGACCTGACAAAACAGTCCTGGACAAAAACATGGCCAAACCCAAAAAACTTCTGCTTCTCATCAGATCCCAGCTGGGATCTACACAGCATCTCGCTGACAGATAGATAAAGCAGCTCCTGGGTCTGCCCTTCCTTGGGGTGAGGATGGGATTTAATGGGATTTGTGGATTTTCACAGAATTCACAGAATCAATCACAGAATTCCAGAATTCACAGAATCACAGATAATCCCAGGTTGTCAGAGACCCTCCAAGCCATCGAGTCCAACCAGCCCCAGCCCCTCACCCAAACCCTGGCCCCAGTGCCACATCCAGGCTTTGTCAAACACACCCCAGGGATGGGACTCCACCCACCTCCCGGGCAGAACATTCCAGAACTTTATCACCCTTGCTGTAAAACCTTTTCCCTGCTGCTCCAACCTGTATTTCCCTTGTGCAGCTGGAGGCTGTGTGTGCTCTGGTTGTTGTCATGCCTGCTGGAGAAAGAGCCCAGCCCCAGCTGAGCACAGGCACCTTTCAGAGCGTGCAGAGTGATGGGGAGCCCCGAGTCTCCTTTTCTCCAGGTGAGCACCCCAGCTCCCTCAGGGTTCCTCACAGGGTTTGTGTGTTCCCAGCCCCTCTCCAGCCTCATTGCCCACTCTGACATGCTCCTCAATGTCCCTCCCCAAACTGAGAGCCAGAACTGGACACAGACTCCAGGTGTGCCCTCACCAGGGAAAAAATGGATTGATGGTTTGATGAGG
>NDFG01000269.1:196583-209799 GCA_002167245.1 Sporophila hypoxantha | reverse complement strand
GACCCCACTCCAGCCCAACCCCACCCATGGCAGGTACTTAAAGCTGACACAGCAGAAATAAAGGAGCATTTCCCAGGAAAACCCTGGTGATTTAAATCCCAGAACCAACCAGGCTGGGAAAGACCTTTGAGATGCCTGAGTCCAGCCTGTGACCAAGCAGACCRTGGCACCAGGGGCCATCCCATAAACATCCACCCCATAAACACCTCCAGGGACAGAGTCCCAACTGCGACTTGATTCAAAATTTTGCCACCAAAAGGTGCAGATTTGCCCCAGTTTCACAGCCTTGGCCCGTGTGTGCACCTGCAGATCCAGCTGTTAAATCCTCTTAAACCCTCACAAAAACTCTGTGCAGTCACTCTAATTAGGGAGTAATTTCCATACCAGTTACAGAGTACATATATCTACTCAAACTAGTAATTCTGGATCACACARAAAGCTCCAGAACAATTAAAACAGCTCAATCCATTCAAAACTGACAYTAAAAAAACAACTGACTCATTCTGGAGTAATATTAAGCAGCCCCAACTTTTCATTTGGACTGAAAGTTGATTTAAAGTGAGACAAGCTGAGCTGTTTCAGCCCTAAGTGCAGCTACCGTTCACACAAAAGGTTGAAAATTAATTTTAYCCTGCACATTTATAATTTCTTGMAAGCAAACTCCATTAGGAAACTAAAGGGCATTTTRAAAGGCAAGTAAACTGTAAAGCYRAGCAGTCAGATGTGAGCTGGCTGGATRAAAAATTAATCAGCAAAAAGCTTTTCCCCTGGATGCTCCCAGAATCACTCCCCAGCCAATTCTCTGTCTTTTCCTGTGCTGGAGTCCTGGTTGCTGAGAATTTTAAAACTTTCTNAGCCAATTCTCTGTCTTTTCCTGTGCTGGAGTCCTGGTTGCTGAGAATTTTAAAACTTTCTSTGCTGGCAGACTCTGACCTCCAGGAGAACACTGCATTTCACCTGAGGCTGTGGAAAAGCCTTCTAAAATTAATTAATAGCACTACGATTATGAGTGTGGAGTTTAATTAGAAGTTGTGATATCACAAAGTAAAAAACKTAGAGTCTGGGGTTTTAAAATACAGCAATATATATATAATATATATATAAAAAATATATAATATATATAATATATATATTTATATATAATATATAGTAATATATATTGTATATTATATATGGTAATGTATAATATATAGTAATATATAAATATTATATATAAATATATAATCATAAATAATATATATGAATTATATATAATTATATATAATATATTATATAAAATATATAAACTAATATAATAATATTTTATATATTATATATATTATATATAATATATATTTTAAAATATAGTAATATATATAAAACAAAATTAAAGTTTTAAAGCAGAAGTTAGTCCTCCTTCTTCATGAGTTTAAGTAGTATTTTGTAATTGAATATTGAATAATTGGAATTTCAAGGCAGTCACACRATGCTCTTTGCAGTTCACAAGAGTTTGTAGGGTTTTTGTAAGGTTTTTGTAGGATTTTTGTAGGATTTGGGGCTTTCCTGCTTCCT
This sequence comes from Sporophila hypoxantha, assembly GCA_002167245.1. Classification (NCBI taxonomy): domain Eukaryota; kingdom Metazoa; phylum Chordata; class Aves; order Passeriformes; family Thraupidae; genus Sporophila; species Sporophila hypoxantha. Next base: position 208,248 of record NDFG01000269.1, on the reverse strand, counting down.
ATTGAATATTGAATATACAATATTGAATATTTTATTAGAATATTTCAACAGCCTGGAATGTTGTGAGAACCAAAGGATGCTTGGATGCTGCTGCAGCACCCTGTGAGGGATGTTCTCCTTGTTCCCTCCTTCTGGCAGAGCCAATCCCACAGGAACTGAGAGCAAAGCAAAGCTGAGGGCACAGCCCTGCTCCTTCCCACCTGCTTGGTCAATCTCTGCCTCCACCTCCAGCTTCAGGTAAACGTCCTCCAGCGTGGTCATGGACACGCCATAGGTGATGACCCCCAGGTGGGAATGGGTGTCCAGGTCAGAGAACAAACCTAGGGACAGAGGCAGCTCTGAAACTCTGCTCCAGCACCTGCCAGGAGCTCTTCAGGCTCATCTCACACCCCCCTAAACCTCCTGCTTGCTGGGAAAATCAGGAATGCRGGAGCAGCAAATAAACCAGAAAGTCGTGGTTTGAGAGCCAGGGTGGGACAGGCTCCTTTGAGCATGAAATTTCAGGCTCTGTGATCAGGAAATGTGGTTTTGCTGAAGTTGTGCTGCTTCTAAAAACTGGCTCAGCATCCTGGAGCTGCTGGGCTCAAAGTTTCCTCAGGGCAGGTTCAAGGTGAGCTCTCCTGGAAAAATCATWCCCAGGACAGCTCATCCTACCTAAATCCCTGCCCAGGCACAAAGGATCTTACACATCAAACCATGGAGTCATTTTATATCTATAAAAATACACATTTTTTTACATATTAAAAAGAATTCCCAGGTGTTTAAGGCCAGGTTAACCAGGCAGGAGATGCTGGATAGGGCACAGAGCTTGAAGACCAATGTGAGGTTTAGAGTGGGAGAACTTCACAGCACCTTGGGGTGAAAAATGTTACTGGATTTTTGTCAATCCTATGAAATCAGGACTTTAAAAAAAAGGAGCTTCAGAGCCAAGGTGAGGCTGAAGGGAAATTCAAAATTCAAATGGGARGAGCACTTGGATATTTGACAATACTCCTCAATCCTCCACAGTTTCTCCTGTCCCAGCTGACAAGGTGTGTTCCCAACCTCAGCTCCCCCTGAAATAGTTTGGGGSAATTGATTCATTCTCAGCCTTTYTGCAAAGCTCATAAATCATTWACCCCAAWGCAAGAGGGAAAAAAAATCTTTATGGAATATCAGCTGCACGTTCCCATCAACATTGATGCTCCCTTGGCTTCCCACACAGGATTTATTCCATTTATTTCTGGGAGGAGAGCAAGGAGCCCTGCCCRGGACTGCTCAGGTAATTGCTGCCATCTAGTGAAATCCTCCCCTCTGCTCCCTCTCTCCGTGGAATTTCAAGGCAGTSACACGATGCTCTTTGCAGTTCACAAGAGTCTGTAGGGTTTTTGTAGGGTTTTTGTAGGGTTTGGGGTGTTCCTGCATCCTGCTGCAGGCCAGCCCTGCTCTTTGGAACCCTCTGCAAGAGGATGGTGATTCTGCAGGACCAGGTGGAAGGGACTCCTCACCACAGAGGCATCTCTCCAGCCACTGCTGTTGGGTGCCCCCAACCCTCACACCACTGGAAGAGGTGACAAAATCCTCCCTCACCTGAGAAAACCCTCCCACCAAATAATAATAAATATAAAACCATCAAACCACAACTGACACTTTATCAAGAACATCAGCTTAAAGCCACGCTGAATAAACACCCCCTGTTGCAATCACTGATCCCTGCAACACAAAACCCCACAAATACCTGCAAACTTGTCCATGTCCTTGAGAGGGAGGGTGTACACGAGCTGCTCATCGTTCTGCTGGATCAGGCTGGCTGCAGGGATGTGCTGCCTGATCAGAGACGTGGTGGCCTCTGTGTTGCAGTAGGCATCAATGTGCATGCTGGAAAAACACAGCAGGAGTTGGGGTTTAGAGCTTGGCCTGCTCCTGACACTGCAGCAAACATTCAGTTGTACCATTGTGATTTAGATTTTCTGTTTTTCAGATTCTGCTTTGGTGTGTGGGTCTGGGTTCATATTATGGGATGGCAAGCTCTCTGCACCTGTCTCTTATACACATCTAGATGTGTATAAGAGACAGGGGTGGGACTGGATGGGCTAAGGCTGGAATGGGACAATGAACTGCAAGATGCAAATGGAGCAGAACTGATCCCAGGGAGAGACCCTGTGCCCACTCGTGCATTTTGGGGCCATTTTGGTTCATCTTGGGTTCATTTTGGGGCCATTTTGGTTCATCTTGGGTTCATTTTGGGGCCATTTTGGTTCATCTTGGGTTCATTTTGGGGCCATTTTGGTTCATCTTGGGTTCATTTTGGGGCCATTTTGGTTCATCTTGGGTTCATTTTGGGGCCATTTTGGTTCATCTTGGGTTCATTTTGGGGCCATTTTGGTTCATCTTGGGTGCAGCCCTGGCTGGGCTCTTGTGCTGCCCAAGGTGGATCCATGGAGGAGATGCTTTGAATAAATCCCTGCTTTATTCTGTAACCCTGTCCAGCCTCTGTTCCAGCTCAGCCTYCTCAAGGCATCAATTCAAGGAYAAAAGGATCTTGTTGGGGGGTTCTTTCTCAGAGATGACAACAGAAAACAGTAAAAAAAGAGATGCATAATGGCCCCTAAGAGGTACAAAACTGAGCACAGAATTACCTCAGGCGGTAGCCAATGCCCCACTTGCTCTTGAGGAAGAGAGAAGAGCCAAGGCATTTCAGCATCCCTTGGGAAATCACAGCTTTACGATCTGGAAAGGGAAGCCAGGAAGCAGAAAATCAACAATTTCCTCCCAGATTCCCCTCTGGGCTGCACGCCAATGGTAGCCCAGGGCTGGGTGCWGAAGCTGGGCTGGGCAGGGCTCACCAGCCAGGATGTCAGCCTCGTCCATGAAGTGGGTGCTGAACACTGTCACACGGTTGGCTTTCCTGCTCCTCAGCAGGTTCCAGACGATGTGGCGGGAGCAGGGATCCATCCCCGCCGTGGGCTCRTCCAGCAGCAAAACCTGGGGGCAAAACCACCAGGGCTGCTCAAAGCCACAGCCCCTGAGCTCAGGAACCCCTCCCCAGTGCAGCCACATTGCTCTGCACAGAGAAAAGCAAGGCACGATTCTTCCCAAGAATATTTCTGGGTTTCACATCCTCTGAACCTGAGMAAAAACAATTCTTATCTCATTTACTGCYCCTGTGTTGCTCACAAGTGGAATGMATCGTGGAAGAYTGTTTACCTGAAGGGAATTGATAATTGGATTTTGGTGTGTGTGTTTTGATTCACTGACCAATTGAATCCAGGTGTGTGGGCTGACAGTCACAAGATTCTGTGCAGTGGAGTGCTTGGCAGATTCAGTTAGGATGTAATGTAATATACACCCTAACTGAAGTGCAACATAGTATAGAATAATATAGTATAATAAAGTAATTAATTAGCCTTCTGATAAGATGGAGTCCTCATCATTYCTCTCCAATATCTGAGAAAAAAATATCTGCTATACCCCAGCACACCCAGAAGGGCTTGTTTGAAACCTGCCAGTTAATTCYTRTAAAACAGGAAACAGCCCAGACTAACAAGGCAGCTTTTGTCACTGTGCTTTGAATACATCCATCTCCCCTTGTGACAAATGGAAAAATCCTGTGATAAATTAATGCCACAGCCTGCTTTATTCTGCTTCTAATAGAATTATGTAATAGAATCACAACTTAGCCATGGATTCACTCTTKCTWCTGAGGGCTGGTTAAATGCACACACCTGCTTTGAAAACCCCCAGGAAGTGTCACATACACAATTTTCACCACAGATCTCAAAGCAGTCYCCATCCTTCAGGCCAGAAATGACAGAGCTGCAACACAAAAGATCTCTCTGGCTCTGCTCCTGCTCCCAGCTCCTGGATGGCTTTGCAAGGAAAGCATCCAACAGTTTCCCTGCTGGGGGATAAATGCTACCTGCCAGAAATTACACACAAAACTTGCCACGCTATTTATTTGCCAAAGAGATCAAACCCAAGGCTGCTGCCATTACTGAGCCTCAAGCACAAAGGCTGAGAAATKGAAATGATTGTAATTAAACCACAAATGAAGAAAAAAAGGTGCTCAAAGGAACAATTTCTGCATTTTGCACATTAGTTGGTTTTGACAAAAAAGACCAAGCCTTCCATGGATAAGCAACACCAAGATGAGAATAATTCCATCCCTCTCACCTTGGGGTTCCCAAGAACAGCAACTCCCACTGACAGCCTCCTCTTCTGCCCCCCACTTAATTTTTTGGCTTGATTGTCCCTAATGGGCTGCATCTCCAAATCCAGCAACACCTTCTGCACCTTGAAAACACAAGAAACAAATTTATTGTTTAAAAAAAACACCTATAAATTTTTAAAACCAGATTGTTAACAATTAACATTCAAATTAACTGCTGCTGGTTCCCAGAGTGTTCTGTATCTGAACTGCACAACCTACACGCAGAGTTTAATGGTGTCTGTAATTGGACCTAAATGCCAGATTGAAAATATTTCATGAGCATTTTAGTCTTAGGAAAAATTTAAAGTTTATCCTTGTCTAAATGGTGTCTGTAATTGAACCTAAATGCCAGATTTAAAACATTTCATAAGCATTTTAATCTTAGAAAAAATTAAAAGTTTATCCTTGTCTAAATATCTGCCTGTACCTCTKTGTCCACTGTACCACACAGGAATATTTCCCTGCAAAAGGAAAACCCTGCAAGGATATTTTGATTTACAGGTTAAAAACRTTCACGTAAGACAACACCAGTGGCCAGGTGAGTTACCTCTTGTATCAAATCGTTCTGAGGGATGCCCTTGATGGCAGCAAAGATGGAGAGGTTCTCCTCCACAGTTAAGATGTCAAAGTGGATGTCGGCCTGGGGGCACACGCCCGCGATCTGCCGCACCTCCAGCATCTCGTCGATCTCAGACACCCTGTGCCCATAGACTGACACAAACCCTAGGGGAAATGAGCATAAAATCATCCAGTGGTTTGTGCCCATAGACTGACACAAACCCTAAGGGAAATGAGCATAAAATCATCCAGTGGNTTGTGCCCATAGACTGACACAAACCCTAAGGGAAATGAGCATAAAATCATCCAGTGGTTTGTGCCCATAGACTGACACAAACCCTAGGGGAAATGAGCATAAAATCATCCAGTGGTTTGGGCTGGAGTGGGTTAAAGCTCATCTCATTCCAACCCCCTGCCATGGGCTGGTGACTCAGGTTGAAAGGTGTGGCTGGGGGTGTGTGTTCAGTTCCCACCTGTCAGAGGTGGGGCAGTTCTCTGCTGTTCATTGGGCAGGTTCCTTTATCTCTTCACAGCCAATCCTCCCTCCAGGAGATCTCTTCTGTTCATGGGCCATTAATTATTGATTATCTTTTGTTCATGGGCCACTGAGTGTCCCTGCCTGGCTGATCCAATTCCAGCATCCCATGGGGAGATGCTGCGCCCAGGGGAGGAGCCAAGCATTCCTACCTGGATCCAATCTGAGCTTTGGAACCCCAGCAGCTTTGCCCCTGCATTGCCAGAGGAGCAGCTTTCTGCTGCTCACGCTGCATTGCCAGAGGAGGCCAGCCCAACTCTTCAGCAGCCCTGGAGCTGCAGAGGGAAAACTCCCCCCTTGTGCAGGATCCTCCTGCTGAGAGCAGCAGCACAGCTGGCACTGCAGGAGGGCTGAGCCCCCATGGGATGGGGCTGTGCCACCCCCTGACACACAGGGGGCAGGCCTGCTCTCACTCTGTCAGTGTTTTTTTTTTTCTTTTTGTACTACTGCATTTGTATTTTTAATTTTCCTAGTAAAGAATTGTTATTCCTATTTCCACGAGACCCTTAATTTCAAAATATAATAATTTATAGGGCATGGGTTTACATTCCTATCTTCAAGGAGCCTCCTGCCTTCCTCAGACAAGACACCTATTTCAACCAGGACAGCAGAGAAGAACGTTCCACTGGAAAGTAGCAACCAGCGAGAGGGTTTAAGCCCTGTGGACAGGACTCTGCCAAATGGGCCTTGCAGACGTTATCCAAAGGAAATTCTGGTGCATCCTGGAATACCCACCCAGGTTCTAGGCCTGGCGGCATCCTGGAATAACCACCAGGTTCTCAGGCCTGGTGTGCATCCTGGAATACCCATCCAGGTTCTCAGGCCTCGGTACAATCCTGGAATAACCACCCAGGTTCTCAGGCCTGGTGCATCCTGGAATAACCACCCAGGTTCTCAGACCTGGTGCACCCTGGAATAACCACCAGGTTCTCAGGCCTGGCTGCATCCTGGAATATCACCCAGGTTCTCAGGGCCTGGTGCACTGGAATAACCATCCAGGTTCCAAGGCCTGGTGCATCCTGGAATGCCACCCAGGTTTCTCAGGCCTGGTGCACCTGGAATACACCCAGGTTCTCAGGCCTGGTGCATCCTGGAATACCACCCAGGTTCTCAGGCCTGGTGCAATTCCTGGAATAACACCACCAGGTTCTTCAGGCCTGGCTGTGGAGCAGGGCAGCCCCAGGGCTGCACTCACCATCGGAGGGAGGGCACAGCCCACACAGGATGTTCATCAGCGTCGTCTTCCCGGTGCCGCTGTGGCCCAGCAGYGCCGTGATCTGCCCCTCGTAGATGTCAAAGGACAAATCTGCTCCAGGKCACAGCAGAAAGAGGTGTCAGGGTGGGCTCCTGGCCCCCTGAGCCAGCTCCTGGCCCTGGCTCAATCCCAAAGCTCACATCCACACTCTGCCTGGGGGACAGGACTGGCCTGGCATGGTCCCACAGCCACCGTGGGGTGGCCTTGTGTCAAAGGCATCCAGGGAAAGGAGGTGACAGCATCAGGGAGGTGGGCAGGGGAAATGACATCACTTCATGGGCACTGGGTGATGCCAGCAGGCTTTCCTTAGGGATGAAGGGCTCATTTTTGGTTTAGACACTGTGTGAGAGAGGACACACACAAGCACACCTGGCATTCATGCTCCAGGGCCCCACCCCTCCAAAAGAAACCAAAACCAGCCTGAACTGAAACCCAAGAGATCACTCAGCAACTCAGCCACTGCTCCTCTGCATCCCACCAGCAGCTAAAAAGCTGAAATGTTCTTACTTCTGAGAGCCTCCACGGTCTCCCCCTTTTTCCTGAATGTTTTCTGAACACAGCTGATTCTGAAAGAAGACACATCATGGCATGAACTATTTCAGCATCTTTACATGGCATTTTCAGTCATCAACACTCAGCAACAATCACAACAAGCCAACCAGACTGAAGTGGCACCAGATGTGTTAAAAACCCATGGAGGCAAGTCAAGRGACAAGGCAGGTTCTCCCAAAACTTTGCCCATCTCCACCCTGGCATCAGAAAACTTCTCCTGGTCACCTTCTAAGGTATTTCCTGTGATGATAAACTGAATTATTTCAAATCTGAGTCTCTTTCACATGGTGGAACAATGCTCTAGAGGCTTCCSAAGCTGGGAAAGGGAACAGCTACTCACCAGCAGTTGCACAACACAACAGGAGACTCCACAGACATGACATGGAAAAGAGGTGACAGCAGAATGTTATATATAGATAGCAAGTATTTTATATATCTAAATAGGAAGTATTTTATATATATAATATATAATATATATTTTATAAACATAAAAATATTATATATATAATAGCAAGTATTATATATATATATAAAATAGCAAGTATTCTTATATATATAAATATTTTTCCTTTCCAGAGAGGTAAAAACCTTCCTTCAAGCCTGCTGGATTTCCAAATGAAAAGAACAGGCAGTTTATCTGGAGGCACCAAATCAATGATTTATCCCCTGAAAATGAGGACGGTGAATGGATTATGGAGGATTAGTAATGGAGAAGAGAATGAGTTTGAAAGCAAACAGAACGTGCACATGGAGAGATGACAAGACTGTGTGAAACTGCTGGAGCTSGTGGAGGGATGATGTGGGAAGAGTCCTGGGTGGGTGAATAATGCAACAACAGCCACCATGTTCTCAGGGGAACATCAGRATTAAAACTGGACTCCTGAACCTGTAGATAATAAAAATACCTCTCACTACTTAAAAAATAAGTGTGTATCTTGTCCTTCTCTAAGAGAAGATTACAACAACAAACGCCGTCAGGTGCAGAATTCCAGGGCAAGGAAGCCATCAGGTAACAGGAATTCCAGGGCAAGGAAGCCATCAGGTACAGAATTCCAGGGCAAGGAAGCCGTCAGGTAAGCAGAATTCCAGGGCAAGGAAAGCCATCAGGTACAGAAATTCCAGGGCAAGGAAGCCGTCAGGTAACAGAATTCCAGGGCAAGGAAGCCGTCAGGTACAGAATTCCAGCAAGGAACTCAGGTACAGAATTCAGGGCAAGGAAGCCAGTCAGGTACAGAATTCCAGGGCAAGGAAGCCTCAGTACAGAATTCCCAGGGCAAGGAAGCCATCAGGTACAGAATTCCAGGGCAAGGAAGCCTCAGGTACAGAATTCCCAGGGCAAGGAAGCATCAGGTACAGCGCCTGGCCCGCTGCCTGGGGGTGAGCAGCTCACCTGCAATTTCAGTGCTGGAAAAATCAGCCCTGGCTCTCCAGTGCCCGGGCTCAAACAGCACACGGATTGCAGGAACCGTCCATACAGCACATCCCATCCTCAGGCTGTGGAGCCAGGCATAATCACTTCAGGAGAGGGGTTTGTTGTTGTAATCTTTCTCTAAGAGAAGGACAAGATACACACCTTATTTTTTAAAGTAGTGAGAGGTATTTTTATTATCTAACAGGTTCAGGAGTCCAGTTTTAATTCTGATGTTCCCCTGAGAACATGGTGGCTGTGTTGTTGCATTATCACCCACCAGGACTCTTCCCACATCATCCCTCCACCAGCTCCAGCAGTTTCACACAGTCTTGTCATCTCTCATCTGCACGTTCTGTTTGCTTTCAAACTCATTCTCTTCTCCATTACTAACCCTCCATAATCCACTCACCGTCCTCATTTCAGGGGATAAATCATTGATTTGTGTGCCTCCAGATAAACTGCCTGTTCTTTTCATTTGGAAATCCAGCAGGCTTGAAGGAAGGTTTTTACCTCTCTGGAAAGGAAAAATATTTATATATATAAGAATAACTTGCTATTTTATATATATATTATAATATATATAAATACTTGCTATTATATATATAATATTTTATGTTTATAAAATATAAATATATATATATATATTATATATAAAACTTGCCTTTTATGATATAATAAAATACTTGCTATCTATATATAACATTCTGCTGTCACACTCTTTTCCATGTCATGTCTGTGGAGTCTCCTGTTGTGTTGTGCAACTGCTGGTGAGTAGCTGTTCCCTTTCCCAGCTTCGGAAGCCTCTAGAGCATTGTTCCACCATGTGAAGAGACTCATATTTGAAAATAATTCAGTTTATCATCACAGGAAATACCTTAGAAGGTGACCAGGAGAAGTTTTCTGATGCCAAGGGGTGGAGATGGGCAAAGTTTTGGGAGAACACTGCCTTGCTCCTTGACTTGCCTCCATGGTTTTTAACACATCTGGTGCCACTTCAGTCTGGTTGGCTTGTTGTGATGTTGCTGAGTGTTTGACTCGACTGAAAATGCCATGTAAAGATGCTGAAATAGTCTCATGCCAATGATGTGTCTTTTCACGAATCAGCTTGTTCAGAAAACATTCAGGAAAAAGGGGGAGACCGTGGAGGCTCTCAGAAGTAAGAACATTTCAGCTTTTTAGCTGCTGGTGGGATGCAGAGGAGCAGTGGCTGAGTTGCTGAGTGATCTCTTGGTTTCAGTTCAGGCTGGTTTTGGTTTCTTTTGGAGGGGTGGGGCCCTGGAGCATGAATGCCAGGTGTGCTTGTGTGTGTCCTCTCTCACACAGTGTCTAAACCAAAAATGAGCCCTTCATCCCTAAGGAAAGCCTGCTGGCATACCCCAGTGCCCATGAAGTGATGTCATTCCCCTGCCCACCTCCCTGATCTGTCCATCTCCTTTCCCTGGATGCCTTTGACACAAGCCCACCCCACAGTGGCTGTGGGACCATGCCAGGCCAGTCCTGTCCCCCAGGCAGAGTGTGGATGTGAGCTTTGGGATTGAGCCAGGGCAGGAGCTGGCTCAGGGGGCCAGGAGCCCACCCTGGACACCTCTTTCTGCTGTGCCTGGAGCAGATTTGTCCTTTGACATCTACGAGGGGCAGATCACGGCACTGCTGCTGGGCCACAGCGGCACCGGGAAACGACGCTGATGAACCATCCCTGTGTGGGCTGTGCCCTCCCTCCGATGGTGAGTGCAGCCCTGGGGCTGCCCTGCCCACAGCCAGGCCTGCGAGAACCTGGGTGGGTATTCCAGGATGCACCAGGCCTGAGAACCTGGGTGGGTATTCCAGGATGCACCAGGCCTGAGAACCTGGGTGGTATTCCAGGATGCACCAGCCTGAGAAACGAGACTGGTGGAATTCCAGGATGCACCAGGCCTGGAAAACCTGGGTGGTTATTCCAGGATGCACCAGGCCTGAGAACCTGGGTGATATTCCAGGATGCACCCCAGGCTCTGAGAACACCTGGGTGGCGTTATTTGATGCCAGAGATGCAACCAGGCTGAGAACGCTGGGTGGTAGTTATTCCAGGATTGTACCAGGCCTGAGGGATGATCAGTGCACCAGCCTGGGACTGGGATGGTTCAATTTCAGGATGGGTAGCCAAGGCCTGAGGAAACCTGGAGTTGGGTATGCCAGGGATACGCTGGCAGCCAGGGTGAGATTCCGTTGATGTGAAGGATCCGAACGCGTGGCTGGAGTATACTTGAGCGATGCTCAGCTATTGAGACAATGACTCTGACACCATGTGCCATCCGTCACGGCAGGGGCCTTGGTAAAACACCATCTCTCGGCCTGGGTTGCTGGAGCCTTCCAGTGGAAAGAGGTTGTTCGAAGCTGTCCTCCTGGTTGTGAAAAGAGTGTGCTTCTGAGGAAGGGCAGGAGCCTTCCCTTGAAAATGGAAAATGTAAACCCCCTAGTCCTATAAATTATTAATCAACATTTTGTAAAATTAAGGGTCTCGTGGCGAAATACGGAATACAATTCTTTACTAGGAAATTAAAAATATACAAATGCCATGTAGGATACCTGATAGTGACATACAAAAAAAAAGAAAAAAACACATGACAGAGTGGAGAGCCAGGCCCTGCCTGCCTGTGTGTCAGGGGTGGCAACAGCCCCATCCCATGGGGGCTCAGGCCCTCCTGCAGTGCCTGGAGCTGTGCTGCTTGGCTTTGCATGAGGGATCGTGCTCGCACAAGGGGGGAGTTTTTTCCCGACTGCATGGCCTCCTCAGGGCTGCGTGGGAAGAGGGGCACCTGGGCTCCGCATACGACGGAGCTACCTAGAGCGGTGTGAAGTACTGAGGACCCGATGAGGGCCTAGCAGAAAGACTGGCTCCCTTCCTGGCAAATGCAGGGGGCAAAAGGCTGCTGGGGCTGTCCTCAAATAGCCAGATTTGGATCCAGGTAGGATGCTTGGCTCCCTCCCCTGGGCTGCAGCATTCTCCCCGAATGGGATGCTGGTGATATTGGATCACGACACAGGCAGGCGACACTCTAGTGCTCCTCATGTAACAAAAGATAGCATCAATAATTAATGCGCGGACGCCACTGAAGCGAGGCTGAAAGATCTCCTGATGAGGAGAGACAGGGATGAGCTCATGTATGGAGAATGTGAGATAAGAAT
>NDFG01000269.1:181791-194441 GCA_002167245.1 Sporophila hypoxantha | reverse complement strand
TCGTGGCAGAAAAAGGAGAGGAAGCTGAAGAGTTCTTTGAAAATTTTGGACCTCCATGACACTGCCTTCTGGTATGTGAGTGGTTTGGTATAACCTGCCTCCTTATAAAAGAAAAAAATATAAAATATATGTAAAGAAAAAAAAATGAAATATGATGTAAGCGAAAAAAGAATAAATGACATGTCAAGAAAAATTGTACTATATATTAAAAAATTAGGTTAAAAAAAATTGTCTAGTTAACCTCTTGCATCCCATTCTGCCAGTTCTTAAATTTCTTTCACTTTAAGTGAACAACCAAAAACTGAGATATCTCTACATAAAACAGAGAGACAACTTGCCAGTACCAATGAAAATATGATATTTTCATAAGTAAACCCTGCTCATTTATTCATGTAAAGCTACACCAGATTAGAGGATTAAACCTCATCAGAGTGTGAGGATTTATGGAGGTTTTTAAAGCTTTTTGGCTCCACTCCTCCTTTCCTAGGAGCTCAAACAGGTAGATGCAGCCTGCACAAAATTAAATGAACCCAACCTTGTATTTGAACGTGCCCAGAGCAGCTCAGCAAACGGTTTTCAGTGTTTCCTCCTCACCCTGATGAAAACTGGCCTGGGCAATAGAAATTTCATTTTTCTCCCAAATGATGTGTTAATTTGGAATCATTTAGACAGCTGAGGGAATAAAAAGAGGTTTGGCTTTGCCCTTTTCTGGCAGGGTTTCACCCTGCACTGAACATCTCACCTGGGGTGGTTTGGGAATGATTTTTTTTTTTTAGTTGGTTTCAGAGGAAAATGTGCTCATTTTTTGCTACCTGCACACCAAAACCACCCCCTGTTTTGCTGAGGTCAAGTTGTCCCCCACACTCCACAGCTCTTTGTTTTTAACCAAAGCAGGATTTTATACCCTGCCCAGCAAGCCTCTATTAAATGTTAACAGAAATTCCTGAATTATTGAAACCTACGACTCGTTTACCCTCTTTTGCCCATACCAGGGAATTAATTAGCAAAAAATAAAGCGTGAATCACCTGATTGTTGCATCTTTAACTGCCCTAGGGTCTCAACGATGTCTCAGCTGAGAACAATCCCAGCATAGTTCACAACAAAGCTCTTTTCATCAGTTTTGTTACAAACAGCTTTTTTATTCAGGTTTTGTTTCAAACAGCTCTTTTTATTGGTTTTTTAAAGCTTAGTTCAGTTTTATTGCACACTTTGCTTTGGTGCATTAGAGACACAGAGTTTAGGAAATTAACTTGGGGTAGAAGTCTGTGGTGGAATAATAAAGAGTGCTGGGTTTTGGAATAATGTGGGATATTAAAGAGTGCTGGGTTTTGGCTGTTCTGTGGCTGAGGTTCATTTCATTTTGTTTTTTTTCCTCCCCCTAGGCTGTCCGGGTGCTGCTTCCTACGTGAGCCTGATTTTTGTCATGTCCATCCTGAATCGGCTGTGATTGCCCAACAGCCTCGTCCCTGTTTCCCCCAGAGCAGTGGCCTTGTCATATTCCTCCTACTTTCTTCTTCTCTATGGAGATCCTCTGTGGTATTCCCTGGCCCTGGGCTTTGTTTGTTTTATTCCCTTCCCACCTGATTTGATTCCCCTGCACAAAATATTTGTTGTTTCTGTGGGGTTGAGCAGCTCCAGGATCTGAGCTGTCCCAGCCTTCCTGGGGTTTTAAATATTTTAAATACATCTAATATTTATATTTTAAATATCTCCTGGTTTAGGAATGTTTGTACGGTGTCACCCCATCACCTTGAAAAAATGCCTTTTCCTCCTGAAATATATGAGTTTTAATGAGTTTATATATTGATGAAAAACTCATCAAGGTTTTGACTTTCAGCCCTCCACAGAACATTCTGCAGTCCAGATCCTCTTCAAAAACATTTCCTGATACTACAAGAGTGTATTGTTAAAAAAACCTTAAAAACTGTCAGAGAATGATAAAAATGCATCATAAAATATATTTATTGTGTCCAGTTGCTTGTCTGAGTTTGATAAGAGGAGCAGCTGGACTTGATCTTGAAAATATTTTCCAGCTGAAATGATTCCATGAATCTATGCTGTAGTGACTATTACCAGAAAATTAATATTAAATTAATATTATTGTGAAGGCAGCTATGGTATTTTCCCTTAGTTTTTCTACACAATTTCTATATTTATTAATTATTATTATTATTATTATTTATTATTATTGTTCTTGTTCTTGTTGTTGTATTTTCCCTTAGTTTTTCCACACAATTTCTTTTTTATTATTGTTATCTTACTATGGTATTTTCCCTTAGTTTTTTCACACAATTTCTTTATTATTATTATTATTATTTTATTATTATTATTATTATTATAATTATTATTTCATTATTTTTCACATTAGTTTTTCAACTTATTATTATTATTAACTACTACTACTACTATGGAATTTTCCCTTAGTTTTCCCACACAATTTCTATATTGTATTATTATCATCATTATATTATTACAATTTATATAACAGACTTCTGTCTGTTTTTCCCTCTGCCTCAGTTTTCTTTGCCCTTGATGCTGACCCTCTGTTTAAGAAGTCCAAGCCGTGGGATCGTGGAGTTCCTGCAACTCTGGTTTTGGCTTTGTGGGCCTCACATTGTCCTGCTGGAGGATTTCCCAAATCACTTGTGTGGATCCTCAGCCCTTGTGTCAGTGCAGCTTCTTGATTGGTGTGCACAGGTAAGATCCCCACCTGCCCCTGATGGGGTTTGAAATATATTTTTAAATTTTATTATTTAAATAATATTATTTTTAAAAAATATTTAAATTTTATTTTTCAACAAATTATATTTAAAATTCATATTTATTACATATTTTATTTATATATAATTATTCTATATTAATATTTATTATTTATTGATTATTTGTTTTATTTATTAATTAATGTTATATTTAAATTTATATATTTTAAATATGCAATTTAAAAAATATAATTATGCAAAATGTTTTTTAAAATATGCAAATATTTTAAAAATATGAATTTTTTTTCATAGCAGTTTAATATTCCAGCACCATAAGGAGCTGTTATTCTTTTGTGTCCACTGTGATCTCAGCACTTTTCTCATTATTTTGGGGTTTTTTGCCAAGATTTGCTAAGTTTTGCAAGTTTTGGTTTTTTTTTTTTTTTACACTGTGCTGTTTTTGCCCTTTTTGGTGTGTGACATCTCTCCCTGCAGGTCATGCACTTGGAGGATTATGAGGACGGGGCAACATTTGCAAACATCAAAGTGCTGGTCCTTACCCTCTGTGTATCTCTCTGATTCTCTTGGTGCTGGACAGCATCTTCTACCTGCTCGTGGCTGTCCTACCTGGACCAGGTGATCCCAGGTGAGTTCCTGACAGAATCTGAAGCTCTGGGAGGATCATCCTGAAATCCTGAGCCCCCCAGGCTGCTGCCATCTCCTCCCTGAACTCTCTGGAGAAAGGAGGTGATGCTGTTTTCACATGGAATTTTACACTTCTAGCTGAAATCATTTATATCTATAACTCTAATATATATTCTTAACTATATATATTATATTTTTTTTTAATTCTTATATATATGGTTAAAATTGTGAGGTGTTGAGGAGGGGTTTTGGCCTGCTCTAAAAAAAGCTTAATTTCCCCCTATTTCTAGAGGAAAAACTTCCTTCCTGAGTTAACTACAACCTCAAGTGTCATATTTTCAGGGACCCCTGACAAAGGGAGGAATAAATGAATCTGATTCCATGTTCTTACAAGGCTAATTTATTATTTTAAGATCTACTTTATATTAAAGAAATACCATACTAAACTATATTAATAAAGAATACAGAAAGGATACTTACAGAAGGCTAAAAAAGATAATAATGAAACTTGTGACTCTCTTCAGAGTCCTGACACAGCTTGCTCCAAAGTCAAAAAACAGTTCACAGCAGAGACCAATAAACCATCACCTGTTGGTAAACAATGTCCAAACACATCCAAAGCAGCAAAACACAGGAGAAGCAAAATCGAGAATTATTTGGTTTCATTTTTCTCTGAGGTTTCTCAGCTTCCCAGGAGAAGAATCCTGGGCAAAAGGGATTTTTCAGAAAATGTGACGGTGACACTCAAGCTTTCCCAATTTCCTCTTGGAGGGCTGGAAATTCAAAGCCTGCTCTGCCTCTTCCAGATCTCTCCCTGTGGCCAGAAGAAGTTGGAGCCTAAACACAGAATAAAGTTGTTAATCTTGGATTAAGAACTGGTTAAGCCCCTCACCTCCAAACGCCCTCTCTTTTCTCTCTGCCACTTTTAAGTTCCCTGGGGATTTCGCTGGAATTGGAGGAGATTTTCACATTTATTTAAATACTCAGCAAAAGTGAAGCCTGGCAGCAGTGGGGATGGGGAGTTGTGGCTTCAATGGAAATGTGGCTGATGGAATTCCTCAGGAACAGGAGTGGGCTGGCTATGGGAGGAGCTGAAAGCCCAGAGCTGAGATTTAATTTATATTATAATATAATGTATAATATTTGTGGTTGCCTGCTGAAAAGCCCAAGACTGAGGAATGGAATAGAATAGAATAGAATGCGTAATATTACAATACTATATTATAATATGATATGATATAATACAATAATTTTAATATATTATATGATATAATCTACAATTTTTATATTAACTAATATAATATCATATGATATAACTTAATAATATTAATAACAACTAGTGTATAGTTATAGAATAGAGTGTAATATATAATATACATAATATAATGTCATGTAAGATAATGTAATGTAATTTTATTACAATACTATATAATAAATTACAATATATAATATAATATAATAACAATACAATATAATATAATATATGATAAAATGAATTGACACTATATAATATAAATATATAATATATATAATAAATAAATATAATATTATAATATTAATATATAATATAATATATAATATAATATATAATATATAATATAATATATAATATAATATACAATTAATACTTATACCAATACAATTACTTATACAATACAATACTTATTACAATACTTATACAATAACTTATACAATACGAATACTTATACAAACAATACTTATACAAATACAAACTTATTAAATACTTATTACAATTACCAATACTTATACAATACGCAATACTTATACAATACAATACTTATACAATACAATACTTATACAAAAAAAAACCAAAAAAAAAAAAAAAAAAAAAAAAAAAAAAAAATACAATACTTATACAATACAATACTTATACCCAATTAACAATAACTTATACAATACAATACCTTATACAATACAATACTTTATTACAATACAATACTTATACAATACAATACTTATTACAATACATACTTATACAATACAATACTTATTTTTACAATACAATAACTTTATACAACAATACTTATTACAATACAATCTTATACAATACAATACTTATTTTACAATACAATACTTTACTACAATACTCAACATTACAATACTTATACAATACAATACTTATACAATACAATACTTATACAAATACCAATACTTATACAATACAATACTTTACATACAATCTTATATACAATAAATACTTATACAAATACATACTATAAATACACTATACAATTACTATAAATACATCATACAATGACGTTTATAATACATATTTACAATAATACTTATACAATACAATACTTATATACAATACTAAGATATCCTAGTAATACAATACTTAGATAAATACTTATACAATACCAATACTTATACAGATACTATACATATATTAACAATACAAATTACTTACTACAATACAATACTTATACAAGCTACTCTATACATACAATACTATACAATACAATACTTAAATACAATACTATTACATACAATACTTTATACAAATACTATATACAATACTATACAATCAATACTTATAACAATACAATACTTATTACAATACTTATACAATACAATACTTATACAATACAATACTTATACAATACTATACAATCACTTATACAATACTTATAACAAGACTTATTACAAGACTTATACAACAATACTTATACAATACTTATACAATACTTAATACTTATACAATACATCTATTACAATACTTTATAAAATACTTATACATACTTTACAATACTTATCAATACTTCAATACAAATACAATACTATATACAGATCTATACATACTTTATACACTAACAATATTATACTACTTATACAATACTTATAACATATATACCAATACTAATACAATACAATACTTATATCACAATACTACTATACAATACAATACTATTAATAACAACTATACATACCATTACTATACAATACAATACTATTCAATACTACCAATACAATACTAATAATACTATCAATACAATACTATACAATCAACACTTAATACAATACTATACATACTTACAATACTTATCAATACTTATACATACTTATACAATCTATACCAATACTTAACAATACTTATACAATAACTTATACAGTACTTATACAATACTTTATACCATTATACATACTTATACAAATAGCTTATACACATACTTAGACAATACTATACAATACTTTCAATTACAATATTTACAATACTTATACATACTTATACAATACTAATAAAGATATATTATTATAAGATAATATTTGAGTTGCGTTGCTCAGGATTTCCTTGTGTCCTGTCTCCCAGGGGAGTTTGGCCCTGCGCCGCACGCCCTTTTTCTTCATGAAACCCTCCTTTTTGGTCAAAGCGCAGGAAAAACTACAAGGAGCTGTACGAGAGCAGCATCAACGGCAGCTTGAGCTTCAGTGAGATTGTTGGAGCCTGTGCTTCAGAATTCCAGGCAAATGGAAGCATCAGGTAAGAATTCCAGAGGCAAGGAAGCCATCAGGTACAGAATTCCAGGGCAAGGAAGCCATCAGGTACAGAATTCCAGGGCAAGGAAGCCATCAGGTGCAGAATTCCAGGCAAGGAAGCCATCAGGTACAGAATTCCACGGCAAGGAAGCCGTCAGGTACAGCCCTGCCTGCCTGGGGGCGAGCAGGCTCACCTGCAATTCAGTGCTGTGACATATCAGCCCTGGCTCTCCCAGTTGCCCAGGGCTCAAACAGCACATGGATTGCAAGGAACCCTCCATTACAGCACATCCATCCTCAGGGCTGTGGAGGCCAGCGCATAAATCACTCAGCGAGAGGAGTTTTTGGCTTCCTTGCCCTGGAATTCTGTACCTGATGGCTTCCTTGCCCTGGAATTCTGAAGGCACAGGCTCCACAATCTCACTGAAGCTCAAGCTGCCGTTGATGCTGCTCTCGTACAGCTCCTTGTAGTTTTTCCTGCGCTTTGACCAAAAGGAGGGTTTCATGAAGAAAAAGGGCGTGCGGCGCAGGCCAAACTCCCCTGGGAGACAGGACACAAGGAAATCCTGAGCAGCAACCACAAACATTATCTTATATAATATATCTTATATAAGTATTATATTATATTATATTATATAAGTATTATATTATATTATACTATACTATACTATACTATTACTATATTATACTATATTATACTATATTATACTATATTATACTATATTATACTATATTATACTATATTATACTATATTTTATATATAATATATTATATTATATTATATATTTATTATTTTTATTATATATTATATATTATATATTATATATTATATATTATATTATGTCATATCATTTATCATATATTATATTATATTGTATTGTTATTATATTATATTATATATTGTAATTTATTATATAGTATTGTAATAAAATTACATTACATTATCTTACATGACATTATATTATGTATATTATATATTACACTCTATTCTATACTATATACTAATTGTTATATAATATATTAAGTTATATCATATGATATTATATTATATAATATAAAATTGTAGATTATATCATATAATATATTACAAATTATTGTATTATATCATATCATATTATAATATATAGTATTGTAATATTCCATTCTATTCTATTCTATTCCATTCCTCAGTTTTGGGCTTTCAGCAGCAACCACAAATATTATACATTATATTATAATATAAATTAAATCTCAGCTCTGGGCTTTCAGCTCCTCCCATAGCCAGCCCACTCCTGTTCCTGAGGAATTCCATCAGCCACATTTCCATTGAAGCCACAACTCCCCATCCCCACTGCTGCCAGGCTTCACTTTTGCTGAGTATTTAAATAAATGTGAAAATCTCCTCCAATTCCAGAGAAATCCCCAGGGACTTAAAAGTGGCAGAGAGAAAAGAGAGGSCTTGGAGGTGAGGGGCTTAACCAGTTCTTAATCCCAAGATTAACAACTTTATTCTGTGTTTTAGGCTCAACTTCTTCTGCCACAGGGAGAGATCTGGAAGAGGCAGAGCAGYCTTTGATTTCCAGCCCTCCAAGAGGAAATTGGAAAGCTTGAGKGTCACCGTCACATTTTCTGAAAAATCCCTTTGCCCAGGATTCTTCTCCTGGGAAGCTGAGAAACCTCAGAGAAAAATGAAACCAATAATTMTCKGMTTTGCTTCTCCTGTGTTTTGCTGCTTTGGMATGTGTTTGGACATTGTTTACCAACAGGTGATGGTTTATTGGTCTCTGCTGTGAACTGTTTTGACTTTGGRGCCAAGCTGTGTCAGGACTCTGAAGAGAGTCACAAGTTTCATTATTATCTTTTTAGCMTTSTGTAAGTATCCTTTCTGTATTCTTTARTAYAGTTTAGTATGGTATTCTTTAATATAAARTAGATMTYWAAATAATAAATTAGCCTTGTAAGAACATGGAATCAGATTCATTYATTCCTCCCTTTGTCAGGGGTCCYTGAAAATATGACACTTGAGGTTGTAGTTAACTCAGGAAGGAAGTTTTTCCTCTAGAAATAGGGGAAACTTAAGCTTTTTTTAGAGCAGGCAAAACCCCTCCTCACACCTCACAATTTTAACCATATATATAAGAATTAATAAAAAAATATAATATATAATATGTTAAAGAATATATATTAGAGTTATAGATATAAATGATTTCAGCTAGAAGTGTAAAATTCCATGAAAAAACAGCATCACCTCCTTTCTCCAGAGAGTTCAGGGAGGAGATGGCAGCAGCCTGGGGGGCTCAGGATTTCAGGATGATCCTCCCAGAGCTTCAGATTTCTGTCAGGAACTCACCTGGGATCACCTGGTCCAAGGTAGACAGCCACGAGCAGGTAGAAGATGCTGTCCAGCACCAAGAGAATCAGAGAGATACACAGAGGGTAAGGACCAGCACTTGATGTTTGCAAATGTTGCCCCCGTCCTCATAATCCTCCAAGGTGCATGACCTGCAGGGAGGAGATGTCACACACCAAAAAGGGCAAAAACAGCACAGTGTAAAAAAAAAAAAAAACCAAAACTTGCCAAAAACTTAGCAATGGCAAAAAACCAAAATAATGAGAAAGTGCTGAGATCACAGTGGACACAAAGATAACAGCTCCTTATGGTGCTGGATATTAAACTGCTATGAAAAAAAATTTTCATATTTTTAAAATATTTGATATTTTAAAAAAACATTTTGCATAATTATATTTTTAAATTGCATATTTAAAAATATAATTTAAATATAAACATTAATATTAATAAATAAAAACAAATAATCAATAAATAATAAATATTAATATAGAATAATTATATATAAATAAATATGTAATAAATATGAATTTTAAATATAATTTGTTAAAAATAAAATTTAATATATTTTTAAAAATAATATTATTTAAAAATATAAATTTAAAAATATATTTCAAACCCCATCAGGGGCAGGTGGGGATTTACCTGTGCAACACCAATCAAGAAGCTGCACTGACACAAAGGGCTGAGGATCCAAAAAGTGATTGGGGAAATCCTCCAGCAGGACAATGTGAGGCCCACAAAGCCAAAACCAGAGTTGCAGGAACTCCACGATCCCACGTGCTTGGACTTCTTAAACAGAGGGTCAGCATCAAGGCAAAGAAAACTGAGGGCAGAGGGAAAAACAGACAGAAAGTCTGTATTATAAATTGTAATAATAATAATGATACAGATAATAATAACAATATAGAAATTGTTGGGAAAACTAAGGGAAAATACCTAGTAGTAGTAGTAGTAATATAATAATAAGTTGGAAAAATAATGGAAAAATAATAAAAAAATATATAATAATAATAATAATATAATAATAATAATAATAATAATAAAGAAATTGTGTGAAAAAACTAAGGGAAAATACCATAGTAATGATAACAATAATAAAAAAGAAATTGTGTGGAAAAACTAAGGGAAAATACAACAACAAGAACAAGAACAATATAATAAATAATAATAATAATAATAATAATAATATATAGAAATTGTGTAGAAAAACTAAGGGAAAATACCATAGCTGCCTTTCACAATAATATTAATTTAAATATTAATTTTTCCTGGTAATAGTCACTACAGCAAGATTCATGGAATCATTTCAGCTGGAAAAATATTTTCAAGATCAAGTCCAGCTGCTCCTCTTATCAAACTCAGACAAGCAACTGGACACATAAATATATTTTATGATGCATTTTTTATCATTCTCTGACAGTTTATTAGGTTTTTTAACATTACACTCTGTAGTAACAGGAAATGTTTTTGAAGGATATCTGGCTGCAGAATGGTTCTGTGGAGGGCTGAAAGTCAAAACTTGATGAGTTTTTCATCATATATAAACTCATTATAAAACTCTATTTCAGGAGGGAAAAGCATTTTTCAAGGTGATGGGTGACACCGTACAAACATCCTAAAACCAGGAGATATTTAAAATATTTAAATATTAGATATTAAAATATTTAAAACCCCAGGAAGGCTGGGACAAGCTCAGATCCTGGAGCTGCTCAACCCCACAGAAACAACAATATTTTTGGCAGGGGAAAAATCAGGTGGGAAGGGAATAAAAACAAACAAAGCCCCAGGGCCAGGGAATACCACAGAGGAGCTCCATAGAGAAGAAGAAAAGGAGGAATATGACAAAGGCACTGCTCTGGGGGAAACAGGGACGAGGCTGTGGCAATCACAGCCATCAGGATGGACATGACAAAAATCAGGCTCACGTAGAGCAGCACCCAGGACAGCCTAGGGGGAGGAAAAAAAAAAAAAATGAATGAACCCAGCCGCACAGAAACAGCAAAACCCAGCACTCTTTCAATATCCCACATTATTCCAAAACCCAGCACTCTTTATTATTCCACACAGACTTCTACCCCAAGTTAATTCCTAACTCTGTGTCCTCTGCACCAAAGGCAAGTGTGCAATAAAACTGACTAAAAAAAG
Source organism: Sporophila hypoxantha (assembly GCA_002167245.1). Taxonomy (NCBI): domain Eukaryota; kingdom Metazoa; phylum Chordata; class Aves; order Passeriformes; family Thraupidae; genus Sporophila; species Sporophila hypoxantha. The sequence continues at coordinate 183,123 of NDFG01000269.1, read as the reverse complement.
CTGTTTGTAACAAAACCGAATAAAAAGCTGTTTGTAACAAAACCTGAATAAAAAAGACTGTTTGTAACAAAATGAGAAAAGAGCTGTTGTGAACATTGCGTGTGGAGTTGTTCTCAGTGAGACCCAGGGCAGTTAAAGATGCACAATCAGGTGATTCACCTTTATTTTTTGCATAATTAATTCCCTGGTATGGGCAAAAGAGGGTAACAGAGTCGTAGGTTTCAATAATTCAAGGAATTCTGTTTAAAATTTAATARAGGCTGCTGGGCAGGGTAATAAAATCCTGCTCTGTTAAAAAGCAGAGCTGTGAGTGTGGGAGCAACTCTGACCTCAGCAAACAGGGGTGGTTTGTGTGCAGGTAGCAAAAAATGACACATTTCCTCTGAAACAACTAAAAAAAAAATCATTCCAACCACCCCAGGTGGATGTTTCAGTGCAGGGTGAAAACCCTGCCAGAAAGGGCAAAGCCAAACCTCTTTTTATCCCCTCAGCTCTAAATGATTCCAAATTAACACATCATTTGGGAGAAAAATGAAATRTTCTATTGCCCAGGCCAGTTTTCATCAGGGTGAGGMAACAACTGAAAACCTGTTGCTGAGACTGCTCTGGCACGTTCAAATTACAGAGTTGGGTTCATTTAATTMTGTGCCAGGCTGCATCTTACCTGTTGAGCTCCTAGGAAAGGAGGTAGTGAGCCAAAAAWGCTTAAAAACCTCCATAAATCCTCACACTTGATGAGGTTTAATCCCTCTAATCTGGTGTAGCTTTACATGAATAAATGCAGCAGGGTTACTTATKAAAATATTCATATTTTCATGGTACTGCAAGTGTCTCTCTGTTTTATTGTAGAGAATATYTCAGTTTTTGGTTGTTTTCACTTAAAGAYTGAAAGAAATTTAAGAACTGSAGAATGGGATGCAAGAGGTTAACTAGACAATTTTTTTAASMTAATTTTTTAATATAACAATTTTTCTTGACATGYATTTAATTCTTTTTTCCTTACAYATATTTCATTTTTTTTCTTTACATATATTTAATTTTTTTTTCTTTTATAAGGAGCAGGTTATACCAAACACTCACATACCAGAAGGCAGTGTCATGGAGTCCCAAAATTTTCAAGAACTCCTTCAGCTTCCTCTCCTTTTCTGCCACGATGTGAATTGCCAAATAATACCCAAAGGGGGAGAATGCAATCACCAGGTAAATTAAAATGATTGCACGAGGGAAATTATCAATTTCCACCACTGCAGCCTCTCCCATAACCATGGCTCTGGTCAGATCCAGCTGTTCCCAAACAGAATGATTTGTCTTCAGCTGGAAGGAAGAGGAGGA
>NDFG01000269.1:157982-177655 GCA_002167245.1 Sporophila hypoxantha | reverse complement strand
AAGAACGCAACTTCCCACTGACAGCCTCCTTCTTTCTGCCCCCCACTAATTTTTGGCTTGATTTTGTCCCTAATGGGCTGCATCTCCAAATCCAGCACACCTTCTGCACCTTGAAACACAAAGAAACAAACATATATATAGAGATTTAAAAAAAACACCTGATAAATTTTTAAAACCAGATTGTTAAACAATTAACATTCAATTAACTGCTGCTGGTTCCCAGAAGTTTCTGCTATCTTGAACTGCAACAAACCTACACGCAGAGTTTAATGGTGTCTGTAATTGGACCTAAAATGCCAGATTTGAAAATATTTCATGAGCATTTTTAGGTCTTAGGAAAAAAATTTAAGTTTATCCTTGTCTTCTTAAATGTGTCTGTAATTTGAACCTAAAAATGCCAGATTTAAAAACAATTTCATAAGATTTTAATCTTTAGAAAAATTAAAAGGTTTTATTCCTTGTCTAAATATCTGCCGGTCCTCTTTGTCCACTGTACACACAGGAATATTTCCCATGCCAAAAGGAAAACCCGCAAGGATATTTTTGATTTAACAGGTTAAAAAACATTCACGTAAACAAACACCCAGTTGGCCAGGTGAGTTACCTCTTGTATCAAAATCGTTCTGAGGGATGCCTTGATGGCAGCAAAGATGGAGAGGGATTCCTCCTCCACAGTTAAGATGTCAAGTGGATGTTCGCCTGGGGGCACACCCGGCCCCCCGCGGGGGGATTTTTTTTCTGCCGGGGCCCAACCTCCAGCATCTCGTCGATCTTCAGACCACCCTGTGCCCATAGACCTGACACAAACCCTAGGGAAATGAGGCCATAAAATCATTCCAGGTTGGCTTGTGCCCCATAGACTGACACAAAAACCCTAAGGGAAATGAGCCATAAAATCATCCAAGGTGGCTTGTGCCCATAGACTGACAGCCAAACCCTAGGGAAATGAGCATTAAAAAATCATCAGTGGTTTTGTGCCATTAGACTGACACCAAACCCTAGGGGAAATGACATAAAATCATCAGTGGTTTGGGCTGGAGTGGGTTTAAAGCTCATTCTCATTCAACCCCCTGCCATGGCTGGTGACTCAGGTTAAAGGTGTGGACTGGGGGTGTTGGTCAGTTCCCACCTGTCAGAGGGGGGGCCAGTTCTCTGCTGTTCATTGGGCAGGTTCTTTATCTCTCACAGCCAATCCCCCTCAGGAGAATCTTCTTTGTCATGGGCCATTAATTATTGATTATCTTTTGTTCATGGGCACTGAGTGTCCCTGCCTGGCTGATCCAATTCCAGCATCCATTGGGGAGATGCTGCGCCCCAGGGGAGGAGCCAAGCATTCCTACCTGGATCCAATCTGAGCTTTTGGGACACCCCAGCAGCCTTTTGCCCCCTGCATTGCCAGAGGAGCCAGCTTTCTGCTAGGCCCTGCATTGCCAGAGGCAGCCCAGGTCCCATCTCCAGCAGCCCTGGAGCTGCAGAGGAAAACTCCCCCCTTGTGCAGGACCCTCTGCAGCAGCAGCACAGCTGGGCACTGCAGGAGGGGCTGAGCCCCATGGGGATGGGGCCTGTTGCCACCCCCTGAACACACAGGGGCAGGGCCTGCTCTCACTCTGTCATGTGTTTTTTTTCTTTTTTTTGTACTTCTGCATTTGTATTTTTTAATTTCCTGTAAAGAATTGTTTATTCCTATTCGCCACGAAGACCCTTAATTTTCAAATTTATATAATTTATAGGAGGGGGTTTTACATTTTCCATTTTCAAGGGAAGGCTCCTGCCTTCCTCAGAAGAACCTTTTTAAACCAGGAACAGCTGAAAACCTTTCCACTGGAAGGCAGCAACCCAGCAGAGAGGGTTTTACAGGCCCTGCTGGTGGACAGGAATTGCAAATGGCTCTTTTCAGACGTTATCAACAGGAATTCTGGTGATTCCTGGATACCCACCCAGGTTTCTCAGGCCTGGCTCATCCTGGATAACCACCCAGGTTCTCAGGCTGGTGCATCCTGGGAATACCCATCCCAGGTTTCAGGCCTGGTACATCCTGGAATAACCCACCCAGGTTACTCAGGCACTGGTGCATCCTGGAATAACCACCCAGGTTCTCAGACCTGGTCACCCTGGTAATAACCACCCAGGTTCTCAGGCCTGGTGCATCCTGAATATCCACCCAGGTTTCTTCAGGCCTGGTTGCATCCTGGAATAACATCTCAGGTTCTCAGGCCTGGTGCATCTGGGAATGCCACCCAGTTCTCAGGCCTGGTGCGATTCCTGGAATACCCCACCCAGGTCTCAGGCCGGTTGCATCCTGGAATACCCACCTCAGGTTCGTCAGGCCTGGTTGCATCCTTGGAATTACCCACCCAGGTTCTCAGGCCTGGCTGTGGAGCAGGGCGCCCAGGGCTGCACTCACCATCGGAGGGAGGCCACAGGCCCACACAGAGATGTTTCATCAGCGTCGTCTTCCCGGTGCCGCGTGTGGCCCAGGCAGTTGCCGTGATCTGCCCCTCGTAGATGTCAAAGGACAAATCTGCTCCAGGGCACAGCAGAAAGAGGTGTCAGGGGGCTCCTGGCCCCCTGAGCCAGCTCTGCCCTGGCTCAATCCCAAAGCTCACATCCACACTCTGCCTTGGGGGGACAGGACTGGCCTGGGCATGGTCCACAGCCACTGTGGGGTGGCCTTGTGTCACAAGGCATGCCAGGGAAAGGAGTGACATATCAGGGAGGTGGGCAGGGGAAATGGACATCACTTCATGCGCACTGGGTGATGCCAAGCAGGCTTTTCCTTGGGATGAAGGGCTCATTTTTGTTTAGACACTGTGTGAGAGAGGACACACACAAGCACACCTGGCATTTCATGTCCAGGGGCCCCACCCCTCCAAAAGAAACCAAAACCAAGCCTGAACTGAAACCCAAGAGATCACTCAGCAACTAGCCACTGCTCCTCTGCATTCCCACCAGCAGCTAAAAAAGCCTTGAATGTTCTTACTTCTGAGAGGCCTCCAACGGTCTCCCCCTTTTTCCTGAATGTTTTCTGAAACACAGCTTGATTCTGGAAAGAGACACATCATGGGCATGAAATATTTCAGCTTCTTTACATTGGCATTTTTCAGTCATCAACACTCAGCAACATCGACAACAAGGCCAAACCAGACTGAAGTGGCACCAGATGTGTTAAAACCCATGGAGGGCAAGTCAAGGGACAAGGAGTTTCTCCCAACTTTGCCCATCTCCACCCTGGCATCAGAAAACTTCTCCTGGTCACCTTCTAAGGTATTTCCTGTGATGATAAACTGAATTATTTTTCAAATCTGAAGTCTTCTTTCCACATGGTGCGAACAATGCTCTAGAGGCTTCCGAAGTGGGAAAGGGAAACAGCTTAACTCACCAGCAGTTGCACCAACACAACAGGAGACTCCACAGACATGACATGAAAAGAGTTGACGCAGAATGTTATATATAGATAGCAAGTATTTTATATTATAAAATAGCAAGTATTTATATATATATAATATATATATATATATTTATATTTTATAAACATTAAAATATTATATATATAATAGCAAGTATTTTATATATATATATATATATATAAAATACAAGTATTCTATATATATATAAATATTTTTTCCTTTCCAAGAGAGGTAAAAACCTTCCTTTCAAGCCTTGCTGGATTTCCAAAATGAAAAGGAAAACAGCAGTTTATCTGGAGGCACAAATCAATGATTTATCCCCTGAAAAATGAGGACGGTGAGTGGATTATGGAGGGTAGTAATTGGAGAGAGGAATGAGGTCTTGAAAGCAAAAACAGGAACTTGAGATGGAGAGATGACAAGACTGTGTGGAAACTGCTGGAGCTTGGTGGATGGGATGATGGGGAAGGAGTCCTGGTGGGTGATAATGCCAACAACAAGCCACCATGTTCTTCAGGGGAACATCAAATTAAACTGGACTCCTGAACCTGTAAGATAATAAAAACCTCTCACTACTTAAAAAATTAAGTGGTTATCTTGTCCGTTCTCTTTAAGAGAAAGAGATTACAAACAACAAAACCCCTTCCTGAAGTGATTATGCCGGGCTCCACAGGCCTTTGGAGGATGGGATGTGCTGTATATGGACGCGTTCCTGCAATCCGTTGTGCTGTTTGAGCCGGCACTGGAGAGCCAGGGCTGATTTTCCAGCATGAAATTGCAGTGAGCTGCTCACCCCAGGGCAGGCAGGGCTGTACTTTGATGGCTTCCTTTGCCCTGGAATGAATCTGTACCTGATGGCTTCCTTGCCCTGGAATTCTGGTACCTGATGGCTTCCTTGCCCTGGAATTCTGTACCTGATGGCTTCCTTGCCTGGAATTTCTGTACTGACGGCTTCCTTGCCCTGGAATTCTGTACCTGAGGCTTTCTTGCCCTGGAATTCTGTACCTGACGGGCTTCCTTTGCCCTGGAATTTCTGTACCTGACGGTTCCTTGCCCTGGAATTCTGTACCTGATGCGCTTCCTTTGCCCTGGAATTCTGTTACTGACGGCTTCCTTGCCCTGGAATTTCTGTACCTGTGGCTTTCCTTGCCCTGGAATTCTGTACCTGATGGCTTCCTTGCCTGGAATGCATTCTGCACCTGACGGCTTCCTTGCCCTGGAATTCTGTACCTGATGGCTTTCCTTTGCCCTGGAATTCTGTTACCCTGATGGGCTTCCTTGCCTGGAATTCTGAAGGCACAGGCTCCACAATCTCCACTGAAGCTCAAGCTGCCGTTGATGCTGCTCTCGTACAGGCTCCTTGTAGTTTTCCTGCGCTTTGGGACAAAAGGAGGGTTTCATGAAGAAAAAGGGCGTGCGGCGCTAGGCCAAACTCCCTGGGACAGGCCACAGGACAATCCTGAGCAGCACCACAAACATTATCTTATATAATATATCTTATATAAGTATTATATTATATTATATTATATAAGTTATTATATTTATATTATACTATACTATTACTATACTATTACTATATTATACTATATTATACTATATATACCTATATTTATACTATATTATACTCATATTATACTATATTATACTATATTTTATATATAATATATTATATTATTTAGTATATTTATTATTTTTATTATATATATATATTATATTTATTATATTATAATATTATATTATGTCAATATCATTTTATCTTATTATATTATATTGTATTGTTATTATATTTATATTATTATATTTGTAAATTTATAATTAGTATTTGTAATAAAATTACATTACATTACTCTTACATGACATTATATTATGTATATTATATATACACTCTATTCATACTATATACTTAATTGTTTATAATATTATTAAGTTATATCATATGATATTATATTAATAATATTTAAATTGTAGATTATATCATATTAATATATTATCAAAATTATTGTATTATATTCATTATCACACTAATATAGTATTGTTAATTATTACGTTACATTCTATTCTATTCTATTCCTCCAGTCTTGGGCTTTTCAGCAGCAACCACAAATATTAACATTTATATTATAATATAATTAAATCTAGCTCTGGGCTTTCAGCTCCTCCCCAGTAGCCAGCCCACTCCTGTTCCTGAGGAAATTCCAATCAGCACATTTCCATTGAAGCCACAACTCCCCATCCCCACTGCTGCCAGGCTTCACTTTTGCTGAGTATTTAAATAGATGTGAAAATTCTCCTGCCAATTCCAGAAGAAATCCCCAGGGAACTTAAAAGTGGCAGAGAGGGGGGGGAGGAAAAAAAAGAGGGGGAGGGGGGGCTTGGGGGTTTGGGGAGGGGCTTAACCAGTTCTTGATCCAAGATTAACAACTTTATTCTGTGTTAGGCTCAACTTCTTCTGCCACAGGGAGAGATTGGAAGGGGCAGAGCAGGTCTTTGATTTAACCAGCCCTCCAAGAGTGAAATTGGGAAAGCTTGAGTGTCACCGTCACATTCTTCTGAAAATCCCTTTTGCCCAGATTCTTTCTCCGGAAGCTGAGAAACCTCAGAGAAGAAAATGAAAACCAAATAAATTCTCCGGATTTGCCTTCTCCTGTGTTTTGCTGCTTTGGCATGTGTTTGGACATCTGTTTAACCAACAGGTGATGGTTTATTGGGTCTTGCTGTGAACTGGTTTTGACTTTGGAGCAAGCTGTGTCAGGACTCTGAAAGGAGCTCACAAGTTTCATTATTTTCTTTTTAGCCCTTACTGTAAGTATCCTTTCTGTTATTCTTTAGTTACAGATTTAGTATGGTATTTCTTTAATATATAAAGTAGGATCTTAAAATAATAATTAGCCTTTGTAAGAAACATGAAAATTCAGATTTTCATTCATTCCTCCCTTTTGTCAGGGGTCCCTGAAAATATGACACTTGAGGTTGTAGTTTAACTCAGGAAGGAAGTTTTTCCTTCTTAGAAAATAGGGGAAACTTTAAGCTTTTTTAGAGCAGGCCAAAACCCTCCTCACACTCACAATTTTAACTATATATATAGTTAAGAATTAAAACGTATATATATATATAGTTAGGAATATATATCTAGAGTATAGAATATAAATGATTTCAGCTAGAAGTGTAAAATTCCATGTGAAAACAGCATCACCTCCATTTCTCCAGAGAGTTCAGGGAGGAGATGGCAGCACCTTGGGGGCTCAGGATTTCAGGATGATCCTCCCAGAGCTTTCAGATTCTGTCAGGAACTCACCTGTGATCACCTGGTCAGGTAGGACAGCACGAGCAGGTAAGAAGATGCTGTCCACGCACCAGAGAATCAGAGAGATACACAGAGGGGTAAGGAACCAGCCACTTTGATGTTTGCAAATGTTGCCCCGTCCTCATAATCCTCCAAGTGCATTGACCTTGCAGGGAGAGATTCACACACCAAAAAGGCAAAAACAGCGCACAGTGTGTAAAAAAAAAACCCAAAAACTTGGCAAAACTTGGCAAAAAAAACCCCAAATAATGAGAAAGTGACTTGAGATCACAGTGAGACACAAGAATAACAGCTCCTCATTGGTGCTGGAATTATTTTAAACTGCCTATTGAAAAAAAAATTCATATTTTTAAAATATTTGCAATTTTAAAAAACATTTTGCATAAATTATATTTTTAAATTGCATATTTAAAATATAATTTAAATATAATAACATAAAAATTAATTAATAAATTAAATAAACAAAATAATCAATAAAATAATAAATTATTTAATACTAGAATAATTAATATATTAAATAACAATTATGTAATAAATATTGATTTAAATATTTAATTTGTAAAATAAAATTTAAAAGTATTTTTATAAAAATAATATTATTTAAATAATAAAATTTTAAAAATAATATTTGCAAAACCCCCATCAGGGGCAGTGGGATTTACCTGTGCAACACCAATCAAGAAGCTGGCCACGACCACAAAAGGGCTGAGGATCCACACCGAAGGATTTGGGGAAATCCTCCGCAGGGACAATGTTGAGGCCCACCAAAGCCAAAGCACCAGAGTTGCCAGGGAACTCCACGATCCCACGTGCTTGGGAACTTCTTAAACAGAGGCGGGTCAGCATGCAGGGCAAAGAAAACCTGAGGGCCAGAGGAAAAACATACAGCAAGTACTGTAATATAAATAATTGTAATAATAATAATGATAAATCATGATAATAATAACAATATAGAAATTGTGTTGGGAAAACTAAGGGAAAATACCATAGTACGTAAGTAGCTAGTTAATAATAATAAATAAGTTGGAAACTAGAGATTATAATAATGAAATTATAATTAATAATAATTATAATAATAATAATTAATAATAATAATATAAATAATAATAATTAATAATAATAAGAGAATTGTGTGAAAAACTAAGGGAAAATACCATATAATGATAACAATAATAAAAAAGGAAATTGTGTTTGGAAAAACTAAGGGAAAATACAACAACAAGAACAAGAACAATAATAATAAATTAATATAATACATAAATAATAAATATAGAAAATTGTGTAGAAAAAACTTAAGGGATAAATTACCATAGCATGCCTTCACAATAATATTTAATTTGTATATTATTTTCCTGTATATCACCTACAGCATAGATTCATGGAATCATTTTCAGCTGGAAAATATTTTCTAAGATTCAAGTCCAGCTGCTCCTCTTATCAAACTCAGACAAAAACTGGACACATAAATATATTTTATGATGCATTTTATCATTTCTCTGACAGTTATTAGGTTTTTTACATACACTCTGTGTAGTAATCAGGAAATGTTTTTGATAGGGGAATCTCGGGCTGCAGAATGTTCTGTGGAGGGCTGGACAAGTCAAAAAACCTGATGAGGTTTTCTCATATATTAAACTCATTATAAACTCAAATATTTCAGGAGGGAAAAGCATTTTTTCAAGGTGAATGGGTGACACCCGTTACAACATCCTAAACCAGGAGAAATATTTTAAAATACTTAAAATATTAGAGTATTAAAAATATTAAAAACCCCAGGAAGGCTAGGACAAAGCTCAGATGCCTTGAGGCTGCTCAACCCCACAGAAACAACAATATTTTGTCAGGGGAAATTAAATCAGGTGGGAAGGGAATAAAACAACAAAGCCCCAAGGGCCAGGGAATACTCACAGAGGATATCCATAGAGGAAGAAGGAGGAGGAATATTGACAAGCACTTCTCTGGGGGAAACAGGGACGAGGCTGTGGCAATCACAGCCATTTCAGATGGACATGACAAAAATCAGCTCACGTAGGATACAGCACCCAGGACAGCCTAGGAGGAAAAAAGAAAAATGAATGAACCCCCAGCACAGAAGCCAGCCAAAACCCAGCACTCTTTCAGATTCCACATATTCCAAAACCCAGCACTCTTTTATTATTCCACAAGACTTCTACCCCAAGTTAATTTCTAAACTCTGTGTCTCATTGCACCCAAAGCCAAAGTGTGCATAAACCTGAATTAAAAAAAGCTGTGTTGTAACAAAAACCTGAATAAAAAAGCTGTTTTTGTAAAAAAAACCTGAAATAAAAGAGCTTTGTTGTGAACTTGCTGGGGTTGTTCTCAGCACCCAGTGAGACCCAGGGGCAGTTAAAAGATGCACAATCAGGTGATTCACCTTTATTTTTTGCCATAATTAATTCCCTGGTAAGGGCAAAGGAGGGTAGTAAACAGAGTCGTAGGTGGTTCAATAATTCATAAGGAATTTCTGTGTTTAACATTTATAGAGGCTGCTGGCGCAGGGTAATAAAATCCTGCCTCTTGTTAAAAAGCAAGAGCTGTGGAGTGTGGGGGCAACTCTGACCCTCAGCAAACAGGGGGGTGGTTTGTGTGCAGGTAGCAAAAAATGGACAACATTTCCTCTGAAAAACTAAAAAAAAAAATCCATGCCCAAACCACCCCAGGTGGATTGTCTGCAGTGTTGCAGGGTGAAACCCTGCCAGGAACAGGGCAAAGCCAAACCTCTTTTTTATCCCCTCAGCTGTCAATGATTCCAAATAACACATCATTTGGGAGAAAAATATGAAATGTTCTATTGCCCAGGCCAGTTTTCATCAGGGTGAGGGCAACAACTGAAAACCTGTTTGCTGAGGACTGCTTCTGGGCACGTTCAATTACAGGTTGGGTTCATTTAATTCTGTGCCAGGCTGCATCTAACCTGTTTGAGCTCCTAGGAAAGGAGGTAGTGAGCCAAAAAAGCTTTAAAAACCTCCATAAATCCTCACACTTTGATGAGGTTTTAATCCCTCTAATTCTGGTGTAGCTTTACATGAATAAATTGCAGCAGGGTTACTTATTTAAAATATCATATTTCATTGGTACTGCAAGTGTCTCTCTGTTTATTGTAGAGATATTTCAAGTTTTTTGGTTGTTTTCACTTTAAAGACTGAAAGAAATTGTAAGAAACTGGAGAATGGGATGCCAATGAGGGTTAACTAGACAATTTTTTTTAACCTAATTTTTTAATATAACAATTATTTCTTGACATGTATTTAATTCTTCTTTCCTTTACATTATTATTTCATTTTTTTTTCTTTACATATATTTTAATTTTTTTTTCTTTTATAAGGAGCAGGTTATACCAAACACTCACATACCAGAGGCCAGTGTCATTGGAGTCCCAAAATTGTTCAAGAACTCCTTCAGCTTCCCTCTCCGTTTTCTGCCACGATGTGGAATTTGCCAAATAATACCCAAAGGGGCTGAGAATGCAATCACCAGTTAAATTAAAATTGATTGCAGCGCAGGGAAATTATCAATTTCCACTCACTGCAGCCTCTCCCATAACCATGGCTCTGTCAAGATCAGCTGTTCCCAAACAGAATGATTTGTCTTCAGCTGCGAAGGAAGAGGAGGAAAAGTTATTTTGGCTTTTTCCTGATTTTTTTTGCACCCATTTTTCAGACCCAACCACTTCCACCCCGGAGGATCTGGAGAGCCCAAAACCCTTCCTGACCCCAAATTCCAGGCCAAAAAGCAAGGACTGGAAACACCTGAATGCCTGGGATACATGAGGAAATGTTGGAATTTCTGTCACTTAAAAAGATGGATATTTGCTGTGTCACCATAAGCGGGTGAGGGGAGGGAAATTGGGGGAAAATTGCTGAAGCAATAGTGGACAGCAAAATAATGAAATTCTTGCAGCGTAAATTCGCATCCCCTGCTTGAATGGCATTTTGAGGTGAGAATTTGTTCTGGAGGGGGTTGTTGCTTGGATGTTCAGCATCTCTGAGATGCAAATGGAGACAAAAAATCCTCATAATCCAACCGCAAGAGGATTGGGGGAATCTTTGGATGAAACCAGTCCTGGACAGAACAGTCCTGGACGAAACATGGCCAAACCTTGCCCCAAAGCTTCTGCCCTTTTCATCAGATTCCCAGCTGGGATTCTGACCCAGCATCTCCAGGATTGACAGGCAGATCAAGGAAGCCTGGGCAGCCCTCGGGTCTGCCCTTTTTTGGGGTGAGGGTGGGATTTTGTGGGATTTTTATGGCGATTTTTCCCAGTGGCGTACCTGGACAAAATATGGCAAAACCCACCCCAAAACTTCTTCTCTTCCCATACAGATCCCAGCTGAGATCTGGACCCAGCATCTCCAAGCAGGATTTAAGGAGCCTGTGCAGTCCCTGGATCTTCCTTTTTGTGGCGGTGAGGATGGGATTTTGTGGATTTTATGGTTTTCCCAGTGGCTACCTGGACAGAACCAGCCTGGACAGAACATGGCCAAACCTGCCCCAAAATTTTCTGCCTTCTCATTCAGATCCCAGCTGAGATTCTGAGCACAGCATCTCTCCCAGGGAGACAGCAGAATAAGGAGCCTGGGCAGCCCCTGATCTGCCCTTTTCTGGGGTGAGGATGGGATTTAATGGGATTTAGTGGATTTTATTGCATTTTCCCAGTTGGTAACCTGACAAAACATGACCAAACCTGCCCCAAAATTTCTGCCATTCTCAACCAGATCCCAGTGGGAATGCTGACCACAGGCATCTCCCAGGATTGACAGATAGATTAAAGCAGCCCCTGGGTCTGCCTTCCTTTGGGGTGAGGATGGGATTTAAACGGATTTGTGGGATTTCACAGGAAGATCCAACAGAATCAATCACAGAATCAATCCCAGAATTTCACAGAATCCCCAGCGTTTGTCAGAGACCTCCAATGCCCCATCGAGTCCAGCCAGCCCCAGCCCCTCACTCCAAACCCTGGCCCCCATGCCACATCAGGCTTTGTGTCACACACACCCAGGGATGGGGACTCCACCACCTCCCCAGGGCAGAACCATTCCAGAACTTTATCACCCTTTGCTGTAAAACACTTTTCCTGTTTATCCAACCTGTATTTCCCTTGGTGCAGCTCGAGGCTTGTGTTGCTCTTGGTTGTGTCAGATGCTGCTGGAGGAAGGAGCCCGCCCAGCTGAGCACAGGGCACCTTCAGGAGCTGCAGGAGTTGATGGGGGCAGCCCTGAGTCTCCTTTTCTCCAGGCTGACAGCCCCAGCTCCCTCAGGGGTTCCTCACAGGTTGTTGTGTGGTTCCCAGCCCTATTTTATGGGATTTTTTGGTGGGATTTGGTGGATCCTTCACCTGGATGATGGCAGCATCAATGCAGGCCTGCAGGGCTGCTGAACCCCGAGCTCCAGTAGTCACAGACTCGCGCCTTGCGCAGGGCTGGAGACGTGGCTGCAGGGGAACACAGGAATTCAGCATCTTCAGGAAGCCCTTCCATGCCACAATTGCCAGGGTAAAAATCCCAAAAGATTTGATTACAGCCTGCTCCACTCCCTGATAACAGCACAACCAAACCCCACAGACCAATTACATTGCCACACCAAGGCAAAAAAAAAAAAAAAAAAAGGAAATCTGGATGATTTTTGCCTAGCTTATTTCCCTTGCAGGTTTACCTCTGAATTACCATTCACTAATCTGGATTTTACTATTAAATAGGGAATAAATCACACTTCAGGAAAAGCCCCTTTCATTCCATCCAATTCCAGGTTTAAAATCCCAAAAACAATGAGTTTACAGCTGCCTCCACTCCCAAATACACCACCAACAACCTCCACAAACCAAATATTACAAAAACACCAAGCAAAAAAAACCTAAAAATGAAAATATCAGGTGATGATTTTCGAAGGCTCTGTTCCCTTGGCAGGGTTTACCTCTGGATTACTTATCTGAATTTTACTATTAAATAGGCAATAATCATCTTCAGGAGCCCTTCCATCCACAATTCCAGGGTTAAATTCCCAAAAAGTGAGTTACAGCTGCTCCACTCCTGATAACACACACCAACACCCACAAATTTGCAATTAAACCAGGCCAGTAAAAAACCAAAAAAATGAAAGTATGGGATGATTTTCCAGCTTATTCGCCTTCCAAGTTTAATCTCTGGATTATTATTTAACTATCTGGCATTTACTTATTAAATAGGTGAATCATCATCTTCAGAGCCCTTCCATGCCACAATTCAGGTTAAAATCCCAAAAAGTTGAGTTACAGCTGCTTCCACTCCTGATAACACCACCAACAACCCCAAAATGCAACACCAGCAGGAAAAAAACCCAAAAAATTTAAAGTATGGGATGATTTTCCAGCTTATTCCCTTCCAAGTTTATCTCTGGATTATTATTACTATCTGGATTTACTATTAAATAGGGAATCATCATCTTCAGGAGCCCTTCCATGCCACAATTCCAGGTTAAAATCCCAAAAAGTTGAGTTACAGCTGCTCCACTCCCCAATAACAGCACCAACACCTCCCACAAACCAATACACGCAACACCAAGCTAAAAAACCTAAAAAATTAAAATATAGGATGATTTTCCAGCTCATTCCCTCGCAGGTTTACCTCTACATAGTAATTACTACTACTAGTATAGTAATATTAATTACTATTACTATCTAGATTTACTATTAAATAGGAAAGAATCATCTTCAGGAGCCCTGCCAAGCCAGGCCATGCCACATTAAAATCCCAAAAAATTGAGTTACAGCTGCTCCACTCCCTGATAACAGCACCAAAAAACCCCACAAATGCAACACCAGGCCAGAAAAAAAAAAACAAAAAAGGAAAATCTGGGATGATTTTCCAGCTTGTTCCCTTGCAGGTTTACCTCTGAATTACCATTACTATCTGGATTTACTATTAAATAGGCAATAATCATCTTCAGGAGCCCTTCCATGCCACAATTCCAGGGTAAAATCCCAAAAAATTGAGTTACAGCTGCTCCACTCCCTGATAACAGCACCAACACCTCCCACAAACCAATACACACAACACCAAGCAAAAAAAACCTAAAAAATGAAAATATCGGATGATTTTCCAGCTCATTCCCTTGCAGGTTTACCTCTGGATTACTATCTGAATTTACTATTAAATAGGCAATAATCATCTTCAGGAGCCCTTCCATGCCACAATTCCAGGTTAAAATCCCAAAAAATTGAGTTACAGCTGCTCCACTCCCTGATAACACTGCCAACAACCCCCACAAATGCAACACCAGGACAGGCAAAAAAACCCAAAAAAATGAAAATCTGTGATGATTTTCCAGCTTATTCCCTTGCAGGTTTATCTCTGGATTATTATTACTATCTGGATTTACTATTAAATAGGGAATCATCATCTTCAGAAGCCCTTCCATGCCACAATTCCACGTTAAAATCCCAAAAAGTTGAGTTACAGCTGCTCCACTCCCTGATAACAGCACCAACAACCCCCACAAATGCAACACCAGGCCAGGAAAAAAACCCAAAAAAATTAAAGTATGGGATGATTTTCCAGCTTATTCCCTTTCAGGTTTATCTCTGGATTATTATTAGTATCTGGATTTACTATTAATTAGGGAATCATCACCTTCAGGATCCCTTCCAAGCAAAAACTGAGTTACAGCTGCTCTACTCCCTGATAACACTACCAACAAACCCCATAAAATAATACATACCACACCAAGCCAAAAAAAAAAAAGCAAAAGAATGAAATTTTAGGATGATTTTCCAGCTTGCTCCCTGCAGGTTTATCTCTGGATTATTATTACTATCTGGATTTACTATTAAATAGGCAATCATCACCTTCAGGATCCCTTCCATGCCACAATTCCACGTTAAAATCCCAAAACATTGAGTTAGAACTGCTCCACTCCCTGATAACACCGCCAACAATCCCCACAAACCAATACATGCAACACTAAGCCAAAAAAGCCTAAAAAATGAAATTTTAGGATGATTTTCCAGCTTGCTCCCTGCAGGTTTACCTCTGGACTCGGTGTAGATGGAGGACATGGCGATGGAGTCGTGGAACCTCAGCTGGTAGGACATGGAGTCCTTGAACACCACCCCCACAAAGTTGGAGGTTTGAGCCAAACTCGCCTCCTCCAGCTCCTCCTCACTCAAATACTTCCTGCAGTGAGGAGGCCTTGGGAGCATTGTAAACAGAAAAATACATATACAATAATAGAAATAGAAAACATAAATTGTAATATAAATATAATCTATAAAAACATAGTGTAATAAAAATATAAATACACTATGAATAAAAATACTAATATAAATATAAAATTACAGTAAATATATAAAATATATAGCAAATATATTAAAGTATTAAATTATAAATATAATAAATAATGAATATAAATAAAATACAAATATAAATATAAAATTACAGTAAATATATAAAATATATAGCAAATATATTAAAGTATTAAATTATAAATATAATAAATAATAAATATAAATAAAATACAAATATAAATGTAAAATTCCAGTAAATATATTAAATATATAGTAAATATATTAAAGTATTAAAATATAATATTTAAAATACAATATATTAAAAATATAACATATTATACTATATTATACTATATTATACTGTACTATACCTATAATATAAAATAATATAATAAAATACAATATAATATATATTATATACTATATTATACTATACTAAAATAAAATGTAATATTATATGAATAAAATATGAATAAAATATATTAAGATATAGTATGGTATAATATGATAATATTACATAACACAACTAATATAATATAATGTAATGTAATATAATGTAATGTGATGTGATGTGATATAATTAATATAATATAATATAATATAATATATTTGTTTTTTAATTTATTCCCTGCCACAACCCAGAATAAAAATGTCCAATACTTTAAAGAAGCATCATAAAAATCATTAACAACTTATTGTGGTTTGGAGACCCTTCTCACCCAAACCATTCCATGATTATWGATAGAAATATTTATTTTTGCCACAGGGAGGGAAATATTCTCATGAACAGACATTGCAGGAGCTCAGCTCAGCACTGCAGGGGGATTCATCCAAATTKATCCTGGAATTTTTCTCTTTTCCCCCCATTTTTTGCTGCTCCTGCAGTTTCTGTGCTCCAATCCTTTGCTGGCTGCCCCAGTTTATTCCCAGAATTTCCCAGGAAAGGCAGATGGGGGGTGAGGATGAATAAATCCATCAAAATGTGTTTTTTTGTCACTGATTTCAGCAGTGGATGGGAAAAGAAAGAGGAGACGAGGAAAAWGAAGATTTGGGGCTGGCCTGTAGATCCAAAATAATTTTGAAGGATGAAAAACTTAAAGAACAAAAGATCCAAAACTACAAAAAGAAACAGAGTAWGTTTGGAGAAATAAGTTCTTGTTGTGTGTGAGGTATTACCAGCACCACCAACCTCCCCCTTTAAACACTGAGTTCCCCCTTCAAACACAAGGTCCAGAATGAGATAAGAGAGGAAAAAGAAAAGATTTAAGGTCTCAATACCATCCCCAAAGTTGTCAGAAACCACTTTCTTCATGATTTCCTGAGCCAGGGCTCTGGGTGGCCCAAAACCAGCAAGAAAACCCCAAAACAACAACAAAAAAAAACCCCTAAAACCAGAAAAAAACCAAGAAAGAAAATCTAACTCCAAGAAAAAAAAGTAAAACCAGCAAAAAAACCCCAAAACCAACCAAAAAAAACCCCTAAAATAAACAAAAAAACCCTAAAAATCAGCAAAAAACACCCAACACCATCACACTCCCTCCTCTGAAAAATTCAGATTTTTTCTATTAACAGCACCACCAACCTCCCCCTTCAAACACAAGGTCCAGAATGAGATAAGAGAGGAAAAAAATAAGATTTAAGGTGTGAATACCATCCTCAAAGTTGTCAGAAGCCACTTTCCTCATGATGTCCCGAGCCTGGGCTCGTGGGGGGCGTGTAGCCAATGGACAAAAATTCAGCAGCACCGAGGGTCCAGGGGGCCCAGGTCTGTGTTGGGCACCTCATCATATTTCCTGTGAGGGTGCATCATGCTCATCAGGATCAGCCAGAAGAGGAAAAACAGAGGGGAAAAAGCACCTCCTGCATGAAAAAAATGGAATATTTTTATAATTCAGTATTTTTAAGGTGAAAAAAAAATCGATATATAATCATTCAGGATCAGCCAAATGGGAGAAACACTGGGAAAGCAGCTCTTGGACAAAAAAATTAAATATTTTCAAAATTTAGTATCTGAAAGGGTCAAAAAATTCATTATATGCTCATTAGGATCAGCCAGAACAGGGAAACAGATGGAAAAGCACCTCCTGTATGAAAAAAATGGAATATTTTAAAATTAGTATCTTCACAAGGGTCAAAAAAATTTATTACATTAATCAATCAGGATCAGCAGAACAGGAAAAACAGTGGGAAAAGCATTCTCCTGTATGAAAAAATGGAATATTTTATAATTCAGTATTTTTAAGGGTGAAAAAAAAAATCAATAATAATCATCAGGATCAGCCAGAATGGGAGAAACCACTGGGAAAGCAGCTCTTGGACAAAAAAATTAAATACTTCAAAAATAATAAATATTTCAAATAGTTATCTGAAAGCGGTCAAAGAATTCATTATATACTCATTAGGATCAGCAGAACAGGAAAAACACTGTGGAAAAGCACCATGTGCACCAAAAAATTGGAATATTTCAAAAAATCTCATCATATTTTCCTGTGAGGGTGCATCATGCTCATTCAGGATCAGCCAGAACAGGAGAAACATTGGGGAAAGCACCTTGTTCACCAAAAAAAAATGGAATATTTCAAAATGCAATGTTTCAAAAGTTCAAAAAAACTCATTATATATTCAGGATCAGCAGAACAGGAAAAATAGTGAAAGAAGCACCTTCTTGCCACCAAAAAATTGAAATTATTTCCAAATTCAGTATTTCAAAGATTGAAAAAAGTTCATTGTGTACTCATCAGGATCAGTCAGAAGAGGCAAAACATTGGGAAAAGCACCTTGTCCACCAAAAAAAGGGAATATTTCAAAATCCAGTGTTTGAAAGGGTCAAAAAAACTCATTATATACTCATCAGGATCAGCAGACCAGGAAAAACATTGGGAAAAGCACCTTGTCCACCAAAAATAATGGAATATTTCAAAATCCAGTGTTTGAAGGGGTCAAAAAGACTCATTATATATTCAGGATCAGCAGAACAGGAAAAATAGTGGGAAAAGCACCTTCTGCACCAAAAAAGAAATATTTTAAAATTCAGTATTTCAAAGATTGAAAAAAGTTCATTGTGTACTCATCAGGATCAGCCAGAACAGGAAAATAGTGGGAAAAGAACCTCCTGCACCAAAAAAAATGAAATATTTCAAAATTCAGTATTTCAAAGATTGAAAAAAGTTCGTTGTGTACTTATCAGGATCAGTCAGAACAGGGAAAATAGTGGAAAAAGAACCTCCTGCACCAAAAACATGGAATATTTCAAAATTCAGTATTTCAAAGACTGAAAAAAGTTCATTATGTACTCAACAGGATCAGCAGAATAAGTGAAACCACAGGGAAAGCAGTTCCTGGACAAAAAAAAAAATGGAACTATTTCAAAAATAAGTATCTGAAAGGGTCAAAAAAGCTCTTTATGTACTCATGAGGATCAGCCAGGAAGGGAAAAATAGAGGGAAAAGCACCAGAAAATGGAATATTTCCAAAAAGCTCCTCATGTTTCCTGTGAGGAGCCCCTCACCTGGACACTGCTCTTCTTGGTCCTGCACTTGATCAGACAATTCTTGAAGAGCAGAGCTCGGGTTTGCCTCCACACTCCTGCCTCCCTCGGAGCAGCTGGGGCCATTTTCTGGGCTGCTTCCAGAAGAAAAAATGCAAATTTTGTATTAAATGATAAAATAATTTTATTAAATGATAAAATAATTTCCCAAGCTGAGCTGGGCAGCTGCAGCGTTCAGCACYGCTGGGTTTGGATTGTCACAGGAAAGTTTCAGTTTTTTATGTTTTAATAATTTCTGATACAGGTTATGTGTCTGTCACTGGGAAACTGGGAATGGGAGAGACTGGGAATGGGAAAAACTGGGAATGGGAGAGACTGGGAATGAGGGGAACTGGGAATGGGAGAGACTGGGAATGGGAATGGGAGAGACTGGGAATGGGAATGGGAGAGACTGGGAATGAGGGGAATTGGGAATGGGAGAGACTGGGAATTGGGAATGGGAGACACTGGGAATTGGGAATGGGAGAGACTGGGAATGGGAGAGACTGGGAATGGGAGAGACTGGGAATGAGGGGAATTGGGAATTGGGAATAGGAGAAATTGGGAATGGGAAAAACTGGGAATGGGAGAGACTGGGAACTGGGAATGGGACAAACTGGGAATGAGGGGAATTGGGAATGGGAGAAATTGGGAATGGGAAAAACTGGGAATGGGAAAAACTGGGAACTGGGAAGGGGACAAACTGGGAATGGGACAAACTGGGAATGAGGGGAATTGGGAATGGGAGAGACTGGGAACTGGGAGAGACTGGGAACTGGGAATGGGACAGACTGGGAATGGGACAGACTGGGAATGGGACAGACTGGGAATTGGGAATGGGAGTAGGAGAGACTGGGAATTGGGAATGGGAGAGACTGGCAATGGGAGAGTGGGAGTAGGAGAGACTGGGAATTGGGAAAGAGAAATTGGGAATGAGAGAATTTGGGAACAAGAGAAATTGGGAGTGAGAGAGACTGGGAATGAGAGAAACTGGGAACTGGAAATGAGAGAAATTGGAATGAGAGAAACTGGCAATTGGGATTGGGAGAAATGTGGAATAAGAGAAATTGGGAAAAAGAGAAATTGGGAGTGAGAGAAACTGGCAATTGGGAATGAGAGACATTGGGAATGGGAGAAACTGGGAATGAGAGAAATTGG
>NDFG01000269.1:128257-151988 GCA_002167245.1 Sporophila hypoxantha | reverse complement strand
GGATCCCCCCTTCCAAGGATTCTCTCCTCATGGGAACCCCATTCTCCAGGTGATCACCTCTCCTGAGAGCCCCAACCCTGGGGACCCCATTCTCTTGGTGACCCCCTTCTCCAAGTGACCTCCCTTCCAAGGATTCTCTCCTCATGGGGACCCCATTCTCTGGGTGACCCCCTTCTCCAAGTGATCTTCCTTCCAAGGATTCTCTCCTCCTATGGATCCCATTTTCTGTGTGCCACCTCTCCTGAGGACCCCTCTCTCCTGGGGATTTCATTCTCTGAGAGATCCCCCTCCCAGGGACCCCCATCCTCCACGTAACCCCCTCCTCCAAGGGATCCCCCCTTCCAAGGATTCTCTCCTCATGGGGACTCCATTCTCCAGGTGATCACCTCTCCTGAGAACCCCCACTCTGGGGGCTCCATTCTCTGAGTGACCCCCTCCTCCAAGTGACCTCCCTCCCTTCCAAGGTTTCTCTCCTCCTGAGGACCACACCTTCTGGAAGAACCCCCCTCCCAGGGACACCCCCTCTTTCTGCAGCCCCCAGGGACACCCCCCTTCCACCTCCCAGCACAACCCAGTGGGGAGCAGAGGAAAGGGGCTGGAAATATGTGCTGGGTGGTTTGAGGTTGGGCAGGAGCTGCCTCACTCCATCCACCGCTCCCAGCTCCTGCCTGCATCCACAAGGTCMCCAGGATTTAATTCCATTCCCCAAAATGTAATTAAAGCATTGAAAATGCTGCCCTGAATAGCAACACTGAATTCCTGCCATCTACAGAGGGGTGCTGCTTCCTGTGATGCTTCCACAGAGTTATTTCCCCTCTGGAATTCCTGTCCCCTTCTGGATGGACCTTTTGCTGCCTTTGGGATGTGATCAACCCCACGGAGCTGTTTGTTCATCAGCCTGTTCCCATTGCTGAGAGCACAATCTGAGCACAGCCCCACGTGCCCTGATGTTCTAAGTGCCTGCTGTGAGCTGCTGGGAGAGGCTGAGCTGAGCAGGAATCCTGAATCCTGCTCATCCATGCTCAGGAAAACACCCAGCAGCTCCTGCTCCAGCAGGGATTCACTGCTCAGATCCCTGCAGGGCTTGGGAATTCCTYGTCTGGGTTGGTTTGTGCACGAGGATCAGCACAGCAGTGAGCAAGCTCTGTAAGCACAGCATGGACTCCACGTTTTTATCTTGGAAAATGGAGATCAGGACACTGTGTCCTCATCTGGAAAGAAGAAAAGGATCTCACAGCCCAGCATTAAGTGAAAAGCAGTTTGCACGAGGAGGTCTCAGCCATGCAGAAGAATTTGCATCCCCTCCTGCCCCCACAGCAATGGTTGGGAATACCCAGGATTGAAGGTCCCAGGGCCATCATTAGGCCCAAGCCCCACAGTGATGCCTCAGGGTTTAGATTTTCTATATTTCACCTTCTGTGCTGCTTTAGTGTGTAACTCTGAGCTTCATTTTAAGTGTTGGTGAGCTCTCTGCACAAGCAGGGAGACAAAAACAATTCCTGCTCCAGCTGGGCACCAAGGACAAATGATCCAAATCTCAGCCCCAGTAGCACAAACACCGTGGCTGGAGAGAGAAAAACAAGCAGGGTGGACTGGATGGGCTAAAGCTGGAATGGCGACAATGAACTGCAAGATGCAAATGAGCAGAACTGATCCCAGTGGACAGACCCCGTGCCCGGTCGTGCATTTTGGGGCCATTTGGTCATCTTGGGTCATTTTGGGACCATTTTGGGTTCATTTTGGGTTCAATTTGTGACCATTTTTGGGTGCATTTTGGGGCCATTTTGGTTCATCTTGGGTGCAGCCCTGGCTGGGGCTCTCTGTGCTGTCCCAAGGTGGTATCCATGGAGGAGATCTTTGAATAAATCCCTCTTTATTCTTAACTTCGCCCAGCCTCTGTTTCTAGCTCAGCCTCCTCAAGTACAAATCTTCATGGAAACTTTCTTTTTTTTTTTATAGTTTCCATCTTTGACCTAAAATAGTAGCTCAAAGGACTCTAATTAAATAATAGCAACAGAATACTGAGTAAATACAATGACATAACTACGAACTTCAATCAAAAAAAAACAATCCTAAAAACTTGTTTTATTTCATCTCCCCTAAGCATAAACACACAATAAAAGCCCATCTGGGCTGGAATTTCTTTGGTCTACTTTGTTGTTTGTCCTCTGTTTATAACATTCAAAAGTTGTAACTGCTCACATTCATGTTCTGCTTCTTCCTGGCCTAGTGGAAATTGGAACGAGAGCGTCTCCAGGGTTCCCTCCTATTGGTTGGCTTTGCCTTTTTTCTTTTTCTATATTCTCTGTATTCTTCACACATATATTTGTAACTCAGTATTGTATTAATGGCTTCGTTTCCCAGTACTTTTCCATGGCCTTTCTTTAGGACAAAAACAGATTCCCAGAGCTCCAAGCTCCAGGGCTACAAGGCCCCAGTGCTGTCTTGTTCTTCATGGGGACCAAGCTGAGAACTCTTGGGGATCCAGAAGATCTGGGGGGCTCCAGAGAAGAGGCCTGACCTGGGGGGAATTTGAATCACCACTTGTCCTCCTCATTGGTGCTTTTTAAAACAATCATGCTGATTTCCTAAAACATGGAAATGTGTGCTCATCCCTGTAGGGGTGGGCTTATGGTGACATCTTTCCATAATTGCTCCTGAAGGCCTTCATTAAAGAAGGCTCTTTCATTACCTTCTACTAAAATTATTAATCAAGTTTCATTTCCAGGTTAGAAAGGCAACATCCAAACCAAATCACTCTATGAATCGTGATTTAATTCTCTACTTGTAAAGTTAGTAACTCCTTGGAGTTCAGGGTATTTTAGCTCACAGTTCTCCTGAAGAGGATCACAGCTACAACACCCCACACCAATTCACAGCAACAAAATTGAGGGGTCTGCACAAAGCACCAGGATAGGTGGGTGCTCCAAAACACCTTGGCTGTGTTCATTTGAGGGGAAAACATCCCCTTAAATGTCCGGCAGGGTGGTGAGACCCCCCTGGCACTTGTGTGCTGCTGCAGCCAGGGAAACAGCAAACAGAACCAGCTCGTGAGAGTCCAACCCAGCCTGCAGCACAGGGAAGAACCTCCAGAGAGCCATTCAACCCAAAGCACTGGGCTGCTTTCATCTTCAAAGCACCCACCTAATTAATTCTTACAGCAGCCCGTGTGCTCAGGTGCCTCAAACATCATCTCTGTTTGTGGACACAAAGAACCAAAGTGCTGGAATTTGTTCCAGACCAAAAGAGTCTGCGCTGAGGTGGAGGTGGCTGCTGAGTTTGCACCACAAACCTGTCCAGGTTAACACTTCCAAGCAAAAGTGTTAAAATAAGACAAAGAGGAGAATTTAATCTCTTTAAGGAACAGGGATCTGAAACAACTCACCAGGCAGCGGCACCAAATGATGGCAACTTCCAGGTGCAAGGATGGCTGAGGGAGCTGGGTTGTCATGCTGGAGCAGAGGAAATTCCTTCAGTCCTCATCACTCTGGGCTGATGGACTCTGTGCATCCCACCAGGAGTTCCAGGCTCCACACAGCACAGGTGGAATTGGGCCTTCTCTTCCCCTTGTCTCTTTAAAGGATCTCCTTCCAGGGGATTTCATAGGAAATTGAAAGTTGTGCCCAGGTGCTCACCTCAGCAGCTCAGCAAACAGGATATCAGGGGAGCACAGTTCAGTGCCACTGCAGAGGGAATGCATCAATTCATCCACAAAGGAAACATGACTGGCTGAATTTCCTCCTTCCTTCCTTCCGTCTTCCTTCCTCCTTCCTTCTTCCTTCCTCCTCCTTCCTTCCTTCCTTCCTTCCTGTCCTTCCTTCCTTCCTTCCTCCTTCCTCCCTATCCTTCCTTCCTTCCTTCCTTCCTTCCTTCCTCCTCCTTCCTCCTTCCTTCCCTCCTTCCTTCCTTCCTTCCTTCCTTCCTTCCTTCCTTCCTTCCTTCCTTCCTTCCTTCCTTCCTTCCTTCCTTCCTTCCTCCTTCCTCCTTCCTTCCTTCCTTCCTTCCTTCTTCCTTCCTTCCTCCTTTTTCCTCCTTCCTGCCTTCCTTCCTTCCTTCCTTCCTCCTCCCTTCCTCCCTTCCCTCCCTTCCTCCCTTCCTCCTTCCCTCCCTTCCTCCCTTCCTCCCTCCTTCCTCCCTCCCTTCTCCCTTCCTTCCTTCCTCCCTCCTCCTCCCTCCCTTCCTCCCCCTTCCTCCCCTTCCTCCCTCCTCCTCTTTCTTTCTTTCTGTGACTCAGCCTTTTGAAAGTAAAGAGGGAAAGAAAAAAAAACAAAAAAAAAGGCATTAAAATCACAAAGGCCATTCCCAAAATCTTTTGAGCATCCCTGCTCGTGCTGTGAAAACCTTCTGTGCGTGGTGTGGAGCAGAGCAGGAGGGAAGGTCAGAGCAGGGCAGGCTCTTGCTTCTGAGGGTAAAATCTGGGAGCGTTCTGTGCTGTGCACAACTTCAGACACAAATGAAATGGCCAGCAATGGAACATTCCCCTGGGATTTCAGGCCGGTGGATGTGGCCCTTCCATCCCCTCTGTCTGGAAGAGCACACCTGCTCTGACTGCCCTTCCCAGCCCTTCAGAGCCCAGGACTGCTGGAATGATTTTGTGCAGTGGTGCAGAAGCTGCAGGTAAACTGCAGCTGCTCTTGCACAGCTTCTCTTTTTTATCAAAGCCTTTTGCAAAGCCCTTTGGGAGCCAGAGGCCCATCACAGAAGAAATTACTTGAGATTCAAATGCAGAGAAACTCAAATTATTTCACATTTTCCTTTGGATTATGAACCAACTTGAGCCCTTGTTCCTGCCTGTATCTTGTGACTGTTGAGAGCTCTTTTTCTTGTGCACACAGCTCAGGCACTGGCTGAGGAGATCTTCTCCACATTTACTGGAAGTTGATGTGTTTGCATCAATAAACCTATGGGTAAAGCACAAGGATGATGCATTTGCATCCTCTACAGCCCAGATTCCCAGCAGGAATCAGAGCACCTCATTTAGAGGCCTCCCTTTTTGTGGGAGCTGGAAAGAGGCTGAAATAAACTGTTGCAAAACCCAAATTGCTCCAGTGTTTACTGCCCCAGCTGCAGCTGCACCAAACTGCAAAGGGTCCTTGGCCTCTTCAATGCCACCAGCCTCCTGGACACCAAAAATATCCTGATATTCAGACCCAGGCATGATTAACAAGTACAATTTATCCCTGATTTAAAGGAAAAGGGCCTCAAAACCCAGCTGAGAATTGCAGCATTTTGCACTCCTAGAAGTGATCATGCAAAATTCAGTTCTTAGGAGTCAGGTTTGCTCACACCATGCAGGAACAGGGTTTTACTCCAGGGCCCTCACCCCATTCTGGAACAACATCCAGGCTGGCTCAGGATAAAATTTCATAAAAAGAAATTTCAATCTTGGCCTAAGACTTGGCACAAGGAGTCCCAGCCCAGAATAGATTTTTACGGAAGTTAAAACCTCTGGGGAAAAAAAAAATCAACAAAAACCCCCAAGCTTTAAAGGAAGCATCAAGAGAGCTCAACAAGAGCCATGGCAGCAGTTCAGTGCACAATATATACATTGTGTGCAATGCATATAGAATGCCATAATTACCAACCCAGATGGTACAACATAGATTCACTCTGGCCATGAGTAATACCTCATGATTGCAGAAAAAAGAAGCCAAATGCCTATTTTAAATCAGCAGAGTTTGAGGGGAAAAAAATGTGACCTCTCCCTGAGGGATGTGACAGAAAATGAGTTGGTTTTTGTCAGCACCACTGTGTGTGTGCACCATTCCCCTGGTCCTGCAGGCCACCTGCCCACCCTCCAGCTGTGTTCTTCCCAGTGGTTTTCCTTGTTGGGATATTAAATATGATTTCCTGCTTAAAAAAGCTCCTGGCTGGTTCTGCACTGCCAGCAACTTCAGATATCCATGGCAGTTAAAGGAAGAGATGTTCCCTGCTGCCATCCCAATAAAAAGATCCCTTCAGACAGAGGTGCCACCTGTCTTTGTTTAGCACTGGAGCTGCTCAGCCTCGTTCCACCATGTTTTAGAACATTTTTGCAGTGGAGGAAATGATGCCTTCAGTTTTAGCTTTCATATTTTCAGATCCTGTGCTGCTTTAGTGTGTGCTCTGGGTTCACATCAGGGGATGCTGAGCTCTGTGCACAGAGCAGGAGACAAAACAATTCCTGTCCGCTGGGCACCGAAGGACAAATGATCCAAATCTCAGCCCAGGCACAAACACACCGTGTGGCTGGAGAGAGAAAAACAAGCAGGGTGGGACTGCAGGGCTAAAGCTGGAATGGGACAATGAACTGCAAGATGCAAATGGAGCAGAACTGATCCCAGGGAGAGACCCCGTGCCGCGTCCGTTGCATTTTGGCCATTTGGTTCATCTTGGGTTCATTTTGGGCCATTTTGGTTCATCTTGGGTGCAGCTCTGGCTGGGCTGTGTCTGCCCAAGTGAATCCATGGAGGAGATGCTTTGAATAAATCCCTGCTTATTCTGTAACTCTGCCCAGCCTCTGCTCCAGCTCAGCCTTCTAAGGCACAGTTCCTCCTCTTCTTTCCTCTCCCTGGCCTGCTGCTGAGGCTTCTCCTTCTGTCCCTCGATATCCAGGTTTTCTCCTGCCTTGCACACTCCATACTGGGAATTTTGAAGGTGGCTGGGACCCCAGCATTGCATCCACACTCAAAAAAAATCATTCTGCATCCCTGGGATCCAAGAGCAATGAAGCATTTTATGACTAACCCCTGACTGAGCTGTTGAATGAACGAACCTGCAGCTCATTTTGCTGAAAAAAGGTGGCATGAAGGACCTGGGGACAAAACAGTGACAAACTTGATTCCAAAGGGCAGAGCAGTGCCTTGAGGTGAAACCTCCCCCGAAAATCCAAATCCCAAATGCTGGTACATCTTCTAGGAGTGAGGGGTGCAGGGGGACTCAGGGAGGGCTGAGGCATCTCCATGCAGCCACCAGTGACCCGCACAGTGCCACCCAGCGTGCACCCCAGGCAGTGCCATCCCAGCAGTGACCCACACAGTTGCCACCCACCATGTGTTCACCCACCAGTGTCACCCAGCAGTGCCCACCCACCAGTGTGCACCCAGCAGTGACACCAGCAGTGACCCACACAGTGCCACCCAGCAGTGCCACCCAGCAGTTGCCACCCAGCAGTGTCCCCAGCAGTGACCCACACAGTGCCACCTAGCAGTGTCACCCAGCAGTGCCACTCTGCAGTGACCCAGCAGTGTCACCCACCAGGCTACCCACCAATGACCCACACAGTGTCACCCACACAGTGTCACCCAGCAGTGCCACCCAGCAGTGTCACCCACTGGTGACCCATGCAGTGTCACCCAGCCATGTTCACCCAGCAGTGCCACCCACCAGTGACCCACACAATGTCACCCATGCAGTTACCCAGCAGTGCCACCCAGCAGTGCCACCCAGCAGTGTCACCCAGCCATGTCACCCAGCAGTGTCACCCAGCAGTGCCACTCTGCAGTGACCCAGCAGTGTCATCCAGCAGGGGCTACCCACCAATGACCCACACAGTGTCACCCACACAGTGTCACCCAGCAGTGCCACCCAGCAGTGTCACCCAGCCGTGTCACCCAGCAGTGCCACCCAGCATGTCACCACACAGTGTCACCCAGCAGTGCCACCCAGCAGTGCACCCACACAGTGGTCACCCAGCAGTTGCCACCCAGCAGTGACCCACACAGTGTCACCCAGCAGTGCCACCAGCAGTGCCACCCAGCAGTGCCACCCAGCAGTGCCATCCAGCAGTGTCACCCAGCAGGGCCACCCATACAGTGTCACCCAGCAGTGTGCCATCCAGCAGTCGCCACCAGCTCCACCCACACAGTGTCACCCAGCAGTGCCACAGCGCCACTCCGCGTGGCTCCTGGCCCCCCTCTCCTGCCTGGGAAGGAGGGAAACCCCTCCCCAAGCAGGGCCAGGCAGCCTGGGGCTCCTGAGCGGGATTTAAAGGTGTCCTGACTGCAGGGGAGCCTYGATGGGGTCACTGAAATGCCCCTGCAGCTGCACCAGCCTGCTGGCAGGGCTGGGCTCGGGGTGCCCGGGCAGCAGATTTGAATTCCCTTTATTGCTCCTGCGATGGAGTCACTGGGCATTCAAACAATGCCTGCTGAGTGAGCTGCACAGTTAMAGCCAGGGGGGCTGAGGGTGATGGATCTGACCCTAAAGATGGAGCAGGCAGCTGTCCCTGCAGGGGACAGGGCAGTGCACAGAGCCTGGAGCTCGGGCTGTGACCCTGAGAATGCACAGCCACACAAGGGCTGAGGGCTGAGGGCTGCTCTGAGTGCTCCCAGCTGCCCAAGGATGCATTCGSGTCCATTTCTGCAGCAAAGCAAACCCAGAGTGTGCTACACACAGAGAGGGCACAAAGGAGCAAATGCAAACACTGAAATACCCAGCAGTGTTTGCAGCATGAAAACCCACAGCAGCAGCCAAGGAAAAACCACCACACTCAGCTCTGGCCCAAAGTGGGACAGAGGGATGGGACCTCTCACTTTCTGCAGCAACACAGAAAAAGGTGACCACAAAAAGAGATGTAAAATTTCAGGCTTTTTCTAAGAAACAAAACCATCCTCAAGAGCAGGAATGCAAGGCTCAGAGGGAAGGACAAGCAGTTTAAGACAGACCATGTAAAAACTCCTTTTCCCCCAGCCCCAGATCAATGATTTTAGAATGWTGAGGCTGCCTTAATTCACCTGTGCGTTCATTGCATATTTTTCTAAAAATTTAAAATTTCTACCTGGTTTTCCAGCTCCGTCCCTCCTCTTTAGGTTACCACACACAAACATCACCCTCACCCCTCCTGGAAG
This sequence comes from Sporophila hypoxantha, assembly GCA_002167245.1. NCBI lineage: Eukaryota > Metazoa > Chordata > Aves > Passeriformes > Thraupidae > Sporophila > Sporophila hypoxantha. The sequence goes on along the minus strand of NDFG01000269.1, from coordinate 143,160 downwards.
AGCATGCTGGACTCATCATTATTGTCCAGCCAGATTTATGGCTCTAAAACCTTCTTATTACTAAGCTGAAAGTCATTTTTATTTACTGGCCTCAGCCTCTTTTATGAGCTGCATGTGCTTCTTGGATCATTTTATCCTCTCAATTCAGCTCTTCAGCTAAAGAGAGATKTTACCAACATCCCGCCCTGTGTGTGCTGGGGCAGCACAGTTTGTTTCACTTCTGAGAATTCCAAGTTCTCCTGGGTTTTCATCCATCAACTCGGGAAAAAAAACCTGGGAGTTAAGGGCTGCAAGAGGAGGAGGAGACTGAGGAAATTCAGACAAAAGGTAAGATGGGGCTGAACTGCAGGGGCTGTGTTTGGCTTTAAATTCCTGCAGGCTGCAGCTCCCGGGGAACAAAGGAATGCAGGATATCGGCGGCAGCACTCAGAGCCCGAGGAGCAGATGGTGCTGCTGCCAGCAGCACAGCTCATTGTTTCTCACCTCCTCTCTCCCCCCAGCCACATTCTCCTCCCCAGCATCTGCACCCTCTGTTTGCTTTGGTTTTGCTTCCAGCTCCTGGCCCAGACATCCCTTGGGAGGGTCCCTTTTCCCAGCTGGGAGAACTTCCTGCACTTTATTCATCCTCTGCAAGAGAGCCAGGGCCTTTAGGGTCATTATTCCAATTATTTTGAATTTCCAGCTCGTTCCTGTACCTTAGGAGCATTAGGGAATAGCTGAATTATCTTGTCCAGCTGTTCTGTGGGGACTGACCCYTACCTGAGCTCAAAAATAATGAGAAATTTCATGAGATTCTGTCCAGAGGATGGGATCACACTTGAAAATGTCATTCCYATCACAAGACAGACCAAGCCAAACTTCTCTACACTTGTTCCAAATTATCCTTCCTTCCCCACAGCTCCCATTCCCATGAAGGAGGGGATGGYTGGGAGCAGAATAATCAAATAAAAACATAAACCAGAACCAAAGAAACTGAAACAGCCACTGGATCCTTCAGCACAGGARCTGCTGGAGCCTGTCCCACCTCCTGCTCCATAAAGTTGGATCACCAAGCTCCTCTGCTTGGTTTCTCCATTTGCAAAGTGCATTGTTTTGGGGAAAAACAGGGCTTCTGTCTGTCCCTGTACAGGGCTGTCATCCTAAATACCCAACAGCTTCAGAACAAAACCTGTGGCCCCTTCCCACCTCATGATTTAAGCCCCAAAACCTGSTCTGGTGTTCAAGGATGCACCAGGAGGCACCACAGGTGTTCTGGACACAGTTTTGCTCCTGTTTCCCACCCCCTGTCACAGCTGAAAATCCCAYGTGAGCAGCATCTGGATTTTCCAAACAATTCCTTGTGAAGGGAGATGGAGCAGGGGCAAGCACCCCCCYCCTCAGAGAGATGGGACAGGGAAATAACCTCTGGCAAAGCTCCTGCAAGAGGGAAGCAGAATTTGGGGATGCTGGAGCTCACTGCTGTTTGTGGACTGTGCTCTGGGGTTAATTTCTGGCCCAGGAGTGAGTGTTCACACAAACACTGACACTGAAGCCTCCAATTGTGTTTTTCTGGACAAACCCAGCACATGACTCTGCTTGCCTCCCGAGCTCCCTGATCAAACCAAGGCTGGGAACAGCCTGGTGTCTAAAACAAACAACATTTCGGGGCAAACCTTCTGTTTACAGACACAGAGGGGAGATTTTTCAGCAGTGAAACCACAGAAACTGCTCGTCCAGTTTCTCAGCAGCAAATTCATTCCTCAGCAATGAAAGAGTGAGTTGGGASGGGGAATAAATAAATCAGAACTCATAGAAAATTCAAACTACAGTAGGCAGGGAGTCCTAAGGAAGAGAGTTATGGCCAGACCCAGATGTAGAAGTTTGAGCTCTTTAGTCAGCTGTGCAATAACTTTCCTTTCCTTTCCTTTCCTTTCCTTTCCTTTCCTTTCCTTTCCTTTCCTTTCCTTTCCTTTCCTTTCCTTTCCTTTCCTTTCCTTTCCTTTCTTTCTCCTGTTCCTTTCCTTTCCTTTCCTTTCCTTTCCTTTCCTTTTCCTTCCTTTCCTTTCCTGTCCTTTCCTTTCCTTTCCTTTCCTTTCCTTTCCTTTCCTTTCCTTTCCTTTCCTTTCCTTCCCTTCCCTTTCCCTTCCTTCCCTTTCTCCTTTCCTTCCTTCCCTCCCTTCCCTTTCCCTTCCCTGCCCTTCCCTTCTCCCTTCCCCTTCCCTTCCCTTCCCTTTCCCATTCCCTTCCCTTCCCTTCCCTTCCCTTTCCCTTCCTTTATCCCTCCCTCCCTCCCTTCCTCCCTCTCCCTTACCCTTCCCTTCCCTTCTCCCTTCCCATCCCCCCTCCCTTCCTCTTCCAGGTATTGGTTTTTCTTTTTTTTTTTTAATTTACTCCGTCTGTTTTGGTGTTTGAGTTTTTTTTTTTTTTCCCTCCCTTCCCTTTCCCTTCCCTTCCCTGTTCCCTTTCCCTTCCCTTCCCTTCCCTTCCCTGTCCCTTCCCTTCCTTCCCTTCCCTTCCCTTCCCTTCTCCCTTCCCTTCCCTTCCCTTCCCTTTCCCTTCCCTTCCCTTCCCCTTGCTGCTCATGGCCATTGATTATTAATTATCTTTCTGATAATGCGGCTTATGTGATTATTTAATTATCTTCTTCCATGGCCAGTAGTGTCCCTGGCGGCTGATCCAATGTCCAGCATCCCCATGAGGAGCTGCGCCCATGGGAGGAGCCAAGCATTCCTACCTGGATTCCAATCTTGAGCTTTGGGACACCCCAGCCAGCCTTCCCCCTGCATTAGCCAAGAGGAGGCAGCTTTCTGTCTGCCCTGCTTGCCAGAGGGAGCCCAGGCCCATCTCCTAAGCAGCCCTGGACTGCAAGAGGAAAAACCCCCCCTGTGATGCAGGATTCCCTGCTGCAGCAGCAGCACAGCTGGCACTGCAGGAGGGCTGCGCCCCCATGGGATGTGGCTTGTGCATCCCGCTGACACACAGGGCGCAGGCTGCTCTCACTCTGGCATGGTTGTTTGTATCACTGCATTTCTATTTTTGTATTCTTCCCAATAAAGAAACTGTTATTTCCCGCTCCCATTCTTTGCCCGAGAGCCCCTTAATTTCAAAAATTATAACCATTTGGAGGAGGACCGGGTTACAGTTTCCAGTTCCAAGGGAGCGTCCTGCCTTCCTTAGCAGACACCTGCTGTTCAAACCAAAGACACTCGGGGGACTCACTCCATCTGATCGCCTGCATGGGAGAAATTAAAAATATGGATCATGAACTTGCTGATGGCAGGCGGTTTGCAGGGGTGCAGGGATGGATGCAATAATTGATGCGATTTAAGTGATTGAAGCAGATTTGAAGAGTTTAAAAACAGTCTAAGGGATTTGAAGCAGTTTCAACTGTTTTGCAAGCAGTTTGAAGAATTTCAAGAGACTTTAAGCTGTTTCAAACGGTTTGAAGCGGCCTAAAGTGATTTTTAAATGATTTGAAGAGGTTTTAAGTGATTTGAAGCCATTTGAAGCAATTTGAACGCAATTTTAGAGCAGTGTTGAGTGATTTGAGGCATTGAAGTGGCTTTGAAGCGACTTGAAGCAGTTTAAGCAATTTTAACGGTTTGGAGCGACTTGAAGCAGTTTTTAAGTGTTTTGAAGCGTTTCAAACGTTTGAAGCGACTTTGAAGCGGTTTCAAGCATGTTCGAAGCGATTTTAATCGGTTTGAAGCGGTGCGAACCCGGCCGCGCTCTCCGCGCCCCCTCCGGCGCCTCAGCAGGGGATGTGAGGCCGCGGGACTTACAGCTCCCATGGCGCCCCGCGGCGGCGCCGCGCGCGCGCAGTGCGGTGGCCCCCCCGTGCGCGCCGGAGGCCGGGGCGTCCGCCCCGGGCCCATTCATGTAAGGTGCAGCGGCGCCGCGGCCCCGCGCCAGCCGCGCAGGGACCCCCCCCGCTCCCCCCGGCCCCGCCCGGCCCGGCCCGGCCTGGCCCGGCGCGGCCCGAGCCCCGCGCCGCCCAGGCGGGAGCGCGCGCGGCGTTCCGGGGGGGGAGCGCGCGGCTCGCATCTTTTGTGTGTGTGTGTTTGTGAGCGCGCCGGGCGGCTCGCCCCTCGGCGGGGCCGCGCTCGGGGGACGGCTCTTTGTGTGCGCGCGTCCTGCCCCCAGCCCGYCGGGGGACAATGTCTCAGCCCCGAGGTGAGAGAGCGCGCGTGCACGTGCAGCCGCGGGCGGGCGCGCGCGTGTGCAACGGCCGCGCGTGCATGCGTGTGCACGCTCGTGCACGCGGCTGCGCGCGAGCGTGCGCTCGCTCGTGCAAGTTGTGGTGGGGGGGGCTGGTGCGCGCGCGGGCGCGCGCATTCGCTTGTGCAACTTGCGGGTGCACGCGCARCCGGGCACGCAGCCGCGCGTGCAAGCGTGCGTGCAGCTGCGCGTGCACGGGTGCGCGTGCATGTGCGTGTGCATGCAGGGGTGCGTGTGCATGTGCTTATGCGTGTGCATGCAGGGGTGCGGGTGCATGTGCATGCACGGGTGCGGGTGCCCGCGAGTTTGCACGCCCGCCTTGCCCGCGGGTCACCGCTCCCGGTGCAGCCCCCGGTGCTCGCAGCTCCCGTTGCAACCCCCGGTGCAGCTCCCTTTGCAGCCCCGGTGCAGCCGCCGGTGCTCGCAGCTCCCGGCGCCCCTCGCCTGCCTTTGGCACGGCCCGGAACGAGCGGGGGGTGTTGCAGCAGCAGCAGCTGCAGCCGGGGCTCGGCGCGGGGTTAAAGCAAACTTTTAAACAAGTCCGCGAGGGAGATGAAAGGTGAAACTGGAGTGGAGTTACCGGGAATTAAATATATACCTATGTTTCCATGGGAAAGTATTGTTCTCGTGCCAGCGCTGAGATCATTTTCCACCCGTTTCTCTCCCCCCCCTCTCTCTTTTTTTAATATTTGGTAACTTTTGGTCACACCAGCACACTCCGAGCGTGCAAAAAAGGCAGGAATGGAGCAGTTTGGAAGTGCAGGAATTGGGTATTTGGGAGCTGCAGAAAGGCAGGAATGGAGCGTTTGGAAGTGCAGGAATTGGATATTTGGGAGCTGCAGAAAGGCAGGAATGGAGCAGTTTGGAAGTGCAGGAATTGGGTATTTGGGAGCTGCAGAAAGGCAGGAATGGAGCAGTTTGGAGTTGCAAGAACGGGAGCATTTTGGAGCTGCAGGAATTGTTTAGGAGCTGCAGAAGGGCAGAAGTTGTGAATTTAGGAGTTGCAAAAAGGCAGGAATTACGAATTTTGGAGCTGCAGGAATTGTGCATTTTGGAACAGCAAAAGTTGAGAATTTAGGAGTTGCAAAAGGGCAGGAATTGTGCATTTTGGAACTGCAGAAGTTGAGAATTTAGGAGTTGCAAAAGGACTGGAATTATGAGTTTTGGAGCTGCAGGAATTGAGCATTTTGGAGCTGCAGAAAGACAGGACTAAAGCATTTAAGAGCTGCAGGACTGAAGCATTTAGGAGCTGCAGAAGGGCAGAAATTATTAATTTAGTTGCAAAAGGGCAGGAGTTGAGTATTTTGGAGCTGCAGGAGTTGAGTATTTTGGAGCTGCTGAAGTTGAGAATTCAGGATTTGCAAAGGGGGAGGAGTTATGCATTTTGGAGCTGCAGGAATTGTGCATTTTGGAGCTGCAGAAGTGGAGAATTTTGGAGTTGCAAAAGGGCAGGAATTATGCATTTTGGAGCTGCAGGAGGTGAGTATTTTGGAGCTGCAGTATTTGAGAATTTCGAAGCTGCAGTAAGGCAGGAGTATGCATTTTGGATAGCTGCAGAAGTTGAGAACTTAGAGTTGCAAAAGGGCAGAATTAGCATTTTGAAGCTGCAGAAATGGAAAAATTAGGAATTGCAAAAGGCAGGAATTGGTGTGTTTTGAGCTGCAGAATTGGGCATTTGGAGTGCACACAAGTGAGAATTCAGGATTTGCAAAAGGGCAAGAAGTGATGCATTGGCCAGCTGCAGGAGTTGAGTACTTGGCAGCTCAGGAATATCAGCAGTTAGGAGTTGGCCAAAAGTGGCAGGAATTGGCATTTATTGGAGGTGCAGAAATTGAAAATTTAGCGAATTGCCAAAAGAGGAATGGGCATTTGGAGCTGCACGGAATTGAGGATGTTTGGAGCTTGCAGAAGTTTGAGAGTTTCAGAGTGCGCAACTAGGCAGGATGAGGATTTTGGAGCTCGCAAAAGTGAGAGTTGTGGAGCTTGCAAGTTAGCGGCAGGAATTATGCATTTTGGAGCGTGCAGAAAATGAAAATTTAGGAATTGCAAAAGGGCAGGAATGGATTTGAGGAGCTGCAGGAATTGGGATTTTGAGAGCTGCAGAAGTAATGTCAGATTCGAAGTTCAAATAGGCAGGAATGAGGATTTTGCAGCTAGCTGCAACAGTTAGAGTTTGGGAGTTGGCAATAAGGGCAGGAATTGGGCATTTTGGTAGCTGCAGAAATTGAAAAATTTAGGAATTGCAAAAGGGCAGGAATTGGCATTTGAGAGCTGCGAATGAGTTAGCGCAAAAGGTAAGGCAGATTGAATGAGATAGTTTTGGAGCTGCAAAAGGTTGAGAGTTGGGAGTTGCAATAGAGGCAGGAATTGAGGAATTTTGGGCTGAAAAGTTAGAGAGGTTGGGAGTTTGCAAAAGGGCCAAAGCTGGAGCGTTCCAGGAGCTGCAAAAGGGCAGGAGTTGAGGCCTGAGGAGCAGCAGGAGGGGGTTTGGGAAGGGGACAGCAGTGATTTATTTCTGCCAGCGTGGTGGTGGTGGCAAGGAGAGCTGGCTCTTTGCTTTTGAACTCGCTGCTCATTGCGGCCTGCCTCTGCCTTGTGCCCTTGCAAGGGCSGGGGGGCAGGCTGGGAGGAGGTGGAGAATTTAATATTGCAAAAATGCTGCGGGAATGCAACAAGGGAGAGAGCTTTAAGGAGGAGTAGCTGTGGCCATTCATTGTGAAAATCCCTGCCCATGACACAGATGCAGCTTTTGGAAGTGCTTGGCTTGGATGTTGCAGCTTGGCTCTCCCTGCATCCTGCAGCCCTCACRCATATTTGGGATTCTGGGGGTGAGAGGCAGCGTGTGGCCCGGCAGGACCAGGTCCCAAAGTGGGTTTGGAGCTCGTGTTGTGTTTATTTGTTTATTTATTTATTTATTTATTTATTTATTCATTTATTCATTTATTCAAACTGAGCCTTCCGCAATAATCCTTGCAAGGCAGGACGTTGGGAATGAGGTGCCTGCACAGCTCTTGCCACACAGTTTTCCTTTGTAAAAGAAAAAAATGCAAAGTTGTTGTATAATTTATTCCTAATTTGGGTTTGCTGCAGTCATCTTTTCCAGCCGAGCAGGGAATTGTAAAAGTTTCCGATGCAAAGAGCCAAGGAGGTTTGATAATGCAGGATTGAACCCGGGGGTACCCAGAGCCCTCTGCCCCTGCCAGGGGGGCACAGGGAGACCCCAAAAGCCTGGGGGTGGCAAAGGCTGAGCGTGCAGAGTGGTGACAGGCAGGGAGCTGTGCTGGTGGCCCTGCAGGGGTGCTGAGTGTCCCCCAGCAGGGCCTTCTCTGTCCTCCCCAGTACCAGGAAAAGGGAGGATGGAAGTAGCCAACCCACAAAACATGATCTCAATGAATGGCATCATTCTTGACTCCCTTTGCCGTCCTCCTCGCTCTCTGCAGCACCAGTGCCTGCATTCCTGGCACAGATAACTTTTCCAAGCTCAGCTGTTCAGGCCCAGCTTTTGCTCAGGAAGGGGTTTCAGCTCTGGGCTTTGCAGCAGAGGTGTCGTTCTTYGGGATAATCGGAGTTTTGGGATCAGCTTTCATGTGTTGCACGGGAGGTTCCTCAGCAGCTCTGGAAAGTACAGCCCAGAGCCTCAGCCAGCTGCTGAGCCCTCTCCCTGCTTTGAATCCTTTCCAGAGTTGTTCTGAGAATTTGCCAGAGATTAATATTTTTTGATGCAGCGTGGCAGGGGGAACGTGTGAGCAGCAGAGTTGTTCTTACTCCCTGCAAGGAGTCCCACCTGGTTCACGGAGACCTTACCTGTGCTGTGCAAAAAAATGAGGGGGGGAGTTCTGCTTCCTGCACAGTCTGTAAAGGTTAAAACTGCCCCTGGAATTCAGAAGCAACATTTTTCTTCTGGCCCTTTCTGCAGCAGGAGTGAGCAGATGCCTCCAGCATTGTGCTCGTGGCTCTGAGCCACCTTACCTGCCCCTGAGGGTCCACCCAAATACCAAACTCACCTGAAGTCAAGGACACCCCTGCCTTTCACCCTGTGCTTGTTCATTCTGTCTTTCAAGCTGCAGACTGGTATTATTTGTTGGATGTAGCAACCCACAGCAAATCAGCTTTTCCTGAGCACAGCAGGTTCCTGCAGCCTGTTCCTCACCTTTGGAGAGGAGGCTGCTCTGGCCAGGAGGGCCTTGGTGTTGATGGGAGCTCAGAAGTTGAATCCTTGCCCAAATCCAGCCCATTTGGCTGTCATGACTAATAGGATATTATTTTGGAAGAGGAGGGGGGAAAAAAAAAGAGGAAGTCCATATTCATTTCAAGCCAAGCACAGTTTGAGGCTGTAAATCTGGACTCTGGTGACAGCRGATATATTCAGGAGTCTCCCAAAATCCTTGCAACGGGGGGAATTATTCCCTGGCAAGGCTCACATGGGAGAAATCACCTGCAAATATGCAAATTTCTCCATTGCAATAAGAAAAGGGAAGGGGGAGCAGTACCCAGGAGAGCACTGATTCATAAATACACTGATATGATGTTTGAACTGAGTATTGCTGCCTGTTGATCTCACACCTAAACCTCAGGCTCTTGTTTCAAACACAATTTTCAGTGCTCCAGCTGCAAAGGGAAGCTGAGATTATGAGCAGCACATCCCACGTGATGCTGGCTGAGCATGCACCCTATGGACTTTGACCAAAGGCCCTGCACCTAGTCCAAATACCAGAGTTTTATGTGAAACACTCATGTTTTCCCCAGCCAGAAGTCTCAGCGGAGCAGCTGTAAAGCTGAAATATTCCTTGTTGTTGGGTTTTTTTTTGCAGCCCTAGGTAGGTGGCAGGTTGYTGCTGGTGTAGGATTAACCTGCAGGCAGCTCCTGTGGGTTGTGCAATGTGAATTTTGCCTCATCAGCACCACCTCAGCTTCTCCCCACTCACACACTGCCGTGACACAGGCACTTGGCAAGGGCACAGCAAAGCTGTGCCAYGGTCAGCCAGGTGCAAGCCTAGCAAAGCCTGGACTAGCAGCAGATTTCAGCTGGAGCTGATGATTTATTCTTAATTAATTTTATTTTTTTTTAAGGGTGCCCTGTTGGATTAGTTTAGGTGCAGTGCTGGAGGTGCCTGTGTGCCTGCTTTGGTTAAGAGGGGGCAAATGTTTATAAAGGGGTTTAAAAACCTCCTGCAATGCCAGGCTGGAGGAATTACCCAGCTKGGGAAGAGGAAAATGTGGTTGGGGCAGAAAGTGGCTGGAGATGAACCAAAGCTGTGCCCAGGTGAGGGCTGAGACACCTGGGTGAGCCCCTGCTCTGCCCTCAGGAGRTGTTTGTCCTGTCCCCATGTCCCAGCAGGTCCCAACATGTCCCAACACCACTGCTCAGGCCAGCAGCTGCCACCCAGGACATATTTAATATTTAAAAGCTCCAACTAGGAGCAATTCTAGCAATAAAAGTGCTAAGTTGCAGGAAGAAGGGAGCAGAGACCTGAGTGCTCCTGCCAGGCYCCTCATGCTCCTTTTTATTTTGGTGTTTAAGTCCCCAAAACCTGGGGGCTTCCTTAGGGCTCAGTTCCCTCCCCTGACACATCCACGAGCTGCTGAGGTGAAGCAAATGATGCTCCATGAAAACCACAGGAGTGATTTGGAGAGATGAGACACTTCACATGGAACACGGTTACAGCAGGTTTGAGATTTTGTGTTGAAAATACACAAAGTGATTAAAAAGTTGCCTTTTCCCCCCAAACAGTGCCTGTGTTTGTTGTCACTTGGGCTTTTTCTCTTGCTGAAAAGAGCTGTGACAGCACCTCTAGAAGCCTCTCCAAAAAGGATTGAAAACCAACACACCTGGAAAAAGCAGGAAAAAGAAGAATGGTGYGGGAGTTTTGTTAGCATAAAGGAGTGGGGATGCTTCTCCAGCCCTCTGCAAACTCTCTTGGAGGCCCAGAGCTCCTCAGGCTGGTGATTGTGCTGGTTCCCAGCCCTGCCCCGAGGGATTCACCCCATGAACTTGCATTCCTGCTGCTGCTCCAGAGGCAAAGCTCTGCCCTTGCCAGGGGTGCAGGCACAGGGCAGGTCACAGCTGCGATGGCAGGGGTGGCACAAGCACTTCTGGGCAAGAATTACTCACCAGGAGTCCCTTCCTGCTGTCACTCACGTTTTGGGGAYCATTTTGGGGTGCATTTACAAGTTGGCAGCATCATTAGATGAAATGTTGAGTCAGTCTCCAGTGGCCAGAGGAATTGCAGGAGTATTCTTTTGGTTTGAGACGTGGACAGAGCTGTAATTAAAAAGAATAAAAATCTGTTTCATTACCTGTGGAGTTCCTTAGCTCCCCTCCTTAGGGCCTGTCTGGGAATAGTTGAAGGGATCAGCATTATCAGCTGCAGGGAAGCAGGTCCAGGAGGCTGGAGCTGTGCCCCCTCAGATGTTATTATGGTCTGTGGTGGCCAGGTGGTGAAGGCCATTGGGTGCAATTTCCATAGCTGCTCATTGTGCAAAAACTGGGGTTTTTTTTGGTTTTTTCCTTTGCTTTTGTCTTCCAAATCCACAATATTCTGCACTTGACAAGTGTGAATGGAGAACTGACTGCTGCTCAGTGGCCTTGGCTGAGWGAAAAGCAGTTTGGAGAGGGGAAGTCTGAGCCTGGTGCTTGTAGGGCTTTCTGTTGCCTCAAAGCCAGAATTAAACCCATCCTTCCACTCTCCCCATCCTTGTAAACTGGGGATTCCAAACACACAGGGTTCATCCCACCAGGACATGGGGTGCTGGAGCATTTCTGAGTCACCTTTCCTTTGGCCACGGTGCACAGAGATGCTGCACATCCTCTGTGGGAGCTCCAGGAATCCTCTGCTGCTGTCAGAGCTGTGGCAAATCCCTCTGGATCTGCATCCCAACCTCCAGCAGGAGCCTGGATTTGGAGGGGCAGGGTCAGAGATGGCATCAGAGGARGCTCAGGGGTAGGAGCTGCTCTGGCTGCATCCCCCAGTTGATGTTGGAGCAGTGCCTGTGGCTTTTTGGGCTGCAAAATCTGAGTCCTGTGAAGCCCAATGCAAACAACCTCTGCAGCTGGGGTAGGGTTTCAGATTTGTGAGAGAAAAAGCATTTTTTCCCCTGCTCTAGCAGGAAAAATGCACAGAGCTGAGCTGATCCAGTTTCTTGCTGGTGCTGTTTTGTTAGCCTACTTAGCAATTTTGTCATCAAGGCTGGGTTTTCTTAGCCTGCACCCAGGCAGATCAAAAATCGTGAGAAGAACTGGAGCCACTTTTACTGCATTCAGATGAAAAAAAAAAATAAAAATAAAAAGAAAGAAAAAGCCCAGCAGAAGTTGCAGATGAGATGCCAAAGATAAGGCAGCAATAGAAAATCAGTGCAGGAGTCAACACTTGACTGTGTCTGCAAGAAGAGGCCTTTAATGAAGGCTGAATCAGCACGGACTTGGGAGCTGCTTTTGAAGGAGAATCTTTTTTTCTAAACAAAAATATGTAATTGCACTCAATGAAAAATGCTTATCAGTGCCAAATGGCCCCAGAGCATGGTGTGGCTGCTGTGTGCAAGTCCCAGGCCTGGTGGTTTTTGTGCCTGTGCTCCTCCTGCACTGGGGGCTGATCCCTGACTGCCTCACTCCTGCCTTTTCACAGGGTTTATTCCACACTCAAGCAGCAAGTTATAAAAATTACAGCTCCTCTTTGTGGTATCATTCCTCTATGAATGTTTATTGCTTCTGCAGTAGTTCAAGGTCAGATACRGAAAATGACTCAAAAGTCTTTTGTTGTTCTGAGAGCTCTGAAGTGATGGAAGGCCCAATCCAGCAAAGATAAACCTTTCCCAAAGAACCAAATGGGAAGGGAGAAAGACTATTTTATAAAGGCAAACCCAGCATTGATTACTGACTTTTAAAAGTAGGTTTGRATTAGATATTAAGAGAAAATTACTTCCTGTGAGGKTGGTGAGGCACAAGGACCTGTAGATATGATGGTTGTCTTGGCATATTCCATAGATATTAAAAAACTTAAATTTTAACTCCATTCACTATTTKATGCCTTATTTCAGCCAAGAACTCCTTGTCTCAGCCTGGYTTCTCCTGGTAGGTTGTTAAGGGATTGTGGTTTCYATCTCTTAGGAGTTAAAAAGCAGAAAGCACAGGGTGCCCAGASRGGCTGTGGCTGCCTGGAAGTGTCCAGGACCAGGCTGGACAGGGTTTTGAGCWATTTGGGACAGTGGAAGGWGTGAGATGAGCTTTAAGGCCTCTTCCCATTCCATGATKGGGTGATTTTTCCCTGGATTTGCTCTGTTCTGTCTGCTCTCACATCTTTGGTGTGCAGCAGCCCCAGGCAGAGCCCGCTGCAGTCACTGCCTCGAGTTCCTGCAGGTAGGAGGGGAACAGTCCCTGCCACAATCCCTGCCACAATCCCTGCCACAATCCCTGCCACAATCTCTGCCAAAATCCCTGCCAAAATCAGGGCACACGAGCTCAGAAGGTGTTTTTGGCAGCAGCTCTGCCCTCAGGGTTGGTTTGTGCAGCCCCAGGCACAGCCCTGGGCACGGCTCCTGCTCCTCGCAGGGCACCTCTCCAGCCCTGGAGTCACAGCCACACTTCCCAGCTTGGATTTCAGCRCTGCCCCTTTTTCCTAGGGCTGCTTTAATTGCCTGCAATTAGGGTCTCCAGTGCTGCAAAAAGTATGTAGGAATMAAAGCCAGTCTGGCTTTGTGAGGGCTGGGATTGATTTCTCCTCTCAAGCAGCTGATGCTGTGACCTTTTAGAAAGGAGCTGTCAGCCTGTGGCTGTGGGGTTTGTGCATGTGACTGCCCAGGGTTAAAGCACAAATATGAGATATTTAGTTTTATCCAAGGAGAGGAGCACCTGTAGGAGGTGAGAGCAGCTCAAGGAAGAGACAGGGACTTTACATGCAGTCATTAAAATGCCAAAACCCCAAAAGTAGATTTGTTTAAGCGCTTGACCAAAAGGCCTGGAGCAGAAGCCCAAGGCACAGCCCTGAGGGTGCAGGGGTCACCCCAAACCCTGCAGAAGCAGGTCAGGGTCTGSCCAGAGGTGCAGACACAGCTCTGASCATCMTTTCCTCACAGTTTTGGCRGCAGCAACAGGACAGGGAAGCTGCTGCAGCTGAATCTGAGCGGCACTGAGGTTTGGGATGGGGAGATGAGGATAAATCCTGCMCTCAGTCCCAGGTTTGCTTCTCTGAAGAGAAAGATGCTGCTGGTTAATGCAGAAGTTCCCTCCCAAGCAGACCTTGGTGCTTAGCTGTGTTAATTAAATGCTTTCAAAAACCACAAGATTGACCTTCACTGCTTGCCCACAGATTTTTCTCTCATTTAACAAGCAGAGGGCTGTCAGAGTAGCCTATTAAAGGAGAAGAAAGGCAATGCTCTAATACTGTTGGGTTTTGACCTGTTCCAAAGTGTTTTTCTGCTTTTTAACTCCTAAGAGATGGAAACCACAATCCCTTAACAACCTACCAGGAGAAACCAGGCTGAGACAAGGAGTTCTTGGCTGAAATAAGGCATAAAATGGTGAACAGGGTTAAAATCTAAGTTTTTTAGGTATCTATGGAATATGCCAAGACAACCATCATATCTACAGGTCCTTGTGCAACAAGTGAGCTCTGCTCTGTGACATGGAATTCTCCTTTGGGAGAGACCCTCTAGAAAAAAATAAAGTCAAATAACAGAGGCTCTGACTTCCTTACCTTTCCCAAGGACACCAGCAATTTGCTCATTGCTAATAAAACTCTGGAACATATCTACAGAAAACTTTGGGTCCYTGCCAAGCAATCAGTTTTATAAATGAAGCAAAAGAGCAGATTGTGCATTGCAGGGAAGGACATCCCACATCCCAAAGCAGCCCCCGACTGGAGGGAGAGCCCAAAATAGCCYCTGGCAGCTGGGGAGGGTGACACAGATGCTGCATTCAGAGATGGTGAGAAACAAGYTGATTTCTGGAGGCAACAAATGAAAAAAATCCTTCACTGAAGGAGTGATTGGGCACTGGGATCACCTGCCCAGGGAGGTGGTGGGGTCACTGTCATGTCACATGTCACATGTCACACTCAGTGCCATGGCTTAGTTGATGAGGAGGTGTTGGGTCATGGGTTGGGCTTGATGAGCTCAAAGGTCTTTTCCAGCCTGGTTCACTCTGTGGTTCTGTGGGGTGAGACAAGGCTGAATTCACATTGTTTGGCAGAGAGGAGGAGCCCAGGGCTTGCAGCCCTGCCTGTCCCTGTGGGGTGACAGCAGGGGAATGTGCCCTGGCAWTGTCCCCTTGCTCAGAGCCACCTCAGGCTTCCTCCCAGGGTGACTTCAGCTCCATTCATGTCATCAGGCCATTTCTTGAGACAAGAATAGGAAATGCTTAAGGTACCTTTGTGCAGTGAACAAATGGGCTGGTGAAGGAATTTCGGGGAGCTTTGAGGTCACTTAGTGCAYGTTTTTATTTTTGTGTATATGTGTAAAAGGTTGATGTAAAATGCTATCCAGGATACAATGTGAAGTTCACTTTAGGAGAGACAAATAAGCCTCTGGCCAAGGCAAGTTTAGCTTGAAATGCAAGAGAACACTGTGACAAAAAATGTATCTTGGAAGTGGAGTTTTAATTCTTCAGCAKGATCTAAAATTCTAGAAAATAAATRTRTCTTCTACACAGAYATTTAAAATCAAATAAATTCAGAAGAGACTTACAAGAAGCCAGCCATTCCTTTTTTTTTTYT
>NDFG01000269.1:116658-128206 GCA_002167245.1 Sporophila hypoxantha | reverse complement strand
TTYTYTYTYTTYYYYTYTYTTTTTTTTTCCTTCCCCTCAAAAACATTTGGTGCTTCCCCCGCAAGAAATCAGGAGCTTTCTGTCTGATAAGGGGCTGGAACAGCTTCCTGCAGTAGGAGAGAATTTCTCCTCTGGCTCTTCCTGCACAGAGCCAGAACAATGCCAGCACTTCCAGCCTCTCTTTACCTCGGATAATCTCATTTAGGGTGCATCCTGTGTGAGCATCTCCTGCCAAGGGGGGCTGCTTTTCCAGCAGTTTGCTTTAAAAAGGTTTTTAAAAGGGTTTTTTAAAATGGCATTGCCACARCAGAAAGGCAGGAGCAATCCTGAGGGCTGATGCAGAGCAGGGCCCTGTTTGGAGCAGTAGGGGCTGAAGATTTTTTTTCTTTTCCCTTAATGGAGAGGCTAAATAGGATTTTTTTTTCATGTCTTCATCCTGAAAGTGCACGTGGTAAACTCAGAACATCTGAGTCCTTCTGCATGGGACTGAATGTGCTTGGTTGGGGTTGAGCACACCYATAAAAGAATTTACAAGGTTRGGATGTATTTTGTCCTGGTTGCTAAGTGGGATGGACATTATGGATCTGTGTTGATGATTTAKTTTATCCTGCTTCTCTTGCTTCCTTTTTTCTCCCTGTTTCTGCTTTCCTTTTTTCCCAGTTCTGCTTATCTGCTCGTGGAAAGCAGTCTCCTTTTTGGGAGTGTGTAAGTGAAACTGCAGCCTCAAACCTCACATGGGGAGTTCTGTGSAGGCTTTGGCAAAAAGGCTCCTAAAGGGAGCTTTGTATTTTCAGCTTCTGCTGTAGAGATGTGACCTGATGGGCTTTGATCCATGTGGGTATATGTAGAGAGAAAAAAAAAACCTGCCCACTTGTGTCACTTTATTGGGAGGACAAGAGGTGCTGTCACAAGTCTGTCACAGTGCTGTGCTGTCATGATTTCTTCCGTGTGTTTTCCAAATTGAGATAAAACTGCATGATAAAACCTGGGGAAAGGCTTTTGTTCTTTATAAATGCCTTGTGTTCTTTCTATGCCAGACAAGCAAATGTGTGTTCCTCAGCCTGGAGGAGGCTGAGGAGAGATCTCAGCAATTCCAGCTKCTGCCCTGGGTGCAGCYTCTGCTCTCTGGGACAGGGACAGGCAGTGCTGGGGCTGTGCCAGGGCATTGGGATGGATTTTAGGAGCAGGTTCTTCCCCCAKGGAATGGGCACAGCCTGAGGCTGCCAGGGCTCCAGGAGAGTTTGGACACCACTCCCAGAGATGCCCAGGGTGGGATTTTGGGGTGTCTGTGCAGGGCTAGGAGCTGGACTGCATAATCCTGAAGTGTCTCTTGCAGCTCAGGTTGTTTTTAGGATTTGAGGGATTTGAGAGGGTGTGCWGGGAGGAGTGGAAGGCAGGCTTGGGCCAAGCTGAGCTGCTGGCTGCAAAATCAGTGAAGGAGGTGGCTGGCAGGTCATGCTCTCTGACCTCTGCCTTAAACAGGTCTGAACTTGAAARAGCTTCCCTGGAAGCTGCATCCACCTTGCCCTGCTCAGCCTGGAGCTCCTGGAGCTCCCTCCTGTGCCAGCAGCACCCAGAGCTGGTGGTGGTGGTGGAGCAGCTCCAGTGCTGTGCTCTGTGTGCCCSTGGGCTCCTGGAGCAGCCTTGGTGGCTGCTGGCAATAAACAGGAGCTGGGGCAGTGCCCAGAGCTGCAGGGTGGGGGACACAGAGGGGTCACAGCTTTGGTTTCCTGCAGTTCCCATGGCTTCCCCCAGCAATGGTGGTTTTTAAAGTGCCCACAGAGGGGTCACAGATTTGGTTTCCTGCAGCTCCTGTGGCTTCTCCCAGCAACGATGCTCCTGGGTGGTTTTAAATGCCCCACAGAGGGGTCACAGCTTTGGTTTTCTGGGTTTTCTGCAGTTCCTGTGGTTTCCTCCAGCAGTGGTGCTCCTGGTGTTTTTAAAACAGGTCCCACAGAGGGGTCACAGCTTTGGTTTTCTGCAACTCCCCTGGCTTCCCCCAGCAATGTGCTCCTGGGTGGTTTTAAATGCCCACAGAGGGGTCACAGCTTTGGTTTTCTGCATTTCCCATGGCTTCCCCAGCAATGGTGTTCCTGGGTGTTTTTAAAGTGCCCACAGAGGGGTCACAGCTTTGGTTTTTCTGCAGCTCCTGTGGCTTCTCCCAGCAACGATGCTCCTGGGTGGTTTTAAAACAGGTCCCACAGAAGGGTCAGAGCTTTCTGCAGTTCCCATGGTTTCCCCCAGCCCTGGTGCTCCTGGTGGTTTTAAATGCCCCACAGAGGGGTCACAGCTTTGGTTTTCTGCAATTCCCCTGGCTTCCCCTGGCAGTGGTGTTTTTAAAGTGCTCCACAGAGGGGTCACAGCTTTGGTTTTTCTGCAGCTCCTGTGGCTTCTCCCAGCAATGATGCTCCTGGGTGGTTTTAAAAACAGGTCCCACAGAAGGATCAGAGCTTTCTGCAGTTCCCATGGTTCCCCCAGCCATGGTGCTCCTGGTGGTTTTAAATGCTCCACAGAGGGGTCAGAGCTTTGGTTTTCTGGGTTTTTGCAATTTCTCTGGCTTCCCCTGGCAGTGGTGTTTTTAAAGTGCTCCACAGAGGGGTCACAGCTTTGGTTTTTCTGCAGCTCCTGTGGCTTCTCCCAGCAACGATGCTCCTGGGTGGTTTTAAAACAGGTCACACAGAAGGGTCAGAGCTTTCTGCAGTTCCCATGGTTTCCCCCAGCCATGGTGCTCCTGGGTGGTTTTAAATGCCCCACAGAGGGGTCACAGCTTTGGTTTTTCTGTTTTTTTGCAATTCCCCTGGCTTCCCCTGGCAGTGGTGGTTTTCAAGTGCCCCACAGAGGGGTCACAGCTTTGGTTTTCTGCAGTTCCCATGGCTTCTCCCAGCCATGGTGCTCCTGGTGGTTTTAAATGCCCCACAGAGGGGTCACAGCTTTGGTTTTCTGGGTTTTCTGGCAGTTCCCATGGCTCCCCCAGCCATGGTGCTCCTGGGTGGTTTTAGAGTGGGACCTCCAGGTTGCTGGGGCATTGCCAGCAGAGGGAGCAGGAGTTGGTTCCTCCCCTCTGCACTGGTCAGAACTTTAAATTTCCTTTAAAAAAGGTTAAAATTGCTTACTGAAAAGTAAGCAAGAGCTTACTTGCTTATTTTTATATCTCAGTTATTAAAGAACCATATTTAATAACTGAGATATAAAAATAAGCAAGTGAGCTCTTGCATCATTACAGAATAGCAAGAGAGCTGTGTGATGGTGTGGCACAAGGGCAGGATAATCAAAGCTTTGACCTTCAYRTGTTGAAATKGAATCACAATATTTGGCTGAAGCTTTGCCAGAATTCCCAATGACAGAATGCAAGGAGGCAGATCCTTTCCTGCCATGCCAGAGCTGCTGGTGCTGTGGTGTTCCTCTCGTGAAGGAAAACTCTGGGCAGAGTTGCCACCTCATTTCTGACCTGCACATGGATTAACACAGCCCTCCTGCTCATCAGGGCCTTCTGCAGAAGGTGAAGATGCTCCATAAATAAATGGCTTGTGGCACATCCCTCTGTTTCCATGGGTATTCCCATTTGGCTCTAAAAGTTATTGATATTTATTAACTCACAGAATGACCAAATCAATGRGCACTTTCCTCCCATTTTATCCCAAGGTGTCTTTACTCATGAGCAGAAAATTTTAACACCCAAATTTTACATGCAGAGCATCATCAGGAGATATCTGCTGGCAGAGCAGTTGAAATGTCCAAATTTACAATATGCTGAACAAACCCAATCTGTGCTTGGTAAAACAAAGCTCCTGTGGCAGGAGCCYCTGGGAACAGAAATAAAACTGCACCTCACATTRCCCTGGTGGGATTTAATGCCAGCCTGCTGGGAGAGTGATGGCACCAGGACTGGGATCCCACAGGGAATAAAAAAAAAGGGAATAAAAACCAGGGAAGGTGCTCAGTGATCAGAACATCCCTGGGGGGAATGAGGCTGCTTTAGGAGCTGGAGCTATTAAATCTCTGTGTGTGCTCCTCTGGGAATAACATCGCCCAGAGGGGCTTCCCAGGTGAGCCCTTCCTGGACCAGTCACACCCTGTGATGATCCAGCCCTGCTTTTCCCAGGTTTAATCCTCCTGGACCCTTCAGGCTTCTTGCACTTACCTGTGGTGGTGTTTCACAGGGGTCCTGTGGAGAGGTGAGACTCTTGACTCATGTTTCAGAAGGCTGATTTACTATTTTATTATATATATATATTAAAAGAGAATGATATAATTAAAACTATACTAAAAGAACTAGAAGAAGGGATTTCAACAGAAGGGCAGGCAAAAGGAAGGAATGGATTGATAATTAAAATCTGTGCTTGACCAGAGAGTTCGAGACAGCTGGACTGTGAATTGGGCCATTAATTAAAACACACCACATGAGACCAATCAAAGTTGTTACCACTGTTGCTTCGCACAGCAGCAGATAACCATTTGTTTTTTCTTTTCTCTGAGGCCTCTCAGCTCTCAGGAGAAAAAATCCTAACCAAAAGGATTTTTCATAAATGGCGGTCTGTGACAAGGAGCATCAATTTCTCTGTGGCATGCTCCTCTGGGACAGTGACAGCCCAGAGGGGCTCCCAGGTAGAAGCCCTTTCCTGACCCAGTCACACCCTTGTGATATCCAAGCCCTGCTTTTCCCAGGTTTAATCCTCCTGACCCCTTCAGGCTCAGCACTTACCTGTGGTGGTGTTCACAGGGGTCCCAGGAGGAGGGAAGAGGTGAGAATCTTGACTCCATGTTTCAGAAGGCTGATTTACTATTTTATGATATATATTATATTAAAAGAGAATGATATATTAAAACTATACTAAAAGAATAGAAGAAGGGATTTCATCAGAAGGCTTGCAAGGAAAGGAATGGAATGATAATAAAATCTTGTGGCTGACCAGAGAGTCCGAGACAGCTGGACTGTGATTGGCCATTAATTAAAAACAACCAACATGAGACCAATCAAAGATGCACCTGTTGCATTCCACAGCAGCAGATAATCATTGTTTACATTTCATAAAACGTGTCTGTGACAATGGAGCATAAATGTGCTGCTCTGGCACTGCTGGAGGTGTGGGAGGTGTCCCTGCTGTGCCCACCTCCTGCCAGGTGCTCTTTGGCACAGGAGAACAGACACAGAGGTAGGGGCAGCAAAAGCAGCCTCATCCTCCAAATCCTCCTGCACAAAAGCCCTTTTGTTCCCAGGGTGAATTCCAAGAGCTTTTCTCCAGTTTTGATCCCAGCAAACTCCCACTGCAAGAAGACAGGCGAGGGCTGAAAACAAAGTGGCAGCAAAATGAAAAGTTCCTTGTAAAAAAAAAAATCCCAGCCAGGGCTGGAGGCTCTTTTCTGACAGCTTCCCTGGCCTGCAGCTCCTGTGGATTTCCTGATTTGAGATAAGCAGGCTCTGGGATGGGGAGGCAGGGAAGCTCTTGGCAGAGGGAACATGGGAGTGTGATTTATGGTTTATGGTGTGCTGCTGACTGGGGGAGTGCCTGCCCCAAGCTCCAGTGCTGGGATTTCTCCTGATACAGGGGAAGGGGGGAGGCCATGAGGCTCCAGTGGCCTCTGTGGGATCTCCATCCCTCTCACATCTTTCCCAGAGCAGCAGGAGGATGTGGCCATCCCCTGCTGGAARCCACCAGGGATGCAACCCCAGCTCCAGTGACCCCGAGGAGCAGAAAACCAAGTCCTTTAGGAGGGCACCTCTAGGATTTCCCTGAGCCTTGAACCTTATTTCTTGCAGCTTCCCTGTGGTGCAGCTGTGAGTGGTTTTTAGGATTTGAGGGTGTTTGAGGCGGTGTGATGGGAGGAGTGGAAGGGAGGCTTGGGCCACTGTGAAGTCAAGTTGCTGGGTGGAAAAGGAGTTAAGGAAAGGAAGGTGAGGAGTGAGAGGCTTTGGTCCTGGTGCCTGTCAGGCTGTTGGAGATGGACAAAGATGGAATTCTGCATTTTGTGGGCTGCATCCTTTGGCAGCTGCTGAAATGCCCGTCCATGGAAGTCCCTCACTGCTGGATGTGACTCAGAGGTGTTTTTGCCTGAAGTCCTCACTGCACACACCAGGCAGAGGGGACACACAGACAAGGCTTGTGCAGCTCTGGTGAGATCCTTGTGATCCCCTTCCCACGGTGATGGTTGTGACTCTCCATGTCACCCATGGCCAGGCATGAACTTATTAGGGCTGAAATCCGTGTGTGCACCTCCTGGTGCTCCATCTCTTGCACCATCACCTCCTCCCATCTTCATCCCATGGGTCTGAGGCACTGCCTGCTCCTCACAGAGCCTCTTGAGCAGCTGGGGTGAATCAGGAGAGAGCTGAGCATTGCTGCTGAGCAGGAGGGTGTGTGGGATCCTCTGGGATCCCCAGGGCTGCTGCTGGGGCCAGCCTTGCTCCAGGTTTGGGTGGAATTCCCTGGGATCAGGTGCTGCTCCTGCAGGGTGCTGATGCCACTGGTGATCCCCTTCCCACGGGGATGGYTGTGACTCTCCATGTCACCCATGGCCATGCATGGGCTTATTAGGGCTGAAATTTGTGTGTGCACCTCCTGGTGCTCCATCCCTTGCACCATCACCTCCTCCCATCTTCATCTCATGGGTCTGAGGCGCTGCCTGCTCCTCACAGAGGAGAGTCAGGAGAGAGCTGAGCATTGCTGCTGAGCAGGAGGGTGTGTGGGATCCTGTGGGATCCCCTGGGCTGCTGCTGGGGCCAGCCTTGCCCCAGGTTTGGGTGGAATTCCCTGGGATCAGGTGCTGCTCCTGCAGGGTGCTGATGCCACTGTGGTGTGCGCAGAGGTCTGGGGGGAGCTGTGCCCTTTCCCCCAGGCCATTGGAGCTGGGTGCACACTCAGGTGGGTTCAGCCRAAGTGTTGGAAGAGGGATTTTCACATCCCCACCTGCCATGGCCTGTGCTGGAAGCTGCAGGAAGCAGAGCACTCCTGTCTCCCATCAGCACSCCATGGATTTGGGGCTGCTCTGCTCTGCAGCTGCTCTGGAGGGAAGCTGGCTGGATAAGGAGAAATAAAAGCAGGGCACTCAGGGCAGGGTGGCAGGGCAGGGCTCTGGCTGCCCTTGGCACAGCTGCAGGTGCCAGCAGCACTGCTGGCAGCAGCTCAGCAGGAGCAGCACCAGGGGCCCCACACTGTGCCCTGCACAGACTGGGGAGGGACATTGGGAAGGGACATTGTCTGGGGAGGGACAGTAACTGGGGAGGTGTCGTATTAAACACATTTATACAATATTTATACATTTATACATATACAGTAATATTTTATACGACTATACTTAGGCATTACACGAATACATTACAACCACAGAATCTATCCCCTCCAGGGGCTTTCTCCTAAGTATCCAGCCAGAGGCATCTGCAGCTAATCTAGCAGCGATCCAATGAAGGATATTGCTGCCAGACTGTCACAGGGCCCTGACATGTCTAAAGTTTCTCCAACCCTCTCCTGGGGTCTACCTTCTTGGGGTCAATCTTCTTCTCAGGTTATTAATCCCTTCTGGGGGAACTCATCTTCTTCTTTTCAGGTTATTCATCCCTTCCAGGGGAACTCATCATCTTCTCCAGGGACTCTTCTCTTCTCTCCTAAGGTTCCTGAAGGTTCTTTAGCCTTCTGCTGGGTAGCCTTCTGCTGGTTCTTCTTGAAGCCTTCTGGCTCTTAGTCTGGCTCCACCCTTATATGCTCCTTACTCTTGATTACTTACAGGTGTTAACACAGCTGCTGTTAACATAGCTGTATCTCATTATACTTTCCTACATCACTCTCTACAGAGAGGGGCATTGGGAAGGGACAGTGACTGGGGAAGGGCATTGACTGGGGAGGGACAGTAACTGGGAAGGGACAGTAACTGGGGAGGGACATTGTCTGGCAAAGCTGTGTGTTGTCACCTCCCCATTAGCATCATTGGCTGCTCTCTGCTGATCTCTGAGTGTGCAAATGGGCACTGAGGGCCCCATTTCCTCTCCCCCCCTTTCCTTTCCTGCAGGCCAGCACTGGSATGGGGTAGAGGAAATGGGGCAGAGCCCAGCTGGGAAATGCAATCCACGGTGCTGGGATGTCCAGGCCAGTGTGGGAGCCCATGAAASAGCTCAGTGAGGTGTCAGTGACTTCTCCAGGACACAGAGGATCCTAAACACCCMGAGCTGTAGGATCATCTCCACCAGCCTTCATCTGCACACTGGCCCTGGGTGCTGTGTCCCACAAAACCTGCTGGGTGGCTGCTCCAGCCTGTGATTATCCCAGAGCTCCCTGCAGGAGCTGTGGGGGGCTCAGGTCTGTTCCATGGGGGTTCCAGAGTTCCCCCAAAGCTGTATCAGCTSTCCCCTCCCCAGGGTCCCTGCAGCCCCCTCCAGGGCATGTCTTAGCACAGGATCCCACCTCTGRTCTCCATCTTTGCACTCAGCAGGTCTGAACTCCTCTGAGATTTGCAAATGCACTCTTATCAGGGGGACAGACAGACTCTGGTAACCAAAAGGTGCACATAAACAAGAAGAAATGGCATCCTCTGGTTTCAGTATTGTCACGAGTAGCCCAGCAGCCTGCAGCCCTTTTGCAGGGTGTGTTGAGAGGAAAATGGGCAGAGTAAGAGAGATTAGCCCCAGTCAGGAAATTACCTTCAAAATTGAATTACTGAAATACAGAGCTTGCTGAAAGGCAGGCAAATAGCTCCTGATATTTGCAGAGTTTGGTGACATTTCTGTCCATGTCTGCACCGCAGGAGCCACAGATTGAGTCTGCTGGAGTCCTTATTGCAGAGCTCCCTGCTCTGCCTGTTCCAGCCTTTTCTTCTGCTGCTCTTCAGAGCCTCTCCTGCTGGAGGCCAGGCTGAGGCAGGCACCAAGCCCTGCCCTTGTGATTTTACCTGGCAGCAGAGCTGCAGATCTTTGTCTGGGCAGTGTGGGTGCCTCAGCAGGGACACAAATAACCCTGGCTTTGCTCAGGGCTGCCCCAGTTCAACGGGTGCACCTCACCTCTCCCTGCTCTCCCTGCACAGCCCTGCTATTTTGGTTTGGAGCCTTTCCTGCCCTGAGTTTATTACAGCTTGTGGGGCTGAGTCAGAGCAGGGAGTGCAGGCCTGTGATGGAGAGAGCCCGGGGCAAGGGGTGGAGCTGGGACAGGGATGGGTGCTGGGACACATCTGGATGTTGGGGACATGGATGGGTGCTGGGACAGGGACGGGTGCTGGGACAGGGATGGGTGCTGGGGCACATCTGGGTGTTAGGGACAGGGATGGGTGCTGGGGCACATCTGGGTGTTAGGGACAGGGATGGGTGCTGGGGCAGGAGTGGGTGCTGGGACAGGGATGAGTGCTAGGGACAGGAATGGGTGCTGGGGCACATCTGGCTGCTGGGACAGAGGTGGATGCTGGGACAGAGGTGGGTGCTGGGACAGAGGTGGGTGCTGGGACAGAGGTGGGTGCTGGGGCACTTCATGGTGTTAGGGACATGGATGGGTGCTGGGACTGGAGTGGGTTCTGGGGCAGGGATGGGTGCAGGAGCAGAGAGGTCATTCTTCCCCTGTACCTGGCACTGGTGAGGGCACACCTGGAGTGCTGTGTCCAGTTCTGGCCACTCAGTTTGGGAAGAATGTCGGGATGCCTGAGCACATCCAGAGGAGGCAACGAGGCTGGAGAGGGGCTGGGAACACAAACCCTGTGAGGAACGTTTGAAGGAGCTGGAGTTATTTAGCCTGGAGAAGAGGAGGCTCAGAGGTGACCCTATTGCTCTCTACACCTTCCTGAGGGGAGGCTGCAGACAGCTGGGGTCGGTCTCTGACAGAACCAGAGGACACAGTCTCCAGCTACGTCAGGGAAGGTACAGGTTGGATATTAGGAAAAAGTTTTTCACCAAAAGAATAATAAAGCACTGGAATGCTCTTCCCAGGGAGGTGGTGGAATCACCATCTCTGGGTGTGTTTAAGAAAAGACTGGCCATGGCACTTGGTGCTGTGGTCTGGTTGAGGTGTTAGGGCACAGGTTGGAGTCTATGATCTTAGAGGTCTCTTCCAACCTCATTATTCTGTGATTCTGAGTGCTGGGGACATGGATGGATGCTGGGGCACATCTGGGTGCTGGTGCATATCTGGGTGCTGGGGCACATCTGGGTGCTGGCCATGGCCACCACCCTCAGGACAGGACAGTGACTTGCATGCCCACCATTGCCTGTGGGTGCTGACGGTGTCATGGGGAGTTTGGGATCAGCTGGTGCCTGGTCAGTGGGCCAGGCCATACCAGGCTGTGCCAGCCATGCCAGGCTGTGCCAGGCCATGCCAGGAATTAAGCTGAGATGCCACTGCAGCATCCTCTGCTSCTGTGGTGTGCCAGGGTGTCAGGGTTTCCTGCTGTGCTCTCCTTCTGGTACACATTGCAAAAATTCACCACAGCCGYGTAAATGCCCTTGCCTTTCCTGCTGCACGACCCAAAATATGACTCCTAAAGACAGAAAGGAAAATAAATAATGCTTTAATYCAGACATTGGGGTGTGAGTTGCAGTGTGCTCAGAGCTGGATGTGCCAGCAGCTCCATGGCATCCAGAGCAGGGGAGGAGAGGCTGGAGCTGGGAGYCACCTCAGCCCCAGGACCGTGGCAGGCTCAGCTCCATTCCCCAGCAGCCCAGAAATGTTGTCTTATACATTACAACAGTTCTGTTATCATTAAGGTGCATGGATTCCATAGCTTCAGAGTTTCATACCTTCTCCATGTGAGCAGCTCCTCTGAGCACTCTTTCCATCCTCCCCTGGGATTCTCAGTCTTCTCTTGGGATTCTCCATCCCCTCCAGGGGGACCCTCCTGGGGTTCTCTATCTTCTTCTGGGATTCTCCACCCTCTCCTGGGGCTCTCTGTCTTCTCCTCTATCCTCTTCTGGGATTCTCCACCCTCTCCTGGGGTTCTCATTCTTCTCTTGGGACTCTCCATCCCCTCCAGGGGGACTCTCTTGGGGTTCTCACAGCAGCCATCTAACTCCTCCTACTACTCCACTCCTTTGTGCCCCTTATTCTTATTAGTTACAGGTGTGGGCTGTTCCTAATCTTTAGCAATCAGCTGCCAACTCATTGGGGGATAAGATTACATACTGCTCCCCCTACAATTCCCCTTTTTCTTTTAACCCTTTTCCTTTTTTCTCTTTTTTTTTCCTTTTTATTTTTTTTCTCTTTTTTTTTCTTCTTTTCTTTCTTTTATTTTTACTGCCCATCCACAATCACATCGGGTCACCAATGGTTGTCTTTACATTACAAACAGTTCTATTATCATTAAGGTGCATGGATTCCATAGCTTCAGAGTTTCATACCTTCTCCATTGTGAGCAGCTCCTCTGAGCACTCTTTCCAACTCACTGGGGATAAGATTACATACTGTGCCCCCCTACAATTCCCCCTTTTTCTTTTAACCCTTTTTCCTTTAACCCTTCTTCCTTTTTTTCTCTTTTTCTCTTTTTTCTCTTTTTTTTTCCATTTTTTCTTTTTTTCTCTTTTTTTTTTACTTTCTTTTTTCTTTTTACTTTTTACCGCCCGTCACAATCGACGTCGGGGTCACCA
>NDFG01000269.1:90660-106453 GCA_002167245.1 Sporophila hypoxantha | reverse complement strand
CTGCAGGAGCAGTTTGGGGTCAGTTCTGGGGCACAGGAGCTTCAGGGATGCTGCAGCCAAGTGCTGGCATCAGAACCCCAAAATCAGGGAATCATCGAAGGGTGGAAAAGCTCTCCAAGCTCTTTGAACCCAAACATTAACCCCAAAATCAGGGAATCATTGAGGGTGGAAAGCTCTCCAAGCTCATTGACCAAACAAGAACCCCAAAATCAGGGAATCATTGAGGTGGAAAGGCTCTCCAAGCTCATTAAATCCAAACATTAAACCCAAAATCAGGGAATCATTGAGGGTGGAAAAGCTCTCCAAGCTCATTGAATCCAAACAATTACCCCAAAATCAGGGAATCATTGAGTGTGGAAAAACTCTCCAAGCTCATTGAATCCAACAAGAACCCAAAATCAGGAATCATTGAGGGTGGAAAAGCTCTCCAAGCTCATTGAACCCAACAGAACCCCAAAATCAGGGAATCATTGAGGGTGGAAAAGCTTCCAAGCTCATTAAATCCAAACATTAACCCCAAAATCAGGGAATCATCAAGGTGGAAAAGCTCTCCAAGCTCATTGAATCCAAACATTAACCCCAAAATCAGGGAATTCGAGGGTGGAAAAGCTCTCCAAGCTCATTGAACCCAACAAGAACCCCAAAATCAGGGAATCATCGAGGGTGGAAAAGCTCTCCAAGCTCATTGAATCCAAACAAGAACCCCAAAATCAGGGAATCATTGAGGGTGGAAAAGTCTCTCAAGCTCATTGACCCAAACATTAACCCCAAAATCAGGGAATCACTGAGGGTGGAAAAGCTCTCCAAGCTCATTTAACCCGAACATTAACCCCAAAATCAGGGAATCATCAAGGGTGGAAAAGCTCTCCAAGCTCATTGAATCAAACAAAGAACCCCAAAATCAGGGAATCACTGAGGGTGGAAAAGCTCTCCAAGCTCATTGAATCCAAACATTAACCCAAAATCAGGATCATCAAGGTGGAAAGCTCTCCAAGCTCATTGAACCCAAACAAGAACCCAAAATCAGGGAATCATCAAAGGTGGAAAAAAGCTCTCCAAGCTCATTAAATCCAAACAAAGAACCCCAAAATCAGGAATCACTGAGGGTGGAAAAGCTCTCCAAGCTCATTGAACCCAAACATTAACCCAAAATCAGGGAATCATTGAGGTGGAAAAGCTTCTCCAAGCTCATTGAATCCAAACATTAACCCCAAAATCAGGAATCATTGAGGGTGGAAAAGCTCTCCAAGCTCATTGAACCCAAACAAGAACCCCAAAATCAGGGAATCATTGAGGGTGGAAAAGCTCTCCAAGCTCGTTGAATCCAAACATTAACCCCAAAATCAGGGAATCATTGGGGTGAAAAGCTCTCCAAGCTCATTGAAACCCAAACAAGAACCCCAAAATCAGGAATCATTGAGGTGTTAAAAGCTTTCCAAGCTCATTGAATCCAAACAAGAACCCCAAAATCAGGGAATCATCAAGGGTGGAAAAGCTCTCAAGCTCACTGAACCCAAACAGAACCCCAAAATCAGGGAATCAACTGGGTGGAAAAGCTCTCCAAGCTCATTGAACCCAAACATTAACCCCAAAATCAGGGAATCATCAGGGTGGAAAAAGCTCTCCAAGCTCATTGAATCCAAACATTAACCCCAAAATCAGGGAATCATTGAGGGTGGAAAAGCTTTCCCAAGCTCATTAACCCAAACATTAACCCCAAAATCAGGGAATCATCAAGGGTGGAAAAGCTCTCCAAGCTCATTGAATCCAAACATTAACCCCAAAATCAGGGATCACTGAGGGTGGAAAAAGCTATCCAAGCTCATTGAACCCAAACATTAACCCCAAAATCAGGACATCATCAAGGGTGGAAAAGCTCCCCAAGCTCATTGCATCCAAACAAGAACCCCAAAATCAGGAAATCATTGAGGAGTGGAAAAGCTCTCCAAGCTCATTTGAACTCAAACATTAACCCCAAAATCAGGGAATCATTGAGAGTGGAAAAGCTCTCCAAGCTCATTGAACCCAAACAAGAACCCCAAATCAGGGAATCATCAATGGTGGAAAAGCTCTCCAAGCTCTTGAATCCAAACATGTAATCCAAATCAGGGAATCATGAGGGTGGAAAAGCTCTCCAAAGCTTATTAATCCAAACATTAACCCAAAATAGGGATCATTGAGGGTGGAAAAGTCTCCAAGCTCATTGAATCCAAACCATTAACCCAAAATCAGGGAATCATTGAGGGTGGAAAAGCTCTCCAAAGCTTCATTGAATCCAAACATTTAACCCCAAAATCAGGGAATCATTGAGGTGGAAAAGCTTCCAAGCTCATTGAATCCAAACATTAACCCCAAAATCAGGGAATCACTGAGGGTGGAAAAGCTTTCAAGCTCATTGAATCAAACATAACCCCAAAATCAGGGAATCACTGAGGGTGGAAAAGCTCTCCAAGCTCATTAGTAATCCCAGTGTTAACCCAGCACTTGCAAGGCCACCACTAAACCATGTCCCCAGGTGCCACCTCTGTTCAGGGGTGGTGATGCCACCACTGCCCTGGCCACTCTTTTGGAGAAGAAATTCCTCCTAATTTCTAATCTGAACCTCTCCAGACACAACTTGAGACACAACTGTTTCCTCTCATCCTGAGATGGAACTTGCAGGAAAGAATTGGCAGGAAACTTGCTTTGTAAAAGTGGCACCTTCTTCAGCACCAGTTCAGTATTTACTGTGAGTTTTTGTTGTTTTTTTTTTTTGCTAAAAGAAAGTAGATTTAAGTAGATTTATCTGCTTCCTGTCACAGATACCCTGGAAGTTTTGTTTATCAAAACTGCATTCTGGAGATGTCTCTCAGCATCACTCCAAACCAGGCTTGGTTTTTTCTCCCTCAATTATTCTTCARACTTGGCTTTTGAGTCAAGTGCTTGTGGATGTCTCCATGTGCCAGATTGCAGGGAGAGCTCTCAAATGAGCTTTAGCTCGAAGGCTCAGGGACCACCAAAGCTCCAGGGGCTGTTTACACAGAAAATTCATTATTTTTTGGGTGCTGGGGAGCAGATGCACCATCCCATCTGCTGAGCCACCAGCAGAACCCTCTGCAGAAGGAGCCACATTTAGACTTGGAGCTGTGTGTGGTGGTTCACTGGGGMTTTCCTTATTGCAAATCCCCAGGGATTGCAGGAAAATCCCTCTGCACTGCTGGGATGTGCCCCAGGCTGGAGCCCTGTGCTGGTATTTGGTGTTTRAAGCAACAAACTGTGTGGATACCTGGTGCCTGCCATGTGTGGGTTTTGTCTTCCAGTCCCTGACTCTGTTATTGAATCACCTGCTTCTCCCAGATTTGCAATCTCCAAAAGTTTCTGTGTCAGAKGGGGCTGAGAGGGGCCACAGGCAGCACAGACAAACACACACGGTGGTTTTGTCCAGGAAACAAAGCTAAAAATAGTCATGATTCACAAAAACTCTCTGGAAAATACTGGTTTTCTGCTGCATGGAACAGGTACCATCCCATTTTGTGTGTTATTAAGCTGCCCCCACATTTRGRGCTCCTGTGCAGATGATTTGAATGCTCCCCAAGCCGAGTCTGCTCTGGCAAACTGGGGGATTTTATTTTGACAGAGRGACACTTGCTTGGCAGTTCCTATTGAACAGAACTGATCTTCAGACTTCCAAATATTCTTTTCCTTTTAAAAAAAAAGCCTTTTAAGTGTGTTTGTGTTGGGGGAGAAGGTCAGTGGTGTGAGCTGGATGTTGAATTCTGGAGTGAAGGGGGATCTGGGTTCCTGCTGGGGTGGTTCTGCTGCTTATTTTGGGTTYAAAGCAGTGCCCTGCTCAGGATTGCTGGTGCTTCCTGCAAACCACTCACAGACCTTGGCCCCAGAGGCTTGGAGAGACGAGTGCTTTGCATGTTGGAACAAAAGGAGCTCAGAAATTTGGCCTGATCCAGTTAAAAGCCATGAAATCGCCTGATTTCAGCCCAGGATTCATTAAATAACCATAAAGTCAGCACAGCCCCAACCACCCTCACACCTCTGGCTGCTGCAGGTGCAAACCCTGGCCATGGCAATTCCCATTTCCCATCCCTCCTCCTGGTGCCATCATGAAATCCATGTCTTATTCAAGCTACTGTTGTTGCTTTCTGCTTTCTTGAAAAGAAAACCCCAAAGAATGTTCAACTCTGCCTGTGCCTTGGCAGCTCCAAGGCACGGACAGATTGTGCTTCAAAAAAATGGCAAAGTTTCAAAATATTGTGTTCTGTGAAGAAGAGACAAGGAAAATAAACTCCCCAAAATGCAGATTTTATTTCCCTGGGAGGAAAGGCTTTTAGTGTTTATTTGGGTTTGGCTTTTTGCTCCCTGGTTCTGCTGACACCACTCGTGAACCAAGATAAGATTCAACACTGCACAACCTGTTCTGGGTCCAGCTCAAATCAAAATTTCCAGTAGGTTCATTTTCTCCCTCCCACAGCAGGTTCCTGAGCCTGGGGACAGCACGTGGGGTGGTGCAAGCAGAGCATTGAAGGATAAATGGAAAAAAGGGAATAACAGCAAATTTGTGCCTGTTTCTTGTTTGATTTCGGTCGTGCCAGWGTGAATCCTTGGGGTTTGCCAGGAGGAGCTGCTGAGTGTTCACAGGGACAGTCCAGCCCTAAAAGGAGCAGTTAGTTCCTCCACAGGCAATTTGGTGGATTTTTGTGTCTTCTTTTCCACGTGCAAAATCAGTTTGAAGATGTTTTTCCTGTGCCTGTCTCGTTTCCTTGAGGATGTAGAGAGGTGGCAGCTTGGGAAATGCCAGAGGAGCAGGGAAGTTGTTTGCAGGGATTTATTTTGTTTTCCTGCACTGCCAGACCTGTATTTTTGAGATTCCTTTTTTTGGATAAGGTGCCAGCATCCAGAACAGCTCTCCCATTGAACATCCCACAGGTCTGAGGTGCATTTGGCACAGCTTGGGCAGGAGAGGGAATCTGGAGCACCCAGCACAMCAGAGAACTCTACAAATCAACGTGGCTCCCCAACAATGCTTTGACTTCCCAACCCAAGAAGGGCAAAAAATCCCAGATTTTCCACCCAAAGAGTCCCATTCCAAAGAGAATTCATCCTGAAATGAAAACTCAACAGAATGAAAATTTGCTGAAGATCTTCAATGTTCAAACCACCAATGAAGGAGAACTCTACAAACCAAAATGGTTCCCTGAGCCCCACCATGACCCAGGAAGGGCCAAACCCCWAGATTCCCCCCCAAAGAGCCCAAATCACCCCAAAACCCCACTAAAATTTGGTCTTGGCAGGATTTCACTCCTGGGCTGTGCTCCTCAGCACGTCCTTGACTGTGTAGGTGAAGGTGGTGAAGCCCACGATGAGCAGAACCCAAAACCCCACCAGAACTCAGGAAGGACAAAAAATCCCAAATTTTCCACCCAAAGAGTCCCATTCCAAAGAGTCCCACTTGTCCTGAATGGAAAACTCAACAGAATAAAAATCTGCTGAAGATCTTCATTGTTCAAACCACACTGGCCTGCACTGCCAGACCTGTATTTTTGAGATTCCTTTTTTTGGATAAGGTGCCAGCATCCAGAACAGCTCTCCCACTGAACATCCCACAGGTCTGAGGTGCATTTGGCACAGCTTGGGCAGGAGAGGGAATCTGGAGCACCCAGCACACCAGAGAACTCTACAAATTAATGTAGCTCCCCAACAATGCTTTGACTTCCCACCCCAAAATTCCAATGCAACCCAAGAAGGGAAAAAAATCCCAAATTTTCCACCCAAAGAGTCCCATTCCAAAGAGTCCCACTCATCCTGAATGCAAAACTCAACAGAATGAAAATTTGTTGAAGATCTTGTTCAAACCACCAATGGAGGAGAACTCTACAAACCAAAACGGTTCCCTGAGCCCCACCATGACCCAGGAAGGGCCAAACCCCAAGATTCCCCCACAAAGAGCCCAAATCACCCCAAAACCCCACTAAAATTTGGTCTTGGCAGGATTTCACTCCTGGGCTGTGCTCCTCAGCACATCCTTGACTGTGTAGGTGAAGGTGGTGAAGCCCAGAATGAGCAGAACCCAAAACCCCACCAGAACTCAGTAAGGGCAAAAAATCCCAAATTTTCCATCCAAAGAGTCCCATTCCAAAGAGTTCCACTCGTCCTGAATGGAAAACTCAACAGAATAAAAATTTGCTGGTTCTTAGAGTCATTTTTGCTTCCTTCCACACCAGCTTTTACTTTTTGGGAAAACTCAGAGCTGTTCTTTGTGGTCTCTGTGACCTTGCTGTTTTATTTCGCTTTTCCTGTGTGAGCTTGGGAGCTCCTGGAAACAGAGAATTGGGGTTTTTTCCCCCATTTTTTTTCCCTGTGTGCATCACAGCTCTGTTGGTTTCTAATCCCAGCAGTGAGTGTGCACAGGGCTTTCCAATAAATGCTGTTCCACAGAGGTGTCAGCTGGGTTCTTGCAGCCTGCCCCATCCTGGAATTACTTTGTCAAAAGGAGAGAGCATGATCCCATCTTTTGAAGCAGATGAAGGAAAAAAAATACTGAAAAAAACACAAAAAACCCACTAAAAATAAAAAAAAAAAAAAACACCAAAACCTCAAACCCAAACAAAAAAAATCTTTAAAAAAACCCCAACAAAAAACAAAACAAAAAATCCCCAAAAACAACAGCAGCAACAAAACAACCCAAAAACCAAAACCCTAAAAAAAAAATTGCTAATCTGAATTGATTAATTGATTCCTGCAGGTCATTTTCCATCCTGGGTGCTGCCCTTTGATCCAGCACCCCTCTGGCACTGAGATGCACAGGCATTTATTGATGTGTCAAAAGGAAAAACAAATTCAGACATGTATAGGTGAAGTTTGAGAGAGAGGGTTGGGACTGTCTCTTATACACATCTAGATGTGTATAAGTGTGTCAAAAGGAAAAACAAATTCAGACATGTATAGGTGAAGTTTGAGAGARAGGGTTGGGAACAGAGAGTGAAAATCCTGCTTAAAAAAATTAATTAATAGAAATTGTTAGATTAAAAATGCTGAATGCCTCAAATTGTGCCTTTTTTGGGGGGGATGGACCAAATTATTGGTGAAGTATAAGAGAGGGTTGGGAACAGAGAGTAAAGCTCCTGCTTAAAAAAAAGAGTAATTAATAGAAATCATTCGATTAAAAATGCTGAATAACTCAATTAGATTCTTGTGCCTTTTTGGGGGGGGATGGACCAAATTATTGGTGAAGTTTGAGAGAGAGGGTTGGAAACAGAGAGTAAAGCTCCTGCTTAAAAAAAAAAAGAGTAATTAATAGAAATGGTTAGATTAAAAATGCTGAATAACTCAATTAGATGCTTGTGTCTTTTTTGGGGGGACGGACTAAATTATAGGTGAAGTATATGGATGGACCAAATTATAGGTGAGGTTTGAGAGAGAGGGTTGGGAACATAGAGTAAAACTCCTGCTTAAAAAAAAAAAGAGTAATTAATAGAAATTGTTAGATTAAAAATGCTGAATAACTCAATTAGATGCTTGTGCCTTTTTTGGGGGGGGATGGACCAAAATATAGGTGAAGTTTGAGAGAGAGAGTTGGGAACAGAGAGTAAAACTCCTGCATTAAAAATTAATTAATATAAATTGTTAGATTAAAAATGCTGAATGTCTCACTTAGATGCTTGTGCCTTTTTTGGGGGGAGATGGACCAGGGATTTTTTTACCCAGGCAAGCAGGCAGATGTTTCCCTCGGGGTTTGGTGCCATGAGTGATGTTCCCAGGTTGTTTTCTCCCAGGGGCTGGATCTGTGCAGTCACAAAAAGCTTCTTGTGTTCCTCTGCTCTGCCTGGCTGCTGCTCTGGAGCCCCTTTCCAGGAGAGCTGCAGCTGAGCTGCCTCACATCTTGAGCTGCATCCAGCTCAGCAAAGCTTGGCTGGTCARTGTGAATAGAAATAAATGGCTTTGAAGCCTCCAAACTTGAATTCTGCTTTATTKTTGCTGGGTTTGCATAACTGTAGTGACCAGGAGATGAAAGGTGCAGTTAAACAGAATCACAATCTGCACTTTCAGATGCAATTTTCAGAAGATGTTTCATCCTGCCAGGGTTTGAAGTTCTGTATCTGGAATGGTTTTAAATCTGAGAAGTGTTTGAAGGGTTCCTATGTGGGTAGGAGGAGAAATACCTTTCCCTTTGCATGTTCTCCTGGCCTGCCTTTGCCAGAGCCCTTGCCTGTTTTCTGGAGCAAGTTGGCAGGCAGAGCTCACAGGTTTTAATGAAACCCTGCTGAACAAAGGCACTTTATGTTTGAACTCTGTGCCCTGAGTGTGCCCCACCAGCCTGGCTGGGCATTTCTGTTAAATGAGCTCAGCAAATATAGACAAGCTGTGTTTTGCAAATTAACCCCAAACAAATCATCCCAAACAGCAACAACCACCAAAAAGTGCCTTTCTTTAACTCTGCCTCTTTCTTGTTTTACAGGCAAGAAGAGAAACCCTGGGCTGAAAATTCCTAAAGAAGCATTTGAGCAACCACAGACAAGCTCCACGTAAGTCTGCAAGCACTGGGGCAGAATGAAAAGCAAACCAYGAAGCCCAGCTGCCCTCCAGCCTTGGCTGGCACTTGGATGGAGCTTGGAGCACCCTGGGATAGTGGAAGCTGTCCCTACCCATGGCAGGCAGTGGAATTAAATGATATTTAAGGTCCCTTCCAACCCGAACCATTCTGGGGTTCTGTGATAATTTCTCAGCCCTTGCATTTCCCAGGGGGTGTCAGCCCCATCAGTCTCATGTGCTGCTGGATGAGGCAGTAAAAGATAAAAAGATTAAGAGCAGAAGAAAAAGATAAAAAAAGAAAAAGTTAAAAACTAGAATGAGCCTCCAGTTTCCACTGCTGTGGCACTTTGGCACCAGTTTGAGCAGCAGGCATTTGGTCCAGGCATGAAACTCATCCCCTTCCCTGCTCAGCCTTGCAGAGGGAATCCCTCTGGTTTTAGGGCCCTTGGTTCATCCCCAGCCTGCTTGTTTTGAGTGTTTTCAGCCTGTCAGCCTGTGCTGTGTGACTGAGGTGAGGATTTACAGCAGCTTTGGATGCTCCTGCCCGTTCAATCCACTTTTCCTACAGGCTGGCAGAGATGTGGTGCTTGCCTTGATTTCACACTGAATCTCTGTGGGATCCTGCAGGGGCAGGCTGGGTGTGAGAAATGCCAATTCCAGTCGCTTTTTTTCCCCTTTTTTTTGGGGTGACTTTGTGGATCTGTTGATCCCGCAGAGCCAGGATCAACTGATCCACAAAGTCACCCCAAAAAGGATCCTGCAGGGTCCTGCAGGGAAGGTGTGAGGGCATGGCTTGGGGGCTGGATTTCATCACTGAGGGAAAATTGATCTTTGTAGGGAATATTTCAAATCTTTTCCCTTTTTTTTTTGTGCAGACCACCCAGAGATCTGGACTCCAAAGCCTGCATCTCTATTGGTGAGGAGGTAAGAGTGAGAGACCTCTGGGACCAGAGACCATCCTGGGCTGGCTGCTTGTGGGGTTGCTTCACTTCAACCCCCCAAGAAAGGACAGAAAATTATAATTAACATTATCATGTATATAATTATAATGTTAATAATTGTTATAATTAACATMATAATGTTAAAATTAACATTAACAGCCCATTTTACCGGAAAGAAAAAGCAGCTGCTGGAGGAATAAAAGCTGAGAAGCTCCAGCCTGAGGCAGAAATACCAAAGTGGCCCCTGGTGTTTGTGCTCCTCAGGCAGGGCTGTGTGGGTGGCAGCTGGAGCTGCTGCTTGGCACTGCCCAGCATCACCCTCTGCCTCCCCTGGCACGTGGGCTCCCTGCATGTTTTCCACCATGGAAATTCCTTCCTTGCTGCACTGAGGTGCAGCTAATCCCCTGGAAATGACCATTATCAATGACCATTATCAAGCAAGGGGATTGCTAGCAGGGTTCTTTTACTCTCCTCTGCAGTTCCTTTGCTGGTTTAAAGCCTTCAYCCAAAATATTTCTCTTTGTTGATGCTGAAGGTCTTCTCCTCCAGGAGTTGAACTCAGGGTGGATGTTCCTGCCCTGGAAGGAAATCATTCTGGCAGCATGGAATCCAATCTACCTGGATTTTAAACAATATCAGGGAAAAAAACAAACCCCAGGACAGTGATTTTGATAGGAGGAAAAGGCAGAGCAGAATTCAAAAAAGYACTTTAAAGCTGCACAATAAATGTGAGGTGCAAAAGATAGGCCTTGGTCAGTGAGGTAATTTATGCARTGAAATGCTAATCCAATAGTGATTTGAAATGYCTGATTTTGGAGGCTTTCCTGTCATTTTGGATTTTGTATTTGGAGCAGGGGCTGGGTGGTAGAAACATGGTGCAGCAGGGAGACAGAGCAAATTCCTGAGCAGTGTCCCCTCAGAGCTCTGTGGTCACCATGGTGCTGGCTGATTCCCCTGCATTGTATTTTTATTTTTATTTATATATTTACATATATATATATATACACCCATATATATATATACACAGATATATACACATTTATTTATTTATTTATATTTTTAGAAATATCTTTATATGTGGTATACAATTTATCTATTAAATATTATATTATTTAAGATATATAAATATAATATAWATATRAAAATATATAAATTATATAACTATATTGAATATTTTATTATTTATATAATACCTATGTAATCTATACTATAATTTATCTGCTTAATATTATATTATTTAAAATATATAAATGTAAAATAAATAAATAAAATATWAAATGATATAAAATATATTATATATTATACATAACTACAATGAATACTATTTATTACTTATTATTTTACTGTTTATAATCTATATATAATATATATAATTTTTCTATTAAATATGATATTATTTAAAATATATAAATTTAAAATRTATAAATATAAAATAAATAAATATAAAATTATATATTAATATATTGTGTAAATTATATAACTATAATCAATATTATTTATTATTTTATAGTTTATATAATATATGTAATATATAATTATTAAATATATTATCTAAAATAAATAAATAGAAAATAATAAATAAAATTTTATTTATATAAAGATATAATTTATGTAACTATGATGAATATTATTATTTTYTAATTTGTAATATATATGTAATATATATAATTTTTCTATTAAATATTATATTATTTAAACTATATAAGTATAAAATGAATAAATATAAATATAAAATTATATATATAAGTATATGATATAAATTATATAACTATACTGAATATTTACTATTTTGTTATTTATATAATAATGTTATATTTATTATTTAATGTTCATTATATAATTAATAATTATATAATTTTATGTAATATATACATTATGTATTATATAATTAATAATAATTAAGTTATTATTATATAATTAATAGTGCTCATTATAGAAATCATTATGTAATTTATAATATTGTATTCAGTTATTTAATGTTATATATTATTTACTATTTTATTATTGATATAATAGCTCCCATCCTTGGGAGTTTATCCCAGCTGGGGAGGGGATGCAGCAGGGGGAGGATGTGCCAGGCAGGGCTGCATTGAGGGGGCTGCAGGGCTGCACTGGGGGACAGCAGGGCTGCATTTGTGGGGCTGCAGGGCTGCTCTGGGGGCTCAGAGCACAGCACAAACCCTCAGGGCTCTGCTGCCTTTTATCCCCCAGAACTTTGAGGTGAAGGCCGATGACCTGGAGCCCATCTCGGAGCTGGGCCGGGGCGCGTACGGCGTGGTGGAGAAGATGCGGCACATGCCCAGCGGGCAGATCATGGCAGTGAAGGTACCCTGAGCTGGGGCATCTGCCCTCCTGGGGGCTGGGCTGAGGGGGAAGATGAAACAGCAAAGCCTTATGAATATGATTGCCTGGCAAAAGATTTTGAGAATATGGAAACTGTAAGCGAGATTGAAATGAAAGCAAGCTTTGAGATCCCTCAGTTACTGAACAACTGGAAAACAATGGTGTGGCTGACTGAAGGCAATCCCCTTTTGATGGAACAACACCCTCTGCTTGCAGACAGGCCCAAGGGTCAGAGCAGACCCTGCCAGCTTGGCAGAAGGGGCCCAAAGAGGAGTTTTTAGGGTTTAAAATGTAACACAGTATGGCAATGTAATGAATCTTATAGGCTGTATGTGAATGCTGTAGGATTTGTATCTTGTACTAGATTGGTTAGTGAGAATCAGAATATTCAATACTAAAGAAGATTTATTGTATTGTAACGGGAACCTCGCTCTCTTACCCTCTTATCCTCTCATCCTCTCTCTCTCTCTCTCATCCTCTTTACCACTCTCTTTACCTCTCTCTCCCTCTCTCTTTACTGCTCTGAGCTGTGGCTGGCAGCTCCCAGCAGGGCCCTGCACCCAGTCCCTTTGCAATAAACCCCAAGTTCCAAACCTGGCTTCAAAGATCTCTGATCTCTGTCCATCCTGACCATCCTAGATACAGAAAAAATAAAAGTAGCTACAAAGGTGAACAAGGAGTTTAGAATGCAGTACTGTAGGTTTGTGTGTCATAACATGATTGGCTAAGAAAGCTCACACTGCAGCATGAGTCCATCAGGCAAAATATTGAAGGATTGGGTCAATATTGTATTTGCAGAGACCCTTGTGGCAGGGAAGAATGATGAATCTGACTTTATGTTCTCAGAAGGCTAATTTATTATTTTATGATACTGTATTATATTAAAGAATAGTATACTAAACTATACTAAAGAATACAGAAAGGGTAC
Organism: Sporophila hypoxantha; assembly: GCA_002167245.1. NCBI lineage: Eukaryota > Metazoa > Chordata > Aves > Passeriformes > Thraupidae > Sporophila > Sporophila hypoxantha. The sequence continues at coordinate 93,718 of NDFG01000269.1, read as the reverse complement.
AGACAGAAGGTTAAAAAGAGAATAATGAAAACTCCTGACTCTCTCCAGAGTCCTGACACAGCTTGGCACTGATTGCCCAATGAGTGAAAATAATTCCCATGAAACCAATGAAACAATCACCTGTGTGTAAAGAATCTCCAAACACATTCCAAAGCAGGAAAAAACAGGAGAAGCAAATGAGATAAGAATTGTCTTCCTTTTGCTCTGAGGCTTCTCAGCTTCCCAGGAGAAAAATCCTGGGCGAAGGGATTTTTCTAGAAAATGTGAATGCGACAGATCAAACCCATAAACATCCTTGTGAGCACCCCGTGGGTGCTGGGCTGGGGACGTGCCTGTGACAAAGGTGGTGGCAGAGGGGTGGCACGAGGGGTGCTGGGTGTCCAGGTGTGCCCAAGGCCCTGGGGCAGCAGGCTGACCTGCTGTGTCCTGCAGCGCATCCGAGCCACGGTGAACAGCCAGGAGCAGAAGAGGCTGCTGATGGACCTGGACATCTCCATGAGGACAGTGGATTGTCCCTTCACTGTCACCTTTTACGGGGCACTCTTCAGAGAGGTGAGGCTTCCTGGGGCTCAGTTCCCACTCCTGCACTTGCTGCAGGAGTTTAATCTGCAGCTGGACATGGAGGTTTTAGCCCTGTCACGTACTGTGGCTGTGGGACAGCCTGGTCCCATAGTGTTCAAATTGCCCTGGCTTGGTTTCATCCACGTGGAARGCTCTGAAAAGGAGGATTTATTGAAGAGCTTTGAGCACAGCTCTGCAGAGCTGAACTTTGCCTGGCTGGGCATTGGGAGCCTCAGTTCCTGATAATTTTCTGGGCTCCTAAATCACCGTGGCTCTGCTTTGGGAAGGGGATGCCCTAAATGGTAGGGAATGTGCACAGCACTGAATTCCAGAGCAGGGAAAAGAGAGCCCAGGACAGCTTTGAATGGGTTTAAAAAAACAAAAAAAGAGAAGGGAAAGGGGAAGGGAAGGGGAAAGGGGAAAGGAAAGGAAAAGGGGAAAGGAAAGGAGAAAGGAGAAAGGAAAGGAAAAGGGAAAAGGGGAGGAAAAGGGAAAAAGGAGAAAGGAAAAGAGAAAGGAAAGGAAAAGAGAAAAAGGAGAAAGGAAAGGAAAAGGGAGAAAGGAAAGGAAAAGGGAAAAAGGAGAAAGGAAAGGGGAGAAAGGAAAGGAAAAAGGAAGGGAAAGGAAGAAGAGATGTTTTGTTGAAATCTCCGGGTATCTGCTTGCTTTACTCTGCAGGGAGATGTGTGGATTTGCATGGAGCTGATGGATACCTCACTGGACAAATTCTACAARCACGTCATTGACAAAGGCCTGACGATCCCCGAGGACATCCTGGGGAAAATCGCYGTCTCTGTGAGTAGCAGCAGGGTGAGGAGGGCAGGGAAAGGGGCTTCTCTGCTCAGCCAGGACCTGCCTGACCTGAGCTCCCTGCTGTGTGGGCACCAGGAGGAGGCTGGTCCATGTGCCAGCCCRTGTGGCCATTCCCAGGTCTGGTCTGATGTTATTTGTAAGCCATGAATGTGCCCATCCATGCACATGATGGAGAGCTGGACTAGTGGGAGGTTTGGGGAGGCTCCTGCAGCTCCTTTGTGGTTTATAAACCATAAATGTGCTCATCCACACACATGATGGAGGTTTATAATCCATAAATGTGCCCATCCACACACATGATGGAGAGCTGGCCCATTGTGAAGTTTGGGAAAGCTCCTGCATCTCCTTTATGGTTTATAATCCATAAATGTGCCCATCCACAGACATGATGGAGAGCTGGACTAGTGAGAGGTGTGGGGAGGCTCCTGCAGCTCCTTTATGGTTTATAAGCCATAAATGTGCCCATCCACGCAAATAATGGAGAGCTGAACCAGTGTGAGGTGTGGGGAGGCTCCTGCAGCTCCTTTCCCTTCTCACTGAGGTCCTGGAGCCCTCAGGAAGGTCCCTGGGTACCCAGCAACCCTCAGGCTGCTGGCAGGGTGCAGGACTCCTGGGGGATGTGGTTTTCCTGCCCTCTTGGCAGGTCTGGGGGTGAAGCCAGGTGTCATTTCCTCCTGCTTGTGGTGCTGCCAGCTGTGACTGACTCTGGGTTTGTTGTTTCAGATTGTAAAAGCACTAGAACATCTCCACAGCAAGCTCTCTGTGATCCACCGAGGTGAGTGCCAGGCACACCCTGCCCTGCTCAGCCTGGCAAGGGCTCCCAAAATACCCCAGATAAAGTCAGCCTTTGACAGCAGAAATGCTCCCCAGCATCTCATGACTACAGCAAAACCCAGACAAAGGAATGGCTGCTGTTGGCTCCTTAAAATCTGCCTGCTGCTCCCTGTGTTTCCCTGAAGGGGAGGAGGAAAGGGTTAGGCTGTTKCCCTAAACTCTAAACCCTAAAGCCATGGTGTGCTCCATCACCTGGGTGAAATTCAGCCTTTTTCCCTGCCCTTGGCAAGCCTTGGAGCAAGTTTGTCCTCCAACTCCATGGCTCTGTGCTGATGTGCAGTGGGAAGGGACAAAACACCCCGGACAGAGCGAGCCTCTGACAGCAGAAATGCTCCCCAGCATCTCATGGGACTTGCAGCAAAACCCAGGCAGAGGAATGGCTGCTGTTGGCTCCTTAAAATCTGCCTGCCATGGGTGGTTGGTTATTGGGTTAAAAGTGAAAATAATTGAGGTGTCATTTCTTAATTGGACAGTTTATCCTTAAAAAGCCTTGTAGAGAGAGATGGGGCTCCATTTTTAGTTTGTTAGAGTGAAGTGCTGCAGAACTCAGGGGTTGTGAGACTGTGACATAGATCAGAACGGATAAACATCTGAGTCCCAACAAGAAATACCCTCCAGCACATTTAATCCTGACCTTGGGATTAAAAGAAGCAAAGAATCTGCAGAGGATATTTGATTTCCAATGGAAAATTAGAGTTTAAGCTTTTAGAATATAGTAACATATATAAAGTTTTATATGTATAAAGTGTGTAAGTTTTATATATAAAACTCCACAAGGGATTTCCCTGCCAGCCTCATCCTCCCATCCTCACCCCTTCCATGAGCTTCCCTGAGCCCCAGTGCAGCAGAG
>NDFG01000269.1:63102-84582 GCA_002167245.1 Sporophila hypoxantha | reverse complement strand
TAACTACAATGAAATACTATTTATACTTATTATTTAGTTATAATCCTAGTAATAATATACTATATTTAATCTGGGCTATAAATATGAATTATTTAAAATTATAAATTAAATAAATAAATATCAAATAATAAATTAAATATTAATAATATATTATGTACTTATATAACTAAATTGCATATATTTATTTATTATTTTTATAGTTTATAATCTAATATATGTATATATAAAATCTATTAATATGATATTATCTAGAAATAAATTAAAATGATAAGATATAAAGATATTAAATATAATGATCTTATTTATTAATATTAGATAATTATTATTAACTATATAATATTATTATTTTCTTAATTTGTATATAATATATGTATATTATAATTTTTCTTTTATTATATATATATTATAACTATAAAGTATTAAATGAATGAAATAATAAAATAAAATTCTATGATATATAATATTATGATGAAATCATCAATATTATTTATTGTAAGCTATATGTAAATATATTTATTATTATTTAGTAATATATATGTTAACTAATATAATGTTAATTATATATAAATTGAATATGTCTTATTATTATATATACTATAATAATTTATTTTATTATATTTTATTGTAATATATGTATTTAGTTCTATATATTAATAATTAATAAGTTAAATATACTCTATTATATAGATTATAATAATGTATACTCTATTTATATAAATCTCAATTCTAGAATCTATTAAGTTATTATTATTTCTTTATTTAGATGTTAATATATATTATTTACTATTTTATTAGTTTATATAATAGCTCCCCTCCTTGGAGTTGTATCCCAGCTGGGAGGGGATGCAGCAGGGGGGAGATGTGCCAGAGGGGCATTGAGGGGCTGCGAGGCTGCATCTGGGGCGACGGCTGGTGTTGTGGGCCTGCGCGCTGTACTGGGGCTCGAGCACAGCACACAACCCTCAGCCTGCTGCCTTTATTCCCCAGACTTTGAGGTGAAGGCCGATGACCTGATGGCCCATCTCGGAGCTGGGCCGTGGCGCGTTACGGCGTGGTGGAGAGATGCCGGCAACCATTGCCCGCGGGGTCAGATCATGGCAGTGAAGTACCCTGAGCTGGGATCTGCCTCTCCTGGGGGTCTGGGCTGAATGGGGAAGATGGCAAACAGCAAGCCTTATAATATGATTGGCTTGTGCAAAAGATTTGAGATACTGGAACTTAACGGAGATTGAAATGAAGCAAGCTTTGAAGTTCCCTCAGTTGTCGACAATGCGGAAACCAATGGTGTGGCTGCTGAGGCATAATCCCCTTTTGAGTGAACATACACCTCTGCATTGCAGACAGGCCAAGGGTCAGAGAGACCCTGCAAGCTTGCAAAGGCGCCGAAAGGAGTTTTTAGGTGTGTTTAAAATGTACACCAGTATGGATATGTACATGAATCTTATAGGCTGTGATGAAATGCTCTAGGATTTGTATCTTGTTTTTTACTAGATGGTTAGTGACATCTTAGAATATTCAAATACTAAGGAAAGATTTATTGTATTGTAAACGGAACTCGCTCTCTTACCTATCCTCTCATCCTTCTCCTCTCCATCTCTTTCCACTCTCTTTACTCCTCTCTCTCTCTCTTAGGCTGCCCTCTGAGTGTGGTGGCAGTCCAACAGGCCCTGCACCCGAGTCCCTTTGCAATAAACCCCAAGTTCAACCTGGCTTGCAAAGACTCGTGCATCTTCTGTCCCATCCTGACATCTAGATACAAAAAAAATAAAGTAGCTACAAAGGTGAACAAGGAGTTTAGTAATGCCAGTACTGTAGGTTTTGTGGTTCATTACATGATGTGGCTAAGAAAGCTCACTGCAGCATGAGTCCATAGGGCAAAATATTGAAGGATTGGGTCAATATTGTATTTGCAGACGACCCTCGTGGCAGGGAAGATGAATGAATCTGACATTTATGTCTTCAAGAAGCTTAATTTATTATTTATATTATTGATACTTTATTATATTAAGATATATACCGTAAAAACATACTAAAGAATTACAGAAGGGTTAGCAAAGAAGGCTAAGAAAAGATAATAATTGAAACTTCGTGACTCTTCTCCAGAGTCGCTACACAGCTTGGCGCTGATTGGCCCACATGAGTGGAAACAACATACATCATATAACCAATGAAACAATACCTTGTTGTGGGACAATCTCCAAACACATTCCAAAGCAGCGAAAACAGAGGAAGCAATGAGATAAGAATTGTCTTCTCTGTTTGCATGCGAGCTCCTCATGTTCCCAGGAGAAAATCCTGGGCAAAGGATTTTTCCTAGAAAGAGTGAACTTGCAGATCAGAACCCTAAACATCCTTGTGAAGGCACCGTGGGTGCTGGGCTGGGACGTGCCTGTGACAAAGGTCTGGCGAGGCCGGTGCACGAGGGGCTGGGGGTGCCAGGGTGTGCCCGGCCTGGGGCAGGATGGCTGACGCTGCTGTGTCCTGCCAGCTGCATCCCGGAGCCCTTTTGTGTGTAACAGCAGGTGCGAAGAGGGCTTGCTGAGTATGACCTGGGACATCTCCATGAGAGACAGTGGATTTCCCTTCACTGTTCACCTTTATACTGGGCACTCTTCAGAGATGGTGGGGCTTGCCTGGGAGCTCAGTTCCACTCCTGCACTTGCTGCAGGTATTTATCTGCAGCGTGGACATGGATGGTTTTAGCCCTGTCACTATGCGTGTGGCGTGTTGGGACACAGCCGGGTCCCCATAGTGCTCAATTTGCCCTGGCTTGGTTTATCCACGTGGAAAGCTCTGAAAAGGAGGATTTATTGAAGAGCTTTGAGCACAGCTCTGCAGAGCTGAACTTTGCCTGGCTGGGCATTTGGGAGCCTCAGTTCCTGATAATTCTCTGGCTCCTAATCACCGTGGCTCTGCTTTGGGAAGGGGATGCCTAAATGGTAGGGAATGTGCACAGCACTGAATTCCAGAAGCAGGGAAAAGAGAGCCAGGACAGCTTTGAATGGTTTATAAAAACAAAAAAAGAGAAGGGAAAGGGGAAGGGGAAGGGTAAAGGGAAGGAAGGGAAGAGGAAGGAAGGAAGGAAGGGAAGGGAAGGAGGAGAAGGGAAGGGAAGGGAAGGAAGGGAAGGGAGGAAGGGAAGGGAAGGGAAGGGAAAGGAAGGGAAGGGAAGGGGAGGGGAGGGAGGGAAGGGAGGGGAGGGAGGGAAGGAGGGGAAGGGGAAGGGAAAGTGTGAGGAAGGAGAAAGGAAAGAAAAGGGAGAAAGGAAAAGAAAAAGAAAAGAAAGAAAGAGAAAGGAAAACAGGAGAAGGAAAAGAAGGAAAAGGGAAAAGGGAGAAAGGGAAAAAGGGAGAAGAAAAGAGAAAGGAAAGAAAAGAGGAAAAAGGAGGAAAGGAAGGAAAAGGAAGGGAAAGGAAGAAGAGATGTTTTGTTGGAAATCTCTGGGTATCTGCTTGCTTTACTCTGCAGGGAGATGTGTGGATTTGCATGGAGCTGATGGATACCTCACTGGACAAATTCTACAAGCACGTCATTGACAAAGGCTGACGATCCCGAGGACATCCTGGGGAAATCGCTGTCTCTGTGAGTAGCAGCAGGGTGAGGAGGGCAGGGAAAGGGCTTCTCTGCTCAGCCAGGACCTGCCTGACCTGAATCCCTGCTGTGTGGGCGCAGGAGGAGGCTGTCCATGTGCCAGCCCATGTGGCCATTCCCAGGTCTGCGTCTGATGTTATTTGTAAGCCATGAATGTGCCCATCATGCACATGATGGAGAGCTGGCCCAGTGGGAGGTTTGGGAAAGCTCCTGCAGCTCCTTTATGGTTTATAATCCATAAATGTGCCCATCCACACATATGATGGAGGTTTATAATCCATAAATGTGCTCATCCACACATATGATGGAGGTTTATAATCCATAAATGTGCTCATCCACACACATGATGAGGTTTATAATCCATAAATGTGCCCATCCATGCACATGATGGAGAGCTGGACAGTGGGAGTTTGGGAGGCTCCTGCAGCTCCTTTATGGTTTATAATCCATAAATGTGCCCATCCACACACATGATGGAGGTTTATAATCCATAAATGTGCCCATCCACACACATGATGGAGGTTTATAATCCATAAATGTGCCCATCCACACACATGATGGAGAGCTGGCCCAGTGGGAGGTTTGGGAAAGCTCCTGCAGCTCTTTTATGGTTTATAAACCATAAATGTGCCCAGTGTAAGGTGTGGGGAGGCTCCTGCAGCTCTGAATGTGCCCATCCACACACATGATGGAGAGCTGAACCAGTCTGAGGTGTGGGAAGGCTCCTGCAGCTCCTTTCCCTTCTCACTGAGGTCCTGGAGCCCTCAGGAAGGTCTCTGGGTACCCAGCAACCCTCAGGCTGCTGGCAGGGTGCAGGACTCCTGGGGGATGTGGTTTTCCTGCCCTCTTGGCAGGTCTGGGGGTGAAGCCAGGTGTCATTTCCTCCTGCTTGTGGTGCTGCCAGCTGTGACTGACTCTGGGTTTGTTGTTTCAGATTGTAAAAGCACTAGAACATCTCCACAGCAAGCTCTCTGTGATCCACCGAGGTGAGTGCCAGGCACACCCTGCCCTGCTCAGCCTGGCAAGGGCTCCCAAAATACCCCAGATAAAGTCAGCCTTCGACAGCAGAAATGCTCCCCAGCACCTCATGGGACTTGCAGCAAAACCCAGGCACAGGAGATGGCTGCTGTTGGCTCCTTAAAATCTGCCTGCTGCTCCCTGTGTTTCCCTGAAGGGGAGGAGGAAAGGGTTAGGCTGTTGCCCTAAACTCTAAACCCTAAAGCCATGGTGTGCTCCATCACCTGGGTGAAATTCAGCCTTTTTCCCTGCCCTTGGAGCAGGTTTGTCCCCCAGCTCCATGGCTCTGTGGTGATGTGCAGTGGGAAGGGACAAAACACCTTGGACAGAGCGAGCCTTTGACAGCAGAAATGCTCCCCAGCATCTCATGACCTCAGCAGAACCCAGGCAGAGGAATGGCTGCTGTTTGCTCCTTAAAATCTGCCTGCTGCTCCCTGTGTTTCCCTGAAGAGGAGGAGGAAAGGCTGTTTCCCTTAACCCTAAACCCATGATGTGCTTCATCACGTGGATGAAAGAAATTCAGCCTTTTTCCCTGCCCTTGGCAAGCCTTGGAGCAGGTTTGTGCCCCAGCTCCATGGCTCTGTGCTGGTGTGCAGTGGGAGGGGATGGTGGAGCCCTGGTTACTGCTGAGAATTTGAGATTTTCTGTGCTGCCAGGCACTGACCCCCAGGAGAACTCTGCATTGACCTGAGGCCCTGGAGAAGCTTCCAAAATTAAATTATAGCACTGGAATTATGGGTGTGGAGTTTGAATAGAAGTGTGTGATATCACAGGGTGGGAAATTAGAGTTTAAGCTTTTAGAATATAGTAATACATATAAAGCAGGATGGAGGTTTTAGGGTGGAGGCTGCTCCTTCTTCTTCTCCGTGGGTTTGGGTGGTTTTGTGTAATTGGACAGAAAAGTCCTCATTGTGGGTCACAGGTGGTTGGTTATTGGGTTAAAAGTGAAAATAATTGAGGTGTCATTTCTTAATTGGACAGTTTATCCTTAAAAAGCCTTGTAGAGAGAGATGGGGCTCCATTTTTAGTTTGTTAGAGTGAAGTGCTGCAGAACTCAGGGGTTGTGAGACTGTGACATAGATCAGAACGGATAAACATCTGAGTCCCAACAAGAAATACCCTCCAGCACATTTAATCCTGACCTTGGGATTAAAAGAAGCAAAGAATCTGCAGAGGATATTTGATTTCCAATGGAAAATTAGAGTTTAAGCTTTTAGAATATAGTAACATATATAAAGTTTTATATGTATAAAGTGTGTAAGTTTTATATATAAAACTCCACAAGGGATTTCCCTGCCAGCCTCATCCTCCCATCCTCACCCCTTCCATGAGCTTCCCTGAGCCCCAGTGCAGCAGAGCAGTCTGACACCTAAACCAGCCTCAAACCAAATCATAAATCCCCTCCTTAAACTCTGCTGGAGGGTCTCAAAGCTGCTGTGAACACACTCAGGAACAAACCTGCAGTTGCTGCTTGACACCTTTATTTTTAAAGGGTAACTTTCAATTYGTCCTGAGGAGGAAGGAGCCCTCCCTGGAGTGTGGGCAGCAGCAGAGCTCAGCTGGAGCAGGCAGTGGCACTGGCTCTGTTCTTCCTGTGGCTGGGGTTTGAGTTTCTGCACTCCCAGGAGGTGGAAATCCCTCTTGGCTGCTGGGTTTCTGTGTGTACTGGTTTGATTTCCACTGAGAATTGTCCAGGAGGTGACACCCAGAGCAGCATGGAGGTGTTCTCCTGCAGAGCAGGGATTTCTCTCTGAGGCTGATCCCAAATGGAATTCCAGCACAAGGTGACCCTGCTTTCCCTGGGATGCCTCCAAAGGGAGCAATCCTTTCCCTGCTGCCACCCAGAAACAACAGGTCCTGAAGATCCTGCGCCTCCACAATGATAAAGAACTAAATGAAGAGCTGAAACACCCTTTGAAAGGATGCCAGGGAGCTGTGTTTGAGCCCTGCTTATTAGAACTGTGGCTTTAACGCTCATTAACATCTGCTCTCTAATCAGCATTCTGCAATCAGGTACCCAAATCCTCACCATCTGTCACTAGGCTGAAATAAGACAATTCTCAGTGGAAATCAAACCAGTACACACAGAAAACCAGCAGCCAAGAGGGATTTCCACCTCCTGTGAGTGCAGAAACTCAAACCCAGCCACAGGAAGAACAGAGCCAGTGCCACTGCCTGCTCCAGCTGAGCTCTTGCTGCTGCCCACACTCCAGGGAGGGCTCCTTCCTCCTCAGACAAATTGAAAGTTTACCCTTTAAAAATAAAGGTGTCAAGCAGCAACTGCAGGCTTGCTCCTGAGTGTGTTCACAGCAGCTTTGAGACCCTCCAGCAGAGTTTTAAGGAGGGGATTTATGATTTTGGTTTGAGGCTGTTTAGGTGTCAGACTGCTCCGCTGGCACTGGTGCTCAGGGAAGCTCATGCAAAGGTGAGGATGGGAGGATGAGGCTGGCCAGGGAAATCCCTTGTTGGAGTTTTATATATATAAAATTTACACACTTTATACATATAAAACTTTATATATGTTACTATATTCTAAAAGCTTAAAACTCTAATTTTCCAATTGGAAATCAAACATCCTCTGCAGATTCTTTGCTTCTTTATGCCAAGGTCGGATTAAATGTGCTGGAGGTATTCTTGTTGGACTCAGATGTTTATCAGCTCTCATCTATGTCACAGTCTCACAAACCTGAGTTTCTGCAGCACTTCACTCTAACAAACTAAAACTGGAGCCCCATCTCTCTCTACAAGGCTTTTTAAGGATAAACTGTCCAATTAAGAAATGACACCTCAATTATTTTCACTTTTAACCCAATAACCAACCACCTGTGACCACAATGAGGACTTTTCTGTCCAATTACACAAAACCACCCAAACCCACGGAGGAAGAAGAAGAGCAGCCTCCACCCTAAAACCTCCATCCTGCTTTATATGTATTACTAATATTCTAAAAGCTTAAACTCTAATTTCCCACACCTGTGATATCACACACTTCTATTCAAACTCACACCCATAAATTCCAGTGCTATAATTTAATTTTGGAAGCTTCTCCAGGGCCTCAGGCAATGCAGAGTTCTCCTGGGGGTCAGTGCCTGGCAGCACAGAAAATCTCAAATTCTCAGCAGTAACCAGAGGCTCCACCACCCTCCCACTGCACAACCAGCACAGAGCCATGGAGCTGGGGCACAAACCTGCTCCAAGGCTTGCCAAGGGCAGGGAAAAAGGCTGAATTCTTTCATCCACGTGATGAAGCACATCATGGGTTTAGGGTTAAGGAAACAGCCTTTCCTCCTCCTCTCAGGGAAACACAGGGAGCAGCAGGCAGATTTTAAGGAGCAAACAGCAGCCATTCCTCTGCCTGGGTTCTGCTGAGTCATGAGATGCGTGGGGAGCATTTCTGCTGTCAAAGGCTCGCTCTGTCCAAGGTGTTTTGTCCCTTCCCACTGGCACATCACCACAGAGCCATTGGAGCTGGGGGACAAACCTGCTCCAAGGCAGGGAAAAAGGCTGAAATTCACCCAGGTGATGGAGCACACACCATGGCTTTAGGGTTTAGAGTTTAGGGCAACAGCCTAACCCTTTCCTCCTCTCCCTTCAGGGAAACACAGGGAGCAGCAGGCAGATTTTAAGGAGCCAACAGCAGCCATCTCCTGTTGCCATGGCGTTTTGCTGCAAGTCCCATGAGGTGCTGGGAGCATTTCTGCTGTCGAAGGCTGACTTTATCTGGGGTATTTTGGGAGCCCTTGCCAGGCTGAGCAGGGCAGGGTGTGCCTGCACTCACCTCGGTGGATCACAGAGAGCTTGCTGTGGAGATGTTCTAGTGCTTTTACAATCTGAAACAACAAACCAGAGTCAGTCACAAGCTGGCAAGCACCACGAGCAGGAGGAAATGATACCTGGCTTCACCCCCAGACCTGCCAAGAGGGCAGGAAAACCACATCCCCCAGGAGTCCTGCACCCTGCCAGCAGCCTGAGGGTTTGCTGGGTTACCCAGAGACCTTCCTGAGGGCTCCAGGACCTCAGTGAGAAGGAAAGGAGCTGCAGGAGCCCTTCCCACACCTCAGACTGGTTCAGCTCTCCATCATGTGTGTGGATGGGCACATTCAGAGCTGCAGGACCTCCCCCACACCTTACACTGGGCACATTTTATGGTTTATAAACCATAAAAGAGCTGCAGGAGCTTTCCCAAACCTCACACTGGGCAGCTCTCCATCATGTGTGTGGATGGGCACATTTATGGGATTATAAACCTCATCATGTGTGTGGATGGGCACATTTATGGATTATAAACCTCCATCCATGTGGTGGATGGGCACATTTATGGATTATAAACCATAAAGGAGCTGCAGGAGCCTCCCAAACCTCCCACTGGTCCAGCTCTCCATCATGTGCATGGATGGGCACATTTATGGATTATAAACCTCCATCATGTGTGTGGTATGAGCACATTTATGGATTATAAACTCCATCATATGTGTGGATGAGCACATTTATGGATTATAAACCTCCATCATATGTGTGGATGGGCCACATTTATGGATTATAAACCATAAAGGAGCTGCAGGAGCTTTCCCAAACCCCCACTGGGCCAGCTCTCCATCATGTGCATGGATGGGCACATTCATGGACAAATAACATCAGACGCAGACCTGGCATGGCCACATGGGCTGGCACATGGGACCAGCCTCCTCCTGGCGCCCACACAGCAGGGATTCAGGTCAGGCAGGTCCTGGCTGAGCAGAGAAGCCCCTTCCCTGCCCTCCTCACCCTGCTGCTACTCACAGAGACAGCGATTTTCCCCAGGATGTCCTCGGGGATCGTCAGCCTTTGTCAATGACGTGCTTGTAGAATTTGTCCAGTGAGGTATCCATCAGCTCCATGCAAATCCACACATCTCCCTGCAGAGTAAAGCAAGCAGATACCCAGAGATTTCAACAAAAAACATCTCTCTTCCTTTCCCTTTCCTTTTCCTTTCCTTTTCCTCCTTTTTCTCTTTCCTTTCCTTCTCTTTTCTTTCTCCTTTTTCCCTTTCCTCCCCTTTTCCCTTTTCCTTTCTTTCTCCTTTCTCCTTTTTCGCTTTCTTTTTCCTCCTTTTCTTTTCTTTTTCCTTTCTCTTCCCTTTTCTTTTCCTTCTCTCCTTCCTCACCTTTCCGCTTCCCTCCCTTCCCTCCCTTGCCCTCCCTGTCCCTCCCTTCCCCTCCCTCCTCCCCTTCCTTCCCCTTCTTTCCGCTTCCGCTTCTCCTTCCCTTCCCTTCCCTTCCCTTCCCTTCCCTCCCTCTCCTTCCCTTCCCTCCCTTCCCTATCCCTTCCCTTCTTCCTGCCCTTTCTTCCCTTCCTTCCCTTCCCTTTCCCTTCCCCTCCTTCCGCTTCTCTTTTTTTGTTTTTTTAAACCCATTCAAAGCTGTCCTGGCTCTCTTTTACCTGCTTCTGGAATTCAGCTGCTGTGCACATTCCTACCATTTAGGCATCCGCTTTCCAAAGACAGAGCACGGGTGATTTAGGAAGCCAGAAAATTATCAGAACTGAGGCTCCAATTGGCCCAGCCAGGCAAAGTTCAGCTCTGCAGAGCTGTGCTCAACAGCTCGTTCAATAAATCCTCCTTTTCAGAGCTTTCCACGTGGTGAAAAACCCAAGCCAGGCATTTGAGCCACTATGGGGACCCGGCTGTTCCGGAACAGCCGGGTCCCCATAGTGGCTCAAATTGCCTGGCTTGGGTTTTTCACCACGTGGAAAGCTCTGAAAAGGGAGGATTTATTGAACGAGCTTTGAGCACAAGCTCTGCAGAGCTGAACTTGCCTGGCTGGGCCATTTGGGAGCGTCAGTTTCCTGATAATTTTCTGGCTCCTAATCACCGTGGCTCTGTTCTTTGGGAAGGGGATGCCCTAAATGGTAGGAATGTTGCACAGCAGCTGAATTCCAGAGGCAGGGGTAAAAGAGAGCCCAGGACAGCTTTGAATGGTGTTTAAAAACACAAAAAAGAGAAGGGAAAGGGGAAGGGAAGGGAATAGGGAGGAAGGGAAGGGAAGGAAGGACCACGGGAAGGGAAGGGAAGGAAGGAGAGGGAAAGGGAAGGGAGGAGGAAGGGAAGGGAAGGGAAGGGAAGGGAAGGAAGGGAAGGGGAAAGAAGGGAGGAAGGAGGGAGGGAGAGGGAGGGGCAGGGAGGGAAGGGAGGGAAGGGGGGAAGGCGAAAGGTGAGGAAGGAGGACAAGGAAAGAAAAGGGAGAAAGGAAAAAGACAAAGAAAAGAAAGAAAAGAAAGGAAAACAGGAGAAGGAAAGAGAAAGGAAAAGGGAAAAGGGGAGAAAGGGAAAAAGGGAAAGAAAAGAGAAGGAAAGGAAAAGAGAAAAAGGAGGAAAAGGAAAGGATAAAAGGAAGGGGAAAGGAAGAGAGATGTTTTTTGTGAAATCTTCTGGTATCTTGCTGCTTTAACCTCTGCAGGGAGATGTGTTGGATTTGCATGGAGCTGATGGATTACCTCACTGGACAAATTCTACAAGCACGTCATTGACAAAGGCTGGACATCGCCGAGGAAATCCTGGGGAAAAATCGCTGTCTCTGTGAGTTAGCAGCAGGTGAGGAGGGCAGGGAACGGGCCTTCTCTGCTCAGCCAGGAACCTGCCTGACCTGAATCCCTGCTGTGTGGCGCCAGGAGGAGGCTGGGTCCCATGTGGCCAAGCCCATGTTGGCCATTCCCAGGTCTGGTCTGATTGTTATTTGTCATGAATGTGCCCATCATGCACATGGATGGAGAGCTGCCCATGGGAGGTTTGGAAAGCTCCTGCAGCTCCTTTATGGTTTATAATCCATAAATGTGCCCATCCACACATATGGATGGAGGTTTTATCAATCCCATAAATGTGCTCATCGCACACATATTGATGGAGGTTTATAATCCATAAATGTTGCTCATCCACACACATGATGAGGTTTATAATCCATAAAATGTGCCATCGCATGCACATGATGGAGAGCCTGGACCAGTGGGCAGTTTGGGAGGCTCCTGCAGATCTTTATGGTTTATAATCCATAAATGTGCGCCATCCACACACATGGATGGAAGGTTTATAATCCATAAATGTGGCCCATCCACACACATGATGGAGGTTTATAATCCCATAAATGTGCCCATCCACACACATGATGGAGAGCTGCCCAGTGTGAGGTTTGGGAAAGCTCCTGCAGCTCTTTTATGGTTTATAAACATGAAAATGTGCCCAGTGTAAGGTGTGGGGGAGGTCCTGCAGCTCTGAATGTGCCCATCCACACACATGGATGGAGAGCTGAACCAGTCTGAGGTGTGGAAGGCTCTGCAGCTCCTTTCCCTTCTCACTGAGGTCCTGGAGCCCTCAGGAAGGTCTCTGGGTACCCAGCAACCCTCAGGCTGCTGGCAGGGTGCAGGACTCCTGGGGGATGTGGGTTTTCCTGCCCTCTTGGCAGGTCTGGGGGTGAAGCCAGGTATCATTTCCTCCTGCTCGTGGTGCTGCCAGCTGTGACTGACTCTGGTTTGTTGTTTCAGATTGTAAAAGCACTAGAACATCTCCACAGCAAGCTCTCTGTGATCCACCGAGGTGAGTGCCAGGCACACCCTGCCCTGCTCAGCCTGGCAAGGGCTCCCAAAATACCGCCAGATAAAGTCAGCCTTCGACAGCAGAAATGCTCCCAGCACCTCATGGGACTTGCAGCAAAACCCAGGCACAGGAGATGGCTGCTGTTGCTCCTAAAATCTGCCTGCTGCTCCCTGTGTTTCCCTGAAGGGGAGGAGGAAAGGGTTAGGCTGTTGCCCTAAACTCTAAACCCTAAAGCCATGGTGTGCTCCATCACCTGGGTGAATTTCAGCCTTTTTCCCTGCCTTGGAGCAGGTTTGTCCCCCAGCTCCATGGCTCTGTGGTGATGTGCAGTGGGAAGGGACAAAACACCTTGGACAGAGCGAGCCTTTGACAGCAGAAATGCTCCCCCGCATCTCATGACCTCAGCAGAACCAGGCAGAGGAATGGCTGCTGTTTGCTCCTTAAAATCTGCCTGCTGCTCCCTGTGTTTCCCTGAGAGGAGGAGGAAAGGCTGTTTCCTTAACCCTAAACCATGATGTGCTTCATCACGTGGATGAAAGAATTCAGCCTTTTTCCTGCCCTTGGCAAGCCTTGGAGCAAGGTTTGTGCGCCCAGCTCCATGGCTCTGTGCTGGTTGTGCAGTGGGAGGGATGGTGGAGCCTCTGGTTACTGCTGAGAATTTGAGATTTTCTGTGCTGCCAGGCACTGACCCCCAGGAGAACTCTGCATTGCCGCTGAGGCCCTGGAGAAGCTTCCAAATTAAATTATAGCACTGGAATTTTGGGTGTGGAGTTTGAATAGAAGTGTGTGATATCACAGGGTGGGAAATTAGAGTTTAAGCTTTTAGAATATAGTAATACATATAAAGCAGGATGGAGGTTTTAGGGTGGAGGCTGCTCTTCTTCTTCCTCCGTGGGTTTTGGGTGGTTTTGTGTAATTGGACAGAAAAGTCCTCATTGTTGGGTCACAGGTGGTGGTTATTGGGTTAAAAGTGAAAATAATTGAGGTGTCCATTTCTTTAATTGGACAGTTTATCCTTAAAAAGCCTTGTAGAGGAGATGGGGCTCCAGTTTTAGTTTGTTAGAGTGAAGTGCTGCAGAACTCAGGGTTTGTGAGACTGTGACAATAGATGAGAGCTGATAAACATCTGAGTCCAACAAGAAATACTCTCAGCACATTTAATCTGACCTTGCATAAAGAAGCAAAGAATCTGCAGAGGATGTTTGATTTCCAATGGAAAATTAGAGTTTAAGCTTTTTAGAATATAGTAACATATATAAAGTTTTATATGTATAAAGGTGGTGTAAATTTTATATATATAAAACTCCACAAGGGATTTCCCTGCCAGCCTCATCCTCCCATCCTCACCTTGCATGAGCTTCCCTGAGCACCAGTGCGCGAGCAGTCTGACACCTAAACCAGCCTCAAACCAAAATCATCAAATCCCCTCCTTAAACTCTGCTGGAGGTCTCAAAGCTGCTGTGAACACACTCAGGAGCAAGCCTGCAGTTGCTGCTTGACACCTTTATTTTAAAGGGTAACTTTCAATTTGTCCTGAGGAGGAAGGAGCCCTCCCTGGAGTGTGGGCAGCAGCAAGAGCTCAGCTGGAGCAGGCAGTGGCACTGGCTCTGTTCTTCCTGTGGCTGGGGTTTGAGTTTCTGCACTCACAGGAGGTGGAAATCCCTCTTGGCTGCTGGTTTTCTGTGCTGTACTGGTTTGATTTCCACTGAGAATTGTCTTATTTCAGCCTAGTGACAGATGGGTGAGGATTTGGGGTACCTGATTGCAGAATGCTGATTAGAGAGCAGATGTTAATGAGCGTTAAGCCACAGTTCTAATAAGCAGGGCTCAAACACAGCTCCTGGCATCCTTCAAAGGGTGTTTCAGCTCTTCATTTCGTTCTTTATCATTGTGGAGGCGCAGGATCTTCAGGACCTGTTGTTTTCTGGGTGGCAGCAGGGAAAGGATTGCTCCCTTTGGAGCATCCCAGGGAAAGCAGGGTCACCTGTGCTGGAATTCCATTTGGGATCAGCCTCAGAGAGAAATCCCTGCTCTGCAGGAGAACACCTCCATGCTGCTCTGGGGTGTCACCTCCTGGCATCTCTGGGTGCCTTAATTCCCCCTTTGCTGGGGATTGGAGCTGATGGGCACACAGGGATTTGTAGAGCCACAATGGGAAGAGATGAATCTGGCAGCACTAGGGAGGATGAGACTGATTTCCATGGGGTGGGGAGCTCCCACTCTCCTGCTTCTGCAGTCAGGCTTTGTGTCCTTAAAATCAGAGCCCAAAGGTGTCTGAGCCTTGGATCCTTGCCTCAGTTTGCTGCTCTCTCCTTCCCCTGCARCCCTTTCACCCTTTCCTGCCCCACATCTCCCCCTGTGGGTTTTTCCTTTTGCTGGCATAACTCCAGACCCACGGGGCATTGCCAGAGCTCCAGCCCTTTGCAGACACCCCATAGGATCACCCCATAGAATCACCCCATGGAATCACCCCATAGAATCACCCACAGGATCACCCCATATGATCACCCCATAGAATCACTTCACAGAATCACCCCATAGGATCACCCTATAGAATCACCCCATAGGATCATCCCATGGGATCATCCCACAGAATTACCCCACAGAATCACCCATAGGATCACTGCATAGAATCACCCCACAGGACCATCCCACAGGATCATCCCATATGATCACCCTATAGAATCACCTCACAGAATCACCCCATAGGATCATCCCATGGGATCATCCCATGGGATCATCCCATAGAATTACCCCACAGAATCACTCATAGGATCACCCCATGGAGTCACCCCACAGAATCACTCATAGGATCACCCCATAAAATCACCCCATAGAATCACCCACAGGATCACCCCATATGATCACCCTATAGAATCACCCCATAGGATCATTCCATGGGATCGTCCCACAGAATTACCCCACAGAATCACCCCACAGAATCACCCCATAGGATCACCCCATAGAGTCACCCCACAGAATCACCCCACAGAATCACCCCATAGGATCACCCCACAGGACCATCCCACAGGATCACCCCATATGATCACCCTATAGAATCACTTCACAGAATCACCCCATAGGATCACCCTATAGAATCACCCCACAGGACTATCCCATAGGATCATTCCATAGAATTACCCCACAGGACCAACCCATAGGATCATCCCACAGAATCATCCCATAGAATCACCCCACAGGATGACCCCACAGAATTACCCAATAGAATGACCCCACAGAATCACTCCAGGGGATCATCCCACAGAATCACTCCATAGAATCATTGCACAGGATCACCCCACAGGATCACCCCACAGGATCCCCCCACAGGATCCCCCCCAGCCTCTTGGAGCTGCTCCCTCTGAGCTCCCTGGTGTCCGTGACCATTCCCTGAGCACTGGGATGTGCTGGTGACACTCAGAGTCACCTCCTGCTGCCCTGGCTCAGGGAGGGGGTGTGTGGCTGCAGGGACACTGGCAGGACACTGCACACTCCACGGGGCTGTTACTGCACACCCCATGAGGCTGTCCCTGCACACCCCACGGGGCTGTCCCTGCACACCCCACGGGGCTGTCCCTGCACACCCCATGAGGCTGTCCCTGCACACCCCACAACTGCAGCCAGCAGCTTTTGGCACACCTGGCTCTGCTGGGCTCCTTGTGGCCTCTGTGGCTGCTGTGCCTTGGCCCAGCACCCCCAGGTGGCAGTGACTGTGCTCTGTGTTCCTTGTGCCTTGGCCCAGCACCCCCAGGTGACAGTGACTGTGCTCTGTGTTCCTTCTTGCAGATGTAAAGCCCTCTAACGTGTTGATCAATACGCAGGGGCAGGTGAAAATGTGCGATTTTGGCATCAGCGGGTACCTCGTTGACTCTGTGGCTAAAACCATGGATGCAGGATGCAAACCCTACATGGCTGTAAGTGCAGCAGGCAGAGGAACGTGAGCCTGGGGGGAAGGAGCAGCAGCACCTACCCTGGGGATTCCTTTGGGGAGCCTGTTGTRTTTKCAGGGACCCTCGTGGCAGGGAGGAATGATGAATCTGACTCCRTGTGCTCAGAAGYTTAATTTRTTATTTTATGATACTATATTATATTAAAGAATGCTATACTAAACTATACTAAAGAATACAGAAAGGATACAGACAGAAGGCTAAAAAGATAATATTGAAAACTCGTGACTCTCTCCAGAGTCTTGGCCCTGATTGGCCAAAGAGTGAAAACAACTCCCAGCAGAATCCACTGAAACAATCWCCTGTGGGTAAACAATCTCCAAACACATTCCACATGAGCACAACACAGGAGAAGCAAATGAGATAAGAATTGTTTTCCTTTTTCTCTGAGGCTTCTCAGCTTCCCAGGAGAAAAATCCTGGGTGAAGGGATTTTTCCAGAAAATGTGATTGCCACAGTGGCCCTGAAGTGAAGGGATACAATCCCCTTGGGAGAGGAGGCAGATCTGATCTGATGGCTCAGAGCTCAGGTCACATCTCCTGGGCACAGCTTCCTGCTGCCCTTTCACCTGCCTGAGACCTTGGGGAAGGTTCTGGAATTGCTCCCCAGTGCCTGGTTGCCATCCTGGAGATTTGTTTGGGTATCCCTGAAGTGAAGGCATACAATCCCATTGCAGGGGAGGCAGATCTGATCTGATGGCTCAGGTCACATCTCCTAGCATGCCCTCCTGCTGCCCTCTTGCCTCCTGTGACCTTGGGGAAGGTTCTGGAATTGCTCCCCAGTGCCTGGTGGCCATTTGCCCCATGGGGACAGCAGTGCTTAGCATGGGGAGGAAAAACACCCAGGACTGGGTGCCTGTGGCTGCTCCTGGGAGCTGCTGGGCAGGATTCACCTTTGTGGGGCACTTGACCAGGGTGGAAACAGCCCTGGAGAGCTGGGGCTTGTCAGCCCTTGGTGCCAGCTGTGCCAGGGCAGCTCCACCAGCCCAGCCCCTGGGGCAGGTGCCACTTTCTGTGCCCCATTTCACTGCCTGCCCTCCCTGTGAGGATGGGGAACCAGCACCACAGCAGGGTGAGGGGGCTGTGTGGGCCAAAGGGGGCTGGGCTGGCACCCTGAGAGACCCTCCCTGGGCAYGGGCAGGGCACTGGGGGCATCATCCCTGCTGCTCCTCACCCYCCTTTGTGTCTGTTGGCAGCCGGAGAGAATCAACCCAGAGCTGAACCAGAAGGGATACAGCGTCAAATCTGACATCTGGAGCCTGGGCATCACCATGGTACGGGCACCTGGGGGTGCCAGGGTCACCTAGGGGTCACTGGGGTCACCTGGGGGTCACCATGGCAGGGTCACCAGGGGGTGCCAGGGCTGTCACCTGGGCACCACCATGGCAGGGTCACCTGGGGGTCACCATGGCAGGGTCACCTGGGGGTCACCATGGTGGGGTCACCTTGGGGTCACCATGGTGGGGTCACCTGGGGCTGTCAGGGTCACCTGGGGGTCACCTAGGTAGGGTCACCTGAGGCTGCCATCACCATGGTAGGGTCACCTGGGCATCACCAGGGTCACCTGGGGGCTGCCAGGGCTGTCACCTGGGCATCACCATGGCAGGGTCACCTGGGGCTGCCAGGGCTGCCAAGGCTGTCACTTGGGGAGATCACCATGGCAGGGGCACCTGGGGGTCACCTTGGTAGGGTCACCTGGGGATCACCAGGGCTGTCACCTGGAGCTGCCAGGGCCACCAGGAGTGCTCGGTGTGGCTCATGGGTTCATTCTCCTCCCCACAGCGGTGCTGGTGGCACGGCGTGGGCAGGGGAGGAGCTCAGGCTGGTGCCCCAGGGTGGAAGGGAGGGAGGAGGGAGCTGCTCTGTCAGCTCCTGCAGCTGTGCAGGCTGCAGCTGCTCTGTCAGCTCTGCAGCTGTGCAGGTTGGAGCTGCTCTGTCGGCTCCTGCAGCTGTGGCAGCTCCTGCAGCTGTGCAGGTTGGAGCTGTGTCACTGCAGCTGTGTCACTGCAGCTGCTGTGTCGGTTCCTGCGGCTGTGTCACCGCAGCTGCCGGGAGGTGGCAGCATGGGCTAAGGCAGGACGCAGTGCACAGCCTGCACTCCCAGCACACAGAGCCCTCCCAGCCGCTCCCCCTCGGGACAGCAGGGACAGGGGGGATCCCAGGCAGTGTTTTGGGAAATCCATCTGCTCCCAGATTTACCCTGTGCAGGGTGGGCTGGTTTTTCCCAGGGATTGTGGCAGGGATGGCCTGTGGAGCTGCCTGGGGCTCCTCCTGCCTCTCCTGTTTGCTGGGGGAGGATGGCAATGTGCTGTGGTGGGCTGAGGAAATCCTRMAATCCCAGAATGGTTTGGGTTGGAAGGGGCCTTTAAGACCATTTCATTCCACCCCCTGCCATGGGCAGCAACAGCTTCTGCTCCCCCAGGCTGCTCCAACCCTGTCCARCCTTGGCACTTCCAGAGATCCAGGGGCAGCCACAGCTTCTCTGGGCACCCTGTGCCTCACCACCCTCACAGGGAGCAATTCCCTCCTAATATCTGATCTATRTCTGTCCTCTTTTAGTTCCAAACCAATCCCCCTTGCTCCATCACTTTCTGCCCATGTAAAAAGTCCCTCTCCCTTCTTTTTGGAATCCCACTTCAGGCAGTGCAAGGGGCTCTAAAATCTCCTTGGAATGTTCCCATCTCCAGGCTGAGCAACCCCATTTGTGTGGTGCCACAAAACCACACCCAGGGTGGGCAGGGGGCCATTCCAAGCCCGTGGGGTGGGTGGGGGGCTGTGGGGTGTCCCCTCCTGACAGAGCCATCCCAAACCCATGGGGTGGCTGTGGGGTGTGCAAGGAGGTCTCAAATCTCCTTGGAATGTTCCCATCTCCAGGCTGACCAACCCCATTTGTGTGGAGCCTCCAAAACCTCACCCAGGGTGGGCAGGGGGCTGTCCCAAACCCCTGGGTGGCTGTGGGGGGCTGTGGGGTGTCCCCTCCTGATGGGGCCATCCCAAAACCCTGGGGTGGGTGGCTCTGGGGTGTGCAGGGGGCTCTAAGCTCTCCTTGGAATGTTCCCATCTCCAGGCTGACCAACCCCATTTGTGTGGAGCCACAAAACCACACCCAGGGTGGGCATGGGGCCGTCCCAAACCTGTGGGGTGTCCCTGCTCCTGACAGAGACATCCCAAGCCCCTGGGGTGGGTGGGTTGGTGGCAGTGGGGTGTCCCCTCCTGACAGGGCCATCCCAAACCCCATGGGTGGGTGGCAGTGGGGTGTCCCCTCCTGACAGAGCCATCCCAAACCCCATGGGTTGGTGGCAGTGGGGTGTCCCCTCCTGACAGAGCCATCCCAAGCCCCTGGGGTGGCAGTGGGGTGTCCCCTCCTGACAGAGCCATCCCAAGCCCCTGGGTGGGTGGCAGTGGGGTGTCCCCTCCTGACAGGGCCATCCCAAGCCCCTGGGTGGGTGGCAGTGGGGTGTGTCCCCTCCTGACAGAGCCATCCCAAACCGGGGGTGGCAGTGGTGTGTCCCCTCCTGACAGAACTGACCCAAGCCTGTGGGGTGGTGGGTTGGTGGCAGTGGGGTGTCCCCTCCTGGTGGGGCCATCCCAAACCCCTGGGGTGGCAGTGGGGTGTGTCCCCTCCTGACAGGGCCATCCCAAACCCCTGAGGTGGCAGTGGGGTGTCCCCTGCTGATTCCCCTGTGTGCTGCAGATCGAGCTGGCCATCCTGCGCTTCCCCTACGACGTGGGGCACGCCCTTCCAGCAGCTCAAGCAGTGGTGCGAGGAGCCCTCGCGCAGCTGCCGGCAGAGCGGTTTCTCGCAGAGTTCGTCGATTTTTAACTCGCAATGGTACGTGGCCCCTCTTCTCCTCTTTCATTGCCTGCTCGCCTCAGCACGGTCCCCACAGGCAGCTCTGAGCCCCGGTTCTGGGCAGCAACCTTCCCTGTGGCCCTCGTGCCTGGCACACAGCAGGGCTTGGAGGGTCGTCTGAGGCAGGAGGGGACACAGGGGGGTTAGGAGGGGGAAAGGTAAGGCACAGGGGGTTTAGGAGAGGACACAGGGAGTTGGAAAAATGTTAGAGGGCGACACAGGGTAGGAGGGACACAGGGATTTGGGAGGGACAAAATGGGGTTTAGAGGGACACAGGGGGTTTTAGGAGGGGACAACAGGGATTTTGGGAGGGGGAACAAATGGGGTTTATGAGGGGACACAGGGGTTTAGGAGGGGAACAGGGAGTTTGGAGGGGACACACGGGTTTTTAGGAAGGGGACACGGGGTTTAGGAGAGGACCCAGGGGGTTTAGAGGGGACACACAGGGTTTGGGAGGGGACACGGGGTTTAGAGGGGGACACAGGAGGTTTAGGAGGGGACACAGGGATTTGGGAGGGGACAAATGGGGTTTAGGAGGGGGACACAGGAGGTTTAGGAGGGGACAAATGGGGTTTAGAGGGGACACAGGGGTTTTAGGAGAGGACACAGGGGGTTTAGGAGGGGACACAGGGGGTTTAGGAGGGACAAAAGGGGTTTAGAGGGGACACAGGTGGTTTAGGAGGGGACACACAGGGTTTGGGAGGGGACCCAGGGGGTTTAGAGGGGGACACAGGAGGTTTAGGAGGGGACACAGGGAGTTGAGGAGGGGACACAGGGTTTAGGAGGGGACAAATGGGGTTAGGAGGGGACCCAGGGGGTTTAGGAGGGGGACCCAGGGGGTTTAGAGGGGACCCAGGGGGTTTAGAGGGGACACAGGGGGGTTGGGAGGGGACACAGGGGGTTTAGAGGGGACAAATGGGGTTAGGAGGGGACACAGGAGGTTTAGGAGGGGACACAGGGGGTTTGGGAGGGGACACAGGGGGTTTAGAGGGGACAAATGGGGTTTAGAGGGGACACACAGGGTTTAGGAGGGGACACAGGAGGTTTAGGAGAGGACACAGGGGGTTGAGGAGGGACAAATGGGGTTTAGGAGGGACACAGGAGGTTGAGGAGGGGACCCAGGGGGTTTAGGAGGCTGCTGGCCCTGATTGCCCCCACACCAGCAGCACAGGGGTTTAGGAGCAGGGGCAGCCAGGCAGCTCATGGCCCTGAGTGAGGGGGGACAGCAGGGTGTGCAGTGGCTGTGTGCTGTCTGGGGGGATGTCACAGGAGAGACAGGCACAACACAGAGTATCACCATACAGCTTCAGAAAGCTTCAACCCATACAGAGAGCACCAGAAGGCTCCAAGCATCCACCTTTCTTGTGTTTAATCCACCTGTCTTGTGTTTAATCCACCTTTATTGTGTTTAATCCACCTTGCTTGTGTTTAGCCCAGCCTTTTACACCCTGATTGCCCCTGTGTGCCCTCTGCTCCCTTTGCTCAGCACACCTGGGCACTCCAGGGCTC
>NDFG01000269.1:22586-60930 GCA_002167245.1 Sporophila hypoxantha | reverse complement strand
AAAAGCATCATCAAAAAATTGCAAATCACAGATGCACCTGTTGCATCCCACAGCAGGCAGATAATCATTGTTACATTTTGTTTCCTGAGGCCTTCTCAGCTTCTCAGCAGGAAAAAATCCTAAGGAAAGGATTTTTCAGAAAAGATGTCTGTAGCCACCACGCTGAGAATTCCTGCCATGGCCCATGTGCCCTGCGCTTCGGAGCTGCCTTGGAAAAATCCCTCCCACAAGGTGCCCCCTGGTTCTTGCCAAGCCCACCTGAGCTTTTGGAGCAGCTGCTGTTCCTCCAACAGTGGCTGCTGGCTCTGCTGCTCCCTGCTTGTGCCAGGCAGCTGCTCCTCTCTGGGGATTTGCTTTTCCAAGCCCTGTGTCTTGCAGCTGAGGCTGTGGCTGCTTTAGGAGTTACATCCACAGCCCCTCTGGTGTTCCTGTCCTTGCAAATCCTGTCCTCCAGGGTCACTGAGATCCCTGACTGCCAGCAGAGTGCATGGACTTGAATGGGGAACTTGGCACCAGTTTGTGCAAAGGACTTGGATGGTGAACTTGGCACCATTTGTGCAAAGGACTTGGAATGGTGAACTTGCACCATTTTGTGCAAGGACTTGAATGGTGAACTTTGTTTGCACCAGTTTTGTGCAAAGGACTTGAGATGGTAAACTTGGCACCAGTTTTGTGCAAGAGACTTGGAATGGTGAACTTTGTTTGCACCATTTTGTGCAGAGACTTGGAATGGTGAACTTTGTTTGCACCAGTTTTGTGCAAAGGACTTGGAATGGTGAGCTTTGTTTGCACCAGTTTTGTGCTTTGGGTCTGGGAATTCCTTCTGACACCAACCCAGGTCACAGCCACTCTGTGCTTAGGACTGTGGTCTGTCCATCTGCTGCTGCCTGCAGTCGATCAGCTGTAGGCACTGCAAGGAAGTCCCTGGATATCTGAGTCAGGATCACATCCAGTATAACTCTGTCATTCCTGAAAATTTACATCGCTTTCAGTAACTTATCCACAGCCACTCTGGTGGTTCCTGTTCTTTGCAAATCCTGTCCTCCAGGTCACTGGAGATCCCTGACTGCCAGAGCAGAGTGGCATGGACTTGGAATGGTGAACTTGGCACCAGTTTTGTGCCAAAAGGACTTGGAATGGTGAACTTTGCACCACTTTTGTGTTATTGAGGTCTGGGAATTTTCTGACAGAAGCCAGGTCACAGCCACTCTGTATCAAGGTGGTTAGGACTGTGTTATCCATCCAGTCTGTTGCTGCCTGCAGTCTGATCAGCTGTAGGCACTGCAGAAAGTCCCTGGGATATCTGAGTCAGGATCAGGTCCCAAATATAACTCCTCATTCCTGAAAATTTACATCGGTTTCAGTAACTTATCACAGATTTCCTGCTATTAGTAACCTGGGCATGAATTAGTTTTGTAGTGGGGTCTAAATTAAGAGAATTGCACCAAATTGGACACAGCTAACCTTCAGATTCACCTTGTCTTGGCCGGAGGATGTGACACATCCCGTACCTTGTCGGGCCGGCGGTATTGGCACGTACGGGCCCGGGTTCCTCTGTTCATTCACAACATGACACTAAACACGAGCCCTCTACACACAGCAAGCAGGAAATATCTATTCAGTGTTGTCCTCTGCTTCCTCTGGGCCCCAGCAAACTCTAGCAGAGGTTCTCACTTTTGTTTTGCTCAGTGTGACACCTTTTCCCCGCCACCGCCGCGTACGTGTGCGAAGATCTTTTCAAGTCGCTCCAAGTTTCTTTCTCCCTAAATACACTGCCAGGAAGTGAGTAGAGATTACGTCCTGTCTTTTAAAAAGCTATTTTCTGCTGGAGGGAAACCAAAATAACTTCCAGCTACAACCCTCCAGGGCCATCTGTTGTAGGAGAGAGAAAAAAAGGATGCCCATGGAAGCGTCCCCGCTGATAACAGCGCGGTGATAAACAAACAGCTGGGCACGTGCTCTGCAGCCACTCAGTCACTGCTCCCAGGCACAGCTCGGAGCCTGAATCCTTCCCTGAGTCTCTGGCCTGTGGAGAGCACCCAAACTCCCAGTTGTGCCTGGCCCCCAGCAAGAGGCAGGGTTTTAAGGTGGTTTGGTGGCTCCAGGTCTCTCGGTGGGCCTTGAGCTCTTGTATCAGCACTGTCGCTGTCCTCAACACCTAAAATTGTTCCTCAGCATGGAGGAAGTAGCTGAACTTACTCTGCAGAGTCTTTAAACCTTAATTTGTTGTAGGAGAGCAGTCTTTTAAAACCTTACTTTGTTGTAGGAGAGGAATAAAAAGATGTCCCATGGAAGCGTCCCCGCTGATACAGCGCGCAGCGCGGTGATAAACAAACAGCTGGGCACGTGCTCTGCAGCCACTCAGTCACTGCTCCCAGGCACAGCTCAGAGCCTGAATCCTCCCCTGAGTCTCTGGCCTGCTGGAGAGCACCCAAACTCCCAGTTGTGCCTGGCCCCCAGCAAGAGGCAGGGTTTTAAGGGGTGGTTTTGGTGGCTCCAGGTCTCTCGGTGGGCCTTGAGCTCTTGCACCCAGCACTGTCGCTGTCCTCAAGGCCTAAATTGTTTCCTCAGCTTGGAGGAGTAGCTGAACTTATTCTGCAGAGTCATTAAACCTTAATTTGGTCATGGTGTTATTTTATTGCAGTCAGAATGTCAATTCTAATTTTTTTCTCTTTTTTTTTTTTTTCCAATTAAAGCTTGAAGAAGAATTCCAAAGAACGGCCAACATACCCAGAGCTTATGGTGAGTGTGGCTGCATCAAGCAGTGTGTTCAGAGCTGGAAAGGGTCACAGKAGGTGCTGAAGGCAGAAATTCCAACAGTGATGGTGTTTTGGGCTGCTTTGCATCTCTTTTGGAGAATTGTGACACTGGGAGGGTGGCTGCAAAGCAGAGATGCTCTTTGAAATCTCAGCCAGGTGCTTTTCCACCTTTTTTGAAAATCAAGGGAGAAAATACATGTTAAAGCAGGTCATGGACAAGAATGAGGCTGTGAAGAGTCAGTTAGTGAGGCTCAAATCCTCCTGTGGGGTTTGTGTGATCAACTCAGACTCCTCAGTGTGCCCCAGGTGCTGCACAGGAGCTGCAGGAGCCCAGTGGCCAGCGGGGCTTTGCTGCCCTGGTGCTTTGGAGAGGAGGATTTTTGGACAGARTAATTCCTGGATGTTGGGGACAGGGATGAGTGTGTGACTAATAATTCCAGTTATTGAATTTCATCTGCTGCCTAGAGACTGTTTACAGGGAGGGAGAACTGAGGAGTAACCAAGGAGGAAAATGCCAGTAAAGGCTGGTGAGAGGGGAAATGCAGGGCACTGCTCTGGGCTGCAGCTGGCAAGAACAGATTTTTCTGCTTGGGCTCCACAGCTTCATGGCCTCCCCTTCTTCCCTGCCTTTCTGGTGCTCCTAAAAGCTGGCAAAAAGCAGGAGAGCTCAGGAAGTTGGTGCTTCACTCCTGCAGACATTGAATTCTTTTTTACTCTCACACAGTTCACAGCTTTCTAAAGGCAGGAAGGTGCCTAAATTTGTTATTGCTGAAGATCCTGACCCTGCATTCCCACCCCTGWCCAGTCTCAGTGTCAAGATCACCTGGATTAAGGGTGGGAAGTGCTGAGGGATTTCTTTAGGCACTCATATTCCCTACCCCACAGTTTTTGGGATATGCATTCATTCTGCCACCAGAGGGTCAGACCCACCACCACCTCACACCTCCTGCCCAGAGGTGAGAAGGGGCAGGTTTAAGGTGATTTTTACCTGCAAGTCATGCTGGAAATCCACAACCCTGAGTTGTAAGCAGTGAATAATTCCCATGGCATTTGGTGCTGGGCCCTGTAATGCAATTA
This sequence comes from Sporophila hypoxantha, assembly GCA_002167245.1. Lineage (NCBI taxonomy): Eukaryota > Metazoa > Chordata > Aves > Passeriformes > Thraupidae > Sporophila > Sporophila hypoxantha. Next base: position 57,094 of record NDFG01000269.1, on the reverse strand, counting down.
AACTATAAATAGATCTGATTGACACACAGCTTGCCCCCAGACTGGTTTCAAACAAAGAGAGGCCTGAGATTTATGCCTTTTTTTTTTAAACTTTATTTTTTGGGGGCTATATCATTGAATAAATCCATCTGTATATTTTAAGCAAACTTCTGAACTTTGCCAAATGGCCTTTTATCAAGAAAGGTTCACTGAAGCAGCTCTGTCTGCTGCAGCATTAATACCCATTGGCAAGGGAGTGCATTTCTATTGAATTAGGTTCTTGGATCACCCCTGCAGAGTGCCTCAATGCTGTGGTATTTTATGGCTGACATGGATGTTGTGAGGTCCTGTGGTTGAGGGTTGCTGTTCTGTTGGGGTTTTTTCCTCTCTCTTACAGCATTAAGTTGTGGTGCTGGATTGGACTTGTCATTTAAACCAAGACTGCTSCCTTGCTTTCCTGTGGAATTGAGGTTTCTCATGGAAAATGTGACTCTGTGCTATCTTGAGCATCAGGAAAGCTGATAGGGGGTGCTTAATTTCATTTAAAAACCCCTTTCCCCAGGTGAAGTGGAGCATGAAACTACTGCAGGAGTGGTGGTCTGCACTCCCTGCCTGGCACAGGGCTCTGTGCCAGCCTCAGGGGCATTGCTGCCAGCCCTGGCACATTTTTTGGGTGTTTCCAGGCTGTGGTGGCTGTGCTCTGGGTGTCACTTCAGTGGGGTGGTGTTGGGAAGGATGAAAGTTTGACAGATCTGTGTGCTTGGCAGAAAGGTTTTTAATTGTAGAGTCTGCTGAAGGAATAGAGATGGAAGTGAGTTTTGATATAGAAGAAAAGAATTGCTGAGCCAGTCTCACTGGATAACCAAGGAGCCAAAGGGTATTTTATGTTAGTTAGAAGGGGTTTTTATGGCTTAGAGCAAAGGATAAACCCACCCCAAACAAGAAGATGTTTTTACCAAGCACAAAGATAGCACAGGCAAACAAGGCAGCAAATGTGGCAAGTAGAAAAAATGTCTCAGAATTTTCCACTGCAAGAAAACTGAAAAACAACTTCTAGCTTAAACTGTAATGTACAAACTTTTAGTGATGGGAGAACAGTAACATGAATATGGTAATTACAGTAGTTGTGATAGGCTGTAGATAAAAGTTAAGGTGTAGATTGGTTCTGCTGCATGAAGATGCTCAGCAAAGAAAAGTAGAGAATGCATTGTAACCAAAAGAAAAGTATAGAATGCATTGTGACCAAAAGAAAAGTATAGAATGCATTGTGACCAAAAGAAAAGTATAGAATGCATTGTGACCAAAAGAAAAGTATAGAATGCATTGTAACCAAAAGAAAAGTATAGAATGCATTGTAACTAAAAGAAAGTATGAATGCACTGGTAACTAAAAGAAAAGTATAGAATGCATTGTGGACAAAAGTATAGAATGCATTGTAACCAAAAGAAAAGTATAGAATGCATTGTGACCAAAAGAAAAGCATATAATGCATTGGTAAACCAAAAGAAAAGTATAGAATGCAATGTAACCAAAAGAAAAGTTTATGAATGCATTGTGACCAAAAGAAAAGCATATAATGCATGGTAACCAAAAAGAAAAGTATAGAATGCATTGTGACCAAAAGAAAAGTATAGAATGCATGTAGCCAAAAGAAAAGTATAGAATGGATTGTAACCAAAAGAAAAGTCATAGAAATGCATTGTGACCAAAGAAAAGTATAGAATGGATTGTAACCAAAAGAAAAGTATAGAATGCAATGTAGCCAAAAGAAAAGTATAGAATGCATTGTGACCAAAAGAAAAGTATAGAATGCATTGTAACCTAAAACTGAGCTATTCCTATGTTAATGGCCATGGGCATTATGACAATTCCTAGAATTGGAAAATCTCTGCCCACCTAAGGAAAAATGTCATGGATGTTTCAGAACTAAATCCTGCTTTGAAAATTATTGCTCGAGATTCATTTCTCCTCATGTTTTCCAGATTCTTGGTGGCTGTCTTGGCTARTAGCCCTCCCAACTGTTTTTGCACCTCCCAGACCAGCTGTGGGAGTCCTTTCATGCTCTAGAAGAACAAGTTAACAGCCTCCCCATTCCACCTTTTCACATTTTTGCCCAAGCCTAGACACCCTTGAGCTCTGATATGAAAAATACTTGGCCCTAGCAGTGTTTCATCCCACCTCCTCTGCCACCTTTGGGACATTTTTTTTGGTTTGCATTTCTAGGCTAACATGAAGCAAAATGTGTCATTAATTATTAGGCAAGCAAAGGCATGAAGCATGGTTTCTTTTCTTTTGTAACCAAAAGAAAAGTACAGAATGCATTGTAACCAAAACCAAAGGGTCTCCAGGCCTGCCTGCAGCTGGAGCTGACAGCTGTGGGCACAGCTCTGTCACCCTGGGCTGCTGTGACATCTTGGATGGAATAAACTGCATTTTGGATACAATATACTGCATTTTGGATTCAATAAACTGCATTTTGGATACAATAAACTGCATTTTGGATGCAGTAAACTGCATTTTGGATACAATAAACTGCATTTTGGATGCAGTAAACTGCATTTTGGATACAATAAACTGTATTTTGGATGCAATAAACTGCATTTTGGAGAGCCCCTGGAGTCCCACATCCCTCATTAGGCTCTTACAGGGTGTGAAAGCAGGGATGTCATGCTGGGGTAATAACAAGACATCGGGGTCACCTCAGAGTTACTCAGGACACTTCAATTCCTGTGACTGTCTGACCTAGGGAGACCTTAAGTTTTGCCTGGATCTTTGCCTCAGCCCATTCCAGCCCTGTTTCCCACATAATTGTGCTTCCTCTTCCTTACTGGAGTGTCTTTGGATCTCTTCCCAGCCACTCTGAGCTGCCTCATCTTATTCCCAGGGTGACTTTCCACTCAAGCCCACCTTGAAAAATCTCTTTTCTTTGCTCTTCTTCTCCCTCCACTTGGCCACTGCCAGGAAACAGGCAGTGCTGAGCTGAGGGGCAGCTTGGAAAAACCCTGGAAACCCCAAATTACCTTTGAAATGAGAGGGTTGGAAATCAAACCCTTGTGCAGAGCAGAGATCACTGTGAGCCCTGCAGGGCCCTGGGTCYCTTTTGGTTCTCTCTGACCCCCTCCATACAAATAAATCCAATTATCTGCCAGGACAGTGGCTGCCAAGCAGGATTTTGGGGGTTTTTAGGTGGGATCTCAGCTTGGTGTGTGTCTGAACCAACCAAACTGARTTGCTGCTCCTGGTGGAGAGGGGTTTTGTTGCTCTGGGTGGGGATTTGGTCGTGTTTTTCCTCCTCRCCCGTATTTTTCCATTGGTGCTGAAATGTCAGCAGGGTTTTCTGGCAGGCTGTCTCCCCATGTTGGTCAGGATGAAGTAGTTAAAACACACAAGAGGGGATGGTTTTCCAGTAGGGATGGCTTTCCTGTGTGGTGGCTGGGGTGAAGGAGCCTCTCCTGCTCAGGGAGGAAATGAGGCCCAGGAGTCACCAGAGGGTAAAAACACACACAGGGCTGAGGGAAAACCATGGCAGCCAGCAAGGTTTGCCCTGCTCCAGCTGCAGGGGTAACCAKGGGCTCTCTGGGAGGTGTTTTGGGGCACATGGAGAGGGTTTTCTAAGGGAAACCTCGGGGAGAGGGTTTTCTAACCCTCCTCTTGCCCCTAAAGCCGCCCACTCAGCCCTGCCAGCCAGGTTTGGGGAGAATCCAGCCTGCTCCAGCTGGATGGGTAACCATGGGCTCTCTGGGGGGTGTTTTTGGGGCACATGGAGAGGGTTTTCTAAGCCTTCCTCTTGCCCCCAGAGCTGCTTACTTAGCCCTGCCAGCCAGGGCAGGGTTTGGGGGGAATCCAGCCAGCAAGGTTTGCCCTGCTCCAGCTGCAGGGGTAACCATGGGCTCTCTGGGGGGTGTTTTTGGGGCACAAGGAGAGGGTTTTCTAACCCTCCTCTTGCCCCTAGAGCTGCCCACTCAGTCCTGCCAGGTGGGGCAGGGTTTGGGGGGAATCCAGCCTGCTTCAGCTGGATGAGTAACCATGGGCTGTCTGGGAGGTGTTTTGGGGCACATGGAGAAGGTTTTCTAAGGGAAACCTCAGGGAGAGGGTTTTCTAACCCTCCCCTTCCTTCCAGAGCTGCCCACCCAATCCTGCCAGCCAGGTTTGGGGAGAATCCAGCCTGCTCCAGCTGGATGGGTAACCATGGTTTGGGAGGTGTTTTGGGGCACAAGAACAGGGTTTTCTAAGCCTTCCCTTTGCCTCCAGAGCTGCCCACTCAGCCGTGCCAGGTGGAGCAGGGTTTGGGGGGAATCCATCCTGCTCCAGCTGGATGGGTAACCATGGGCTGGGAGGTGTTTTTGGGGCACATGGAGAGGGTTTTCTAAGCCTTCCCTTTGCCTCCAGAGCTGCCCACTCAGCCCTACCAGGTGGGGCAGGGTTTGGGGAGAATCCAGCCAGCAAGGTTTGCCCTGCTCCAGCTGCAGGGGTAACCATGGGCTCTCTGGGGGGTGTTTTTTGGGGCACATGGAGAAGGTTTTCTAACCCTCCTCTTGCCCCTAGAGCTGCCCACTCAGTCCTGCCAGGTGGAGCAGGGTTTGGGGGGAATCCAGCCTGCTCCAGCTGGATGGGCTACCATGGGCTGGGAGGTGTTTTGGGGCACATGAACAGGGTTTTCTAAGCCTTCCCTTTGCCTCCAGAGCTGCCCACTCAGCCCTGCCAGGTGGAGCAGGGTTTGGGGGGAATCCATCCTGCTGCAGCTGGATGGGCTACCATGGTTTGGGAGGTGTTTTGGGGCACATGTAGAAGGTTTTCTAAGCCTTCCCTTCCTTCCAGAGCTTCCCACCCAACCCTGCCAGCCAGGTTNACCATGGTTTGGGAGGTGTTTTGGGGCACATGTAGAAGGTTTTCTAAGCCTTCCCTTCCTTCCAGAGCTTCCCACCCAACCCTGCCAGCCAGGTTTGGGGAGAATCCAGCCTGCTCCAGCTGGATGGCTTACCATGGGCTGTCTGGGAGGTGTTTTGGGGCACATGGAGAGGGTTTCTAAGCCTTCCCTTTGCCTCCAGAGCTGCTCACTGAGCCCTCCCAGCCAGGTCTGGGGGAAATCCAGGGGGGCATCACAATTCCGTGGAGCAGCCCTTGTGCTCCCTGATTGCCTCAGCTGTAAAACCCCAATATTATGATGCTAAGGACAAAACCTTCTTCACTGTCTAGAGGATTGTCTGAAAAGCTTTTATGCTCATTGTGGTGAATAATGAACTTTGCTGTTTTTCTCTCTCTTTGCTTTSCCAGCAACATCCTTTCTTCACCCTGCACGAATCCAAAGAGACAGACGTCGCCTCTTTTGTCAAGCTCATCCTGGGAGACTGAGAACTGGACTTGGGAAAGAATTGCCCTTCTGTGGACTGGTGGGTGCAGGGGAGGGGCACGTGGCAGGACTTGTCATGGAAGCAGCGACAGAAAGTGGGTTTGTTTTGCTTTGGTTTGGTTTTATTCTGAGAAACCCCCGCCTCGCCCGAGTTGTTTGAAAGGGTTCTTTGGTATCCATAGTGACATAGAACGAGCTGGTTAGTGGAAATGAATTTTAATAAGGTTGGTAACCTTAAAACAAAAAACAAAACTACAACAACAACAATTTTTTTTTTTGAATGAGTGATTTACATATTTAATGACAGTCGAGGTTCCTCTTCCTAACTTGCTCCTCATCCCCTTCCCTTCCCCCTGAACCAGAATTTGCTTTGTCATGGTAATAGGTGCTATGGTAGTCATGAAGTTGTATGTAGATTTATATTTTGTCCCTTCCATTATTTTAATATTTATGTTAAGTGCTTGATGGAATAGATTTCTNTATGTAGATTTATATTTTGTCCCTTCCATTATTTTAATATTTATGTTAAGTGCTTGATGGAATAGATTTCTGTTTTATATGAGGATGAGTGCGTGGTGATGATGATGATGATGATGATGATGATGATGATGATGATGCAAAATGAGGCCACAGCAAGCAGCACTTGTAGGGCTTTGCTGGGGAAAAGGTGTCTGAGGAGAGGAGAGAGCAGAGGAGAAGTGTCCCTGTTGTGGAATATATTTAATGTGCATCATAAAAGGAATTGATGAGCAAGACTTGCAGCTCAGCTGCTCGAGCTGTGCTAGGGGGGGACGCCCTGGTGTCCCCTGTGTCACCTCCTGGTGTCCCCTGTGTCACCTCCAGACACACACTCTGAGTCCAGCTGGTGTTCCCAGCCTGTCCCAGCCCTGCCCTGCTGGGTGGGAGTCCCTGGGACAGTGTCTGGGACAAGAGGAGGGAAGGAAGGAGGCTGGCAGAGAAGTTGCACAAAGAGGAGGAGGAGGAGGAGGAGGAGGAGGAGGAGGCTGCCCCGGTCCGTGCCCGCCTGCCCAGCAGCGCTGCAGTGCCCGAGGCTCCCTTGGGCTGGGGATGAGCTGCTCTGGGCCTCAGTGGGAGCTCCTCTCTCCTCCTGGGGGTGGCACAGGATCACAGGCTGCACGGTGTGACACCCCTGAAGCGTGGGGGGGTTTAGGGCTGGTTTCCAGGGCTCCTGGCACTGCTTTGGCAGCAATCCCTCCCTGCTTGCCCACAGGCTCTGGGAGTGCCAGCGCTGCCAGGAGCCCCTGCTGGCACATGGATTGGGCTGTGCCCAGCCCCTGCTGGGCTCTGCCAGCACCACAGGGCTCTGCAGCAGCACTGGGCTCTGCCCTGGCTGCAGGTGGGAGCTGCAGCCTGGGAAACCACACAGGGACAGCACAGCCCACCCTGCCCAGGAGCTCCCTGCTGCTGGCCAGGGGCAGGAGAAGGAGGCTGGGGAGGGGGAAGACGAGCTGGAGGTGCCTCTGCCCTGGGGTCAGTCACTGTGTGGAGCAGGGGGCACTGTGAGTGTTTGTGAGCCTGCAGTGAGGCTGCTGGCTCCAGGGTGACACTGCTTTGAGCCACAGCTGCCCCAGCTCCTGTGCCTTTGCCCTGGCTCCTTCCCCCAGCCCTGCAGCGGGGCCTGCCTGTGCATCTGGGGGCTGCACAAGTGCCTCGTGCCCCTGCACACACTTCTGTCCCCAGCCCTGGCTGGGRCACAGCCCCTCAGAGCCTGGTGTGAGCAGAGACACCCTGCCCTGCAGTGCTGGACTCTGTGCAGGTGTCACTGAACCTGTGCACAATGTCACTGAACCCTGCCCTGCAGTGCTGGACCTGTGCACATTGTCATTGAACCTGTGCAACAATGTCACTGAACCTGTGCAGGTGTCACTGAACCCTGCCCTGCAGTGCTGGACTGTGCACATTGTCATTGAACCTGTGGGCACAATGTCACTGAACCTGTGCACATTGTAATTGAAAATGTGCAGGTGTCACTGAACCTGTGCACAATGTAATTTAACTCTGCCCTGCAGTGCTGGACCTGTGCACAATGTCATGAACCTGTGCACATTGTCATTGAACATGTGCAACAATGTCACTGAACCTGTGCACAATGTCATTGAACATGGTGCACAATGTCACTGAACTCTGCCTGCAGTGCTGGACCTGTGCACAATGTCACTGAACCTGTGCACAATGTCATTGAACATGTGCACAATGTCATTGAACTTGTGCACAATGTCATTGAACCTGTGCACAATGTCATTGAACATGTGCACAATGTCATTGAACTTGTGCACATGTCATTGAACCTGTGCACAATGTCACTGAACCTGTGCACAATGTCATTGAACATGTGCACAATGTCACTGAACCTGTGCACAATGTCATTTAACTCTGCCCTGCAGTGCTGGACCTGTGCACAATGTCATTGAACCTGTGCAGGTGTCACTGACCCTGTTCACAATGTCACTAACCCTGTGCAGGTGTCATTTAACCCTGCCCTGCAGTGCTGGACCTGTGCAGGTGTCACTGAAAACGTGTACAGGTGTCACTGAAGCTGTTCACATTGTCACTGACCCTGTGCAGGTGTCACTGACGCTGTGCACAATGTCACTGAATGCGTGCAGGTGGATCAGTCACTGACCCTGTGAAGGTTGTCACTGACCCTGTGCAGGTGTCATTTCACCCCACTGTGCCAGGGTACAGCTCCAGGCTGTGCTGGTGCAGGCTAGAACAGTCTGAGGGGATTTTGGGAAGGGATCTCCTGGCAGGGCAGGGCTCAGTTCCCCTGCAGGGCTTGGGGGGTGGTGGCACCTCCACTGCTGGGGACGTGCCAACCCTGCAGAGAGGCACACAGAGACATCCCTCCAGTGCCTGGGCTGGCACTGCCACTGTCACTGTCACCACAGGCTGGCAGTGACACTAGGGTGCTGCAGCTCTGCTCTGGGCTGGCACTGTCACCACAGGCTGGGGTACCTGGGCTGGCACTGTCACCACAGGCTGGGGTACTGCAGCTTTGCCCTGGGCTGCCACTGCCACTGTCACCACAGGCTGGGGTACCTGGGCTGGCACTGGCACTGTCACTGTCACCACAGGCTGGCAGTGACACTAGGGTGCTGCAGCTCTGCTCTGGGCTGGCACTGGCACTGCCACTGTCACCACAGGCTGGGGTACCTGGGCTGGCACTGGCACTGTCACCACAGGCTGGGGTGCCTGGCTGGCACTGGCACCACAGGTTAGCAGTGAGCTTGGGGTGCTGCAGCTCTGCTCTGGGCTGGCACTGCCACTGGCACTGTCACCACAGGCTGGCAGTGACACTGGGGTGCTGCAGCTCTGCTCTGTGCTGGCACTGGCACTGTCACCACAGGCTGGCAGTGACACTAGGGTGCTGCAGCTCTGCCCTGGGCTGGCACTGCCAGGCAGGGCAGCATTTCTGGGGTTTCTCAATGCTGGTGCAGGGCTGGCAGCAATCAGGGTGCCATTCCCAGCTCACTGGGGCTCTGGGGAGGAGGTTGCCCTTGCTCAGCCCTGCCCCAGGAGCCTGGCCAGCCCTCGGGGAAGGACGAGCTCCAGTCCCAGCCTGTGCCCAGGGGAACCTTTCAGGTTACATTTGTGGMGGGTGAAACACGAGCATGTTTTACTTCTCAGTGTAATTTTAAGAGGCCTGGCCTGGCTCGTGATCTGCCCTCTCATATTCCATGGTGTGTGTGTGTGTGTTTTTGCTCTCTCTCACTTTCTCAGAGTCACAGAGCTGTTTTGATTGATTGTCCTCAGCTGCAGCTGAAAGTCCAGCCAGCCAGTTTATAGACTTGGTTCCAGCATCAATTCTCACTTTGAAAAACATGACATTTAAAACCACCCTTTGGTTTTCCTACATATGGAGCTGATGCTTTTGTTCRAGATTGTTTTTGCTGCTTTTCCCCTGCAATATAAGTCTCATTTGGACACCACATCTCCTTGACCTCAGAGCACCTTCATTTCAGTGCCATGGTAATTGACAGGTTCAATTTATGAGACACTGTCAAGGCTCAGTATTAATAGCAGATATTAATGTCACCAGCGTTTTCCAATGGAGAATTAATGGCAGTGTTGTCTGTAACCCTCTGAAAGGATTCCTCCTGCCTCCACACAGGCCCTGCTTTTCTGCTTTCTGCTCTAATCCCTTGGTTTTCATGACATTACAACAGGGCACTCAGCAAATCCCTCCCCTTCCCTGCTCCTTTTCCATGACTTTGTTCCTTTTCAAGTGGTTTGTGTGAGCCCAGAGTAAGTGTGGAGCTGTCTGAGGGTGGGAGGTGCTGTGAGAGGTGCCCAGTGCTGAGGGGAGCTGTCCCTGCATCCCTGGTGATGGACAGCAAAAGCTTGTCCTGCCATCCCTGGTGGATGGACACAAAGCTGTCCCTGCATCCCTGGTGATGGACACAAGCTGTCCCGTGCATCCCTCATGGTGGACACAAAGCTGTCCCTGCATCCCTGTGATGGCACAAAGCTGTCCCTGCATCCCTGGTGATGGACACAACAGCTGTCCCTGCATCCCTGTGATGGCACAAAGCTGTCCCTGCATCCCTGGTGACAGACACAAAGCTGTCCCTGCATCCCTCATGGTGGACACAAAGCTGTCCCTGCATCCCTGGTGATGGACACAAAGCTGTCCCTGCATCCCTCATGGTGGACACAAAGCTGTCCCTGCATCCCTGGTGATGGACACAAAGCTTGGCCTGAGCCAGGAATTCCTTAGAAGAAACTTGAGCTTGGTGGCTGCAGCTCAGGGAGGAGAGCCAGGGACTCCTGTGTGCCTCAAAGCCCTGCAGAGCTGCAGGATGGGCCAGGCTCTTCTCTCTGCTGTTGAATTGGCACCTCTGTGAAGATGAAAAGCCTTTGGCWGCTGCTCAGGTCTTTGTTTGGCCAAGACAGGCTCTGGGAAACCTTTCCTGAACAGCCCAGGGATGGAGGATTAGGGATGTTCTTCACAAAGCTGTTGTGTGTTCACACAGCACAGGGCTTGGGATTGCCCCAGAGTGGGATTTTGAGAGAAGCAAGTCTCAAATGCCCTGAATCTGAAAGAGCCCTAAGGGCAGGGAGCAGAGAGAGAGCAAAGCTGTGGGGGCTSAGCCCTGGGCTGTGGGCTGGTGGGTTTGCAGGGCAGGGGGGGCCTCTCCAGGCTGCCACAGCCATCCCCAGGGATCCCAGGTGGGATGTTCTTCTTCCTCCTCCTCCTCCTCCTCCTCCTCTCCTGCACAGCCCCTGCAATCTCCAGCATGCTGCAGGCCCTGCCATGGTGCAGCTCTGAAGTGTCACTGGTAGCAAAGATGTTTTCTGGGTCCTCAGGAGCCCTTTGGACCCTTAAATCTGAAAAAAAAGGAGCTGGAGGGCATTTTCTGRTTCCTGTTTTGAAGCACCAGGTTCATGCTGCTGCACTGGGTGCAATGCCCATCTTTGCTGGAGTTCTTCCAGGTGTACAAACCTTGACACAGGTATCTCTGTACTGTATTTCTCTGCTTTTCCCTGACTTYTGATGAGTTTACTGCTGACAAAGAGGCAACTCTGACTTGTTAAAGAGGTGAAACTTCATGTCTGGAGGCAGGTGTGTGACGCAGGAGGGAGTTGGTGGGTCCCTGCTTGAAAAAGTCTCTAAAAAAATCTCAGTTCTCAGCCCTGTGGTTGTGCAGGTGCTGCTGCACCTTGTCCAGGTGGGAAGGGGCTGAGGGCACAGCCTCAGCTGGGATTTCTCCATGCTGGTGTGTACCTGCACATTTCCCTTCCTCCCTACACGTTCTGGAAGAGGAAATCCTGCTTGGTCAGCACAGCATTGCTTCAGAGGCTGCTCTGGTGTGCTTCAGACAAGGTTCCCACCAGCTCCCTTCTTTAATAAATCCTTTTTATTCAAATCAACCCTCAAAAAGCCAGCCAAGATTCTCCTTTTTTCCATTTTTTTTTTCTTTCCTTTTCCATCTTGCTCCTGTTAGAGGAACTCTGGGAGCCTGTCTTGGTGCTTTCACTCTTTCACATGCCAAAGATCCCTCTTAGTTATGCTCCTGCCAAACCAGATCTTTAGTCTTGCCTCTGAAACCATCCACTTCCCTGCTCCTTGGGGTTCCTTTTGTTGCTGTTGCTTTTKCATTGAATTTCCTCGTGTTTATTGACATCTCTATTGTTGAGCTTCCTGGACACATGCAGCTCTCTTTTTTTTTGGGATACAGGGAAAGACAAATAGTTGCCTTCACTTGTGTGCCCCTGCTGTTGGGGAAACACTGTCAGGGCTGTGATTGCTACAGGTGGGATGGCTCATGTGGAGCTGGGGTCATGGAGGGTGTAAACTGGCTCTGCTCCACTGCCTTGGCTGSAGGAAAGCCACTTTGGTCCAGCTGAGGATCTGTCCTGAGTGTCTGAACAGTTAYTACACACTGATCAAGATTAATGAGCACAAATCCCCACGGATTAGACATAAAATGGCAATTTTGCTCATGAATCTTGATTGCCATGTTATGGTTGTTGGTGTCAGAGCAGGCTCCCCTCTCTGCTCTGGGTGTGCCCAGAGGAGGGGTGGGCAGCACACACAGAGCACACCACACTCCACATTTCACACCCTGTGTCCTGCCCCCAGGCTCCTTGTTTCCYTGAAAGCCCTTAGGCAGCAGCAGAGGATGGATCCCAGAGCTTTGCCTGCTCCTCTGGCCTCTGCCTGGGCTGTAAAACCCACATTGTTTCTGCTGAGAAGGGATCACATCTCCTCATTAATATTTCAGCTCAGCCTTTGCTGGAGCAGATGGAGAATGTGAAATTTGCCCTGTGCTCTGCAGAGCTGGGAGAGCCCCTCTGGATTGTGGCTGGAGGAGTGGCAGCTCTGTTCAAGGCTGAAAGGACTCTCTGCTCCTTCACACAACCCACTCCATAAAAACAGTGGCTTTTGGTAATAAATAGGGCCAGAAAAAGCTGCATCTCAGATYTGAGGTGTTTGCAGATGAATAAGCACAGCCAGGAGCTGCTGGTGCAGTGCTGCAGGCACAAAGGTCCATTGCTGGATAAATGGAAAGGACTCTGAGAGTGCAGTGAACTTCCAGGGTGGATTTAATGGCCTGGGGACAAAGGAGTGCTCTGATGGGCAGCTGCTGTCAGTCCTGTCTGCCAGGGAGGAGCAGGAGAGGCAGGACACAGCCTGAGAGCAGCCTGCCCTCCCCACRTCTTCCTTCAGGCTCAGATTTGTGGGTCCCACTCAAACCCAGCTCCAGCAAGGGGAGCAAAAACCTAAAACCCAAAAGAAACCCACAGGGKAAAACCTGCAGGTGACCCAAGGCACGCTGCTGCTGCTGTGTGGCCTTAAAAAAAGGGAAAAGCCTGGAGGGTTTTTCCCTTTWAAAAAAAGGAAAAAAGCCTGGAGGCCTCTGGAGYGAGAGAGAASAGGGGAAGCTTTCAAGGTGRTCCYAACCAGMTTAATGCTGGAAATCCCCMATTTTCAGGTCAGCAGGAGRAGGGAATTCCCCAGGGACAGCCAGGGAGCAGCTGGGGCTGCAGGATGGTTGGGGATGGTCTCCCTCTAGGAGAGAAMATTCAGCCATCTCAGAGTGTCCCAGAACACCCAAAAACCTTCAGCATTTTTATGGTTTGGGKTTTTTTTTCAGGGTGGATACTGCAAAAAATCAGAACGGGCCTTGATTTGTGTCCTTCAGAGCAGCCCTGGGATGCTGCAGAGCTCTGGGACATTCCTGGCCACTCATATCTTTATTTTCATATCAAAATATTTCTCAGCTTTTTTATTTTCATGGGATTTTACTGGCAGCCAGCAGGGAGGGAAGGGGCCTGCAGTCCCATGGAGTGTTTGGGGGAGGAAGGAGCTGCCTGTCCTCTCCAGTTCCCTGCTCCCTCATTCCCCAACTGGGAATCCCCACCCTGCAGGAATTTGTTTGCTGCCCTTTGGGACACCTGACATCCTGGGCACCTTCATATCTTTATTTTCATATCAAAGTATTTCTCATCTTTTTATTTTCATGGGATTTTACTGGCAGCCAGCAGGAAGGGGCCTGCAGCCATTGGAGTGTTTGGGGAGGAAGGAGCTGCCTGTCCTCTCCATTCCCTGCTCCCTCTTCCCCAGCTGGGAATCCCCACCCTGCAGGAGTTTGTCCTTTGTTTGCTGCCTTTGGGAATGTGGGCAAGCTCTGGAGCTGCAGCAGCCCTGCTCTGAGGTGGCTGAGCCCAGCCAGCAGCCAGGACGAGCTGCAATCCCTTCCTTGGGAGGCTCCTGGTGTTTGGAGGATGTTTGGGGCGAGCGTCCAGCRGCCGCGAGGTTCTGCGGGGATAAACCGGGAGAAGTTTGGAAGTGGAGATGGAAATCTCAAAAGCTTCAAACATCCTTTGGCCATTATTTCCAAAGCTGCCTGGTGTTAGCCAGACCTGAAAACCCTTCCTAGGAGTTTGATTTCGGGGTATTTTGATCTGTTACTTTCGCTTTTGGGCTTTAGCTAAATCCAGGAAACTCGCAGCGGTGTAATTTTTGAATCAAGACTAAACACACCCCAAAGTATTCCTGAACCCATCAGGAAAGCTGCTGCTTGGTTTATCTTCCAGGAATAATTCAGGCCAGCTCAGGCTTGAATTCAGTCTGGTTTTGCCCCTAGATAATGATTGTTTTTGAGGAAATAATGAGAGCAGGCCGTGATCTTTCCAAAAGGCTGTGACCTGACACACCGAGCTGTTCCAGGAGGTGGATGGAGATAAATTCRGTGAGAGGGGCCAATGTCTGGAGGCTGGAAGAGCAGCCTGGAGTATCCATGGCCTCCAAAAACTCACACAGACACATTTTCCCCAGGAATTGTGGGATGGAGGTGTTGGGTTCTGCCATATCTCAGGATTTTTCCCTCTAGGAGAGAACATTCAGCCATCTCGGGGTGTCCCAGAACACCCAAAAACCTTCAGCATTTTTATGGTTTGGGTTTTTTTTTCAGGGTGGATACTGTGAAAAGTCAGGAAGGGCCAGGTGTCCTTGATTTGCACAGCCAGGGTGAAGAAATGTGGATTAAGTGCCTGGTAAAATCCAGAAAAAGATGTGTTTAAAGATAAATCCCAGTCTCTGTCACAGCTGTTGAGCCAGGATTGAATTTTCCCAAATCCAGGTACAGCTGCAGAGCTCTCCATCCATTTTTAGCCCAAATTTAGTCCCAATTCCTGCATAAACACCTACAGCATGGACTGTGCCTTCTGGGGGACTTCTTGCAGGCTGGGGCTCAAAATCCAAAATCCCCCAAGCCAGGATTTGGCTCTGAATTTTCCCTTTAAAATCCATGTGTAAAGTGAATTTCCAGGGCTCGGCCGCTGTTTTTATTTTGGTGAATCCAGTGGTTTGTGCTTGGTGAGAGCTGTCCCTGTGCCAGGGGCTGCTGGAAATAGTCACAACATCCAAAAGAGCTGGAATTCTGCATTTTTTAATAGCAATACAACAAGGGGAAGCTGCTGAATGGAGCTTCTTGTAAGCTGGAAATGTGTTGGAGTAAAATTTGTCATTTCTTGTAGGGAAAAAAAAAAACCCCAAAAAACTCTCTAAAATTGTCCAAAATCTTCAATTTAAGGATTTACAGTTTTATTGGCAAAGATCCCTGTTTAGCATCAATAGATGGGATTTCTAGACTTTCTGTCTTAAGGTGTGAAGTCTGCTTTTTCTGGAGATGGTGGGAAACCTGTAACAAGAATATTTCTACATCATTTTGGCTGGGAAAAAAAMCCCCAAACACCAAAAAATGAGCAAAAAAATGGAAAAGCACCCAGATCCCAGTGGTCTCTGGTGTTGAGGAGGGCACATGAACATGTTAGGAAGGAGAAGACTTTCCAACCTGCTGTAATGCAAGTCCTTTTTTACTTTATTTTTAGGATTTTTTTTACAGTAACATCATTTGGTTGCTTAACTGTGAAAGTCTCTGCTTTTCCATCCCTGTGGAAGGCTRATATTCTTTCTCATGTTCTTCTTATTTATTATTTATCCCTTTCTGGTACTATCCAAGAGGTGCTGAAGGTATCTCCCAGCCTGCCCTGGAGCCATGTGGAAATCCCAGTGGTTTCTCCTACCAGCTGGGATGGCAGTAGACACCTAATTATSATTTTAAATTATATTTATAGCAAGTTAGATTATTTTTCTTTTTAGTGTCCTGGTTTGCTCTAGAATTAGGCATGGGGATAAGGAATCTTGTTTTTAAAAAACTGTATTTTTTTTTGAGTTTTCTTTTAACATCCTGGGGGCTTCTGAAGAAACCTGCTCACTTTTATGTTTTTAGGAGGGAAAAACGAGGTGGGTTTCTTGTTCCTTTGAGAGGGGATTGAGTAGCAGCAGGGTTCACTTTAGCTGGTACAATGCTCTGTGTCACATCATTAAAACCACCCTGAATTCTGASAAAACAACCACTTTCCACCTGGGAATTAAAATGTGGTTGGTGACAAACTTGGTTTGTCCAAGGCTTGTGCCAGGCTTTTATCTGTCAGATTTCCATGGAGTTTGCTGAGCCCTGGGTGCTCAGGGTGGKCCAGGGCAGGGCTGGGGACAGCCAGGTGTCACCTCTGGTCATGGAGGACGCCTGGTCCTGCAGAAATAATCCAGCAATTCATCTGCAGCTTCTTGTTCTGCARGGGATGTTGAGGGCAATCCCTGAAGTGTGGGAGAGAATCAGGACTGAGGGCTCAAAACCCATCAGGTTTTGTTCTTTTTATTCCCTTTCTCCCCTTGGAAAGGTGCTTCCAAAGCCTCCCCAGCCTTTCTGCTCAAGAAGAACAGAAGCAGAGAACCACAGAGTCATTTAGGGYAGAAAAACCTTGAAAATCATYGAGTCCAATCAAAAACTCAGCACTGCCAAGGCCACCACTAACCCATGTCCCCAAGTGCCACATGCCCACATTTTAAGCCCTTCCAGGGAGGTGACTCAAGCCCTTCCCTGGTGCAGCTGTTTTCAGACAGCTCAYGCTGCTTCTCTGGTTTGTTTTCTTTCCCCAAYGTATAAGAAACGTTGGGTAGCAGAATGTGGAATTGATTAGAAGTTCATAAAGCAGGGACCTCAGAAGGATGTGGGTATAAATGCTTTTCAGGCATCCGAGGTGAACTTTAAATGGAGCTTTGGCCCTCATTTGCTTTCTGCTTTTCAAAAACCATTTATGAGAAAGTGGAGCTGTCAAAGCCRTGCATGAACTTTGCCTTCTTGCAAATAACTTGTCTCAAAGTAAATTGTCCAAATGCACAAGAAACTTGTCTCAAAGTAAATCCAGTAGCTCTACAAAGCTGGAATTGTGTGCATGAGAGGGTGTGAGAGGTGTGTGTGTGTGGGGGTGTGTGTGTGAGCACGTGTTGTGCTTGGGGGTGTGCAGGGAGTAACTCAACCATTTTGAGATTTACAAAAACACAATGCAAGTGCTTTTAAAAAAAAAAAAGAAGAAAAAAAAAGGCAGCGTAAAATATTTATTTCTTGGCAGAAGTACATCAGACCACATCTCCCATCCTTCTTTTAATTGCTTGGTGTTTGTTTGTGTTGTCTCAGGCTTTGCTGGTTTCCTCTGCAGGGCTCTGTCACCTCACACAACCCCTCTGTCAGCCAGGGCACGGGGCAGCTCCAGCCCCTCAGGAGAGCCCTGGGGTGCAAGCAGGGAGCAGAGGCAGAGCTGGTGCTGGGTTAAAGGCAGCACAGAGCAGCGTGGCTGATTCTCAGTTTCCAGCCTTGTGGAGGGAACTCTTTCCTTGTGAGAATCCAAACCACCACATTCTGAGGCAGCACCMGAGTCACAGCCTTGGGGAGGGTGCTTGGCCAGCCAGGGCAGCTTGGAGGGGGTGAGGTGGCACTGGCATGGCTGTGAGGTGGCACTGGCTRGTTGGCAGTGTCCTGTGGGCTTTGCCAAGGGTTTGGGGCTGCCCTGTGTGGGGTGGGTGCTCCGAGCTCCTGTTCCCAGCCAGGTGCAGACGCTGCCAAGTCCCACCAGTCAGTCAGGCACTGCCAAGCTCACTGTGTGTCCCTGTGCTCCAGAGCCCTTCTGAGGTCACCTGGCTGCCCACCTGCAYGTCCCTGTGCTGCCTTCACCCATCTCTGCTGTTCCTGGTGCTCTGGAGATGAGCAGGGGCAGCAGAGTGACAGTAGGACTGTGTGTGTAATGTTTGAGAGGCTTTTACTCCATGTTGTTGTTTTAATGAGATGCTTTTAGGATCCTTGCTGAACTTGTATTCTTTAACCTTCACTGCCACAGATTCTTTCTTCCCTTCCCTTTCTTCTCTTCACTTCAATCAGATTGGCAAAATACATTTGGCTTYAAAAAAACCCACCCAACCCCAAGCCCTGCTGATGGGATAAGTCAGTCCTCTTTACTGTGCTTTGATTTGATTTCTCAGGATACTCAGAGGTTTTTCACTGCTGCTGAGAGGGACAGTACACCTTTTTGGAGACTTCAACCACTGTAACAGTTTTCCAGATGTGTGTGTGCGTGTGCGTGTGTGTAAGCCAGCGCTGTGCGTGCGTGTGTTCTGCTGAATATCGTGTGCATCTCTGAAATGCTTCAAACAACTGCCTGGAAGTCAAAAACCAACCACCTCTTTCCAGTCATATGTTTGCCGTGACTTTTCATAACCACACTTGAAACTAGTGGTCTTGGATGGAAATATTCAAAGAGCAGGGCATCTTTATAGCAATGGTATGTCAGTCGAATTACGGGAAATGTACACAAAAATAAATAAATGAAATTTAAAAGGAACGTTCTCTCAGCCTACCTGTGTTTCCCTCAGTGGGAGTGCTACCAGTTGTGTCAGGACACGCTTTGGGCTGCTTTTGCCATTCCCATGGGAGKTTTTTGGGGATCATCTTACTCCCAACAGCTTATCATACATTACTGCAAGCTCAGGAATGCTCAAGCTGCTYGACAGGGATAATTGTCAGCGCTGGTTTCCCTTTCCCTGCTCGGGCTGGCGGGGGCAGGCAGCCACATCCCGTCCAGCCCACATCAAAGGCACGGCCCGCAGGGACGGCAGCAGCGCCTTCCTGCCCCCAACCCTCCCCAAAATCAGCTTTTCCAGGGGTTCCAGGGGACCCAGCCCCGTGTCCAGCATCGCTCCAGGCTGGGCTCTGCTGGGTGGGAGGCTCAGCACCCCCGGCGGTGTGGCCAAGGGCTGGGCTGGGCTGGGCTGCAGGACAGATGTGCTGCTTTGCTGTGTTCCTGCATTCCCCATCTCTGTTACCTGCCTTTCTTTCCAGGGTGGCTCTCAGGCCACTTGTTGTCCTTTTGTCCTGATGCAAGGCCAGTGTTCACCCTGAGTTCATTGYGTGAGCCAAACCGCTTTGCTGGAGTGAAGCGTGTTGGGCTGGTCRTGCTGAAACATGAATCGCTGCTTCCCTCCTCCTCCTGTAAATAAAATTATCCTTCCATTTCTGTTAGAACTGCAGAAAACAATATCCCAGCTCCCTCTGCTGATCCTGCAGTCCCAGTGAGGGTGAGAGCGCTGGCTGCAGAGCTGATGTGCTGCACAGTGAACTCCAGAGACACAGCCTGGTTAATAAAAAGCTTTGAGGGGCACAGGTTTGAAATGCAGCTTTGTAATGCAATTATTTGGGTTGATGTAATGGCAGATGCTGTTCCCTCTGCCTCCCCTGCCTGTTTCATGTATGAAATTGTGAAGTAATTCCTAATGTCACATGGAAGTGAGGAAGAGAAYGGGAAAAGCTT
Source organism: Sporophila hypoxantha (assembly GCA_002167245.1). Lineage (NCBI taxonomy): Eukaryota > Metazoa > Chordata > Aves > Passeriformes > Thraupidae > Sporophila > Sporophila hypoxantha. The sequence continues at coordinate 38,094 of NDFG01000269.1, read as the reverse complement.
TGAGGTATGAGGAGAATCGGTGTTTGCCACCTGGAAGAAGCACAGAGGCCTGGGCTGAACACTTTGGGATTGCAGCAGGAATATTATAACCCAGCAGTGGGAATGCTGGTGATGCAGAGATTGCCATAAAAATGTCTGAAGGGAAGAGCTGCAAGAGGCACAGACCCATTTCTGAGAATGCTGAACTGAACAGCTGCTGAAGTTCTCCCTGCGCTGCACGTGCGTGTGTGTTCTGTTTAAAAGGAAGAARTTAAGAGCCATATTTTTATTTTATCAAATCAAATTACCCCTGTATGCTGAGAATATTTATGCATCAGTGCTTTTTTTTTTATTAGGGCTTTATCTTACTGTAATCAATTCCAAATACTAACCTATTTTTATCGCTGTAATGCAGCAGTAATTTATAAGAYGTAGACGGAACGCACACGAGATGCCAAAAGCAATTTTATGGAGCCTCTTTTGTTGTCATCTACAATGCATCAGCTCTTGCCTTCAGCCTCCCATCAAATTTAAAAGCCCCAAGATGAAAAAAAAAAATAAAAATAAATAAAAAGGAGCAAGTACAGCGAAGCAGCTGCCAAGGCTTGGAATAGCCTGAGATCTGTGTGCACCTTTGGGATGGAGGCTGATTGAACACGGCACAATAATGAAAACCGTGCTGGGCTTTGTAATGCAATTATCTGGGTTGAAAATGGCAGAWCCTGTTTCCTCTGCCTCCCCTGCCTGCTCCATGTATGAAATTGTGAAGTCATTCCTGYGTTATCCCAGCTAACATCCCAGGGAAGTGAGGAAAAGAACAGGGAAAGTTGAGGTGTGAGGAAGAGAAGAGGGAAAGTTGGGGTCCTTGGGGCTGAACAGAACGGCCCTTCTGCATCTCCTCTTTTCTCCTTTCCTTTGGGAGCCCTCCTGGATGGGCACTAGGATTGGCTTCCAAAGTGCAAATATGCCAGTGAGCATTCCAGAATCCCCATCCCAGTTCCCACACCAACCAGMTGCTTTTGAGCAGCTTCCACCAAGCTCTTGTGCCCCTGAGGGCACCTGCAACAGGAGCACCCACAGGTGTGCTCATGGTTGAAGTTCTCCAGGTCTTTCCAGTCAAGATCTTGCCCATCAGACATCGCTGCTGCTGTCCCATATTTTCCTGGTGTTACCACTCCAGCACACTTTTGGTTCCAGTTCTGGCTCTCTGGTTCTGGAAGTGCTTAGAGTGATGGTGAAATCAATATAATGATTAGTGATTAGTCAAGTGGGAATGGCTTTGGAGTCACAGAGGGTAGGGTTAGATGGGATTGTGGGAAGGAATTGTTCCCTGTGAGGGTGGTGAGGGGCTGGGATGGATTTCCCAGAGCAGCTCTGGCTGCCCCTGGATCCCTGGAAGTGCCCAAGGCCAGGCTCGGTGGGGCTTGGAGCCACCTGGGATGGTGGAAGGTGTCCCTGGACTGGATGATCTTTAAGGTCCCTCCCAACCCAAACCATTCTGTGAGTTCATAAATCTGAGAAGATCTTGCAACGTTTTTGAAGCATACACTGCACCCAAAGGTGATGCAGTTTATTGATGTTAAAGACACAGATGTTTAATTCTGTTTCATTTACTTGCTGAATCCTACTAATAGACACTTGRAAGCACCTTCAGACTAAAAGCACATCCCATTTAATACCCAGTGATTGCTTTTAAGGCATGCATATAAATAGGTCTCTTTCAATAGGCTTCTATTAACCACAGGCACTGAAAATAAATGGAGGAACATTACAGAGCATTGACAAATTATTGATGGCGAACATTACCAAGCCACCTTTGTTGTTTGCCTGCCCCTTTCATATTGGAGGGCTTTTGGGAAATAACAATCAAAGCAGCCCCTCCTGGAGGAATCATTACTGAAGCATTTTGCATGCAGATTACTTCAGGCCTCAGCACCGCGCGCTCGGCTGGGTCAGGAGAGGAAGGCCAAGATTTGCTGATTGAGATCAGATGGCTGGTGGCGAGAAGGAATCTAGATGACTTAACTGGAGGGATTAGACTCAAGTCTTTTGGCTTCCACTTGGCTGTTTTATAAACTGCACAGCCGGGCCGCGTTCCCCTCGGCGTGCGCGCGCTGYGCGCGGGGCGGCTCGGGGCACCAGCCAGTCCCTCAGCGCTGGCAGGGCAGCCCTGCTGGGTGAGAAAGGCAAAACCAGTGCAGGTGGAAGCTAAAATTAGCCCCAGAGCTCCAGCCCTCACACCTCCAGCCAGGCTGAGCCCGCAGCGCTCTCCAGCCCCGCTGCGGTTTGGTGGGTGATGCCGCGGGGCAGAGCTGCCGTTCCCAGAGCTCCAGACGGTGTTCCCAGAGCTCCAGACACTGTTCCAGAGCTCCAGMYRCTGTTCCCAGAGCTCCAGACACTGTTCCCAGASCTCCAGCCCCATTTCCCTGCCCTCCCCATGGCCTTTGAGGTACCCAACACAAGCAATGTCCCCAGAGCTGGCACCTGGCTGCAGGGTGAGGAGCCATCAGAGCATTTTGTTACCGGCAGTTTGARGCCTCACCCATTGGATGTATCCCCACGGGAGCAGATGGAGCTTTCTCCTTTCTCTCAGAGCCTAACCTTTAATTTTACTACGCTGATTGAAACCAAGAGTGGAAATAAAAAGTCAGAGCTGCTCTGTTTTCCTTCCCCTCCCTTCCATTATCTTCTTTCTTTTCCATCCATCCTCGTTTCACATGCCTCTCGGATTGCGTCCCCCTGGTTTCCCAGTTATTTATTGACCCAGACCTAATTCCTTATTTCCAGAAATGTGTCATGAATCCTGCCTTTGAGTCATTTGCTTTTTGCTTTCCAGGCTCATCTCTTTGACCACGTTTTCCTGTGAAAGATAAGGATATAGGGTTTGTGGAGTAATCGCAGCAGGATGCCTGGGTTTCATTCATGGATCTGTTGCCACTGGCTCATTATGGAAAATTAGGAGAGTTATTTCACCTTTCAGTGCCTCACCTCGGTGTCACCATCTGTAAAACAAGGCTCGTAATTGTTATCTCTTCCTCGCAGGAGAACTGGGGAGCTTCACTAATGACCATCTGCTAAATGCTCTCAGAGCCTCACATGAACATTTCTACTGAAGTGCAAATTATTATTAGAAACCAGGGATTGTTACTGGATTGATATCAAATCATTGTCGACAGCTTCTCTGCAGGGAAAACTTAGGCACAGCCAACAAGAACAAGCTGCATGTTTTGAAGTTGTGCAGTTGATTATGTTGGCTTTCATCTTCTGGTAAGAGGATCCTCTGCCATCTGAACTCTCTGATCTCTGGGAACACAATTCATCCAATCAATCTGGAGGAAAATAAACCTCTGCAGACAAAAACATTAAGTATCCACCTGAGATCAGATGAAGATGGAAGATGTTAATTAATTCCCAGCCCCTAGCCTTTAACTCTTGCACAGCCAGAGCTTCCCTGGCCCGCCAGGCAGTGCTGGAGGAGAGCATGGGACACATCCATGGCCCATCCCAGGCTTGCAGAGTCTCCTGGGCTCTGTTCTAATTGGAAACATGCAAATATTTAATGATTWAATTGGTGCCACTGAGGGCTCCTATGGACAGGCTGGGGGTCACGTGCTGATCTCGTGGTCCACTCGGAGACTCCAGGTGCCAGCACAGATTCCAGCTGTGGCTCCTTCCCAGATGTGGTGGTTTAACCCCAGCTCCAGCAGCTCGGCCCCACAGGGAACCAGAGAGAGAACCAGAGGGGTAAAACTGAGAAAACTCTTGGGATGAGATAAAGACAGATTAATAATTAAAGCAAGAGTCACACATGCAAACAAAGCAGAACAAGGAATTCATTCCCCACTTCCCATGGCAGGCAGGGGCTCAGCCATCCCCAGGACAGCAGGGAGGACAAAGGCCACCACTCCAAATGTCTTCCCCTTCCTCCTCCTCCATCCCCTGAGCCTGGCATGGATGGCCTGGGGTGTCCCTGGGGTCCCTTGGGGTCAGCTGTCCTGGCTGTGTCCCTTCCCAGCTCCTTGTGCCCTCACTGGACGGATGAAGAGCAGAAAAAGCCTTGACTGTGCAAGCACAGCTCAACAATAACAAAAACATCCCCAGGTTATCAACCCTGTGTTCAGCACAAACCCCAAACCCAGCCCCACAGTGGAAGAAAATCAGCTCCATCCCAGTCAGAACCAGTCCAGCAAGGAGCCATCCTGGGCTGAGGGCCATCCCTGCACCTCTGCTGACCCTGACCCTGTGAGTTTCCTCCTCGCTCAGCCTCAGTGCTGGCAGCTGATGGGTTTAGTTGAACCTGGAGCTGACATTTAGGACATACAGACACAGAACCCCCCTGGGACCCCTCTGGGGTGTGCCCCGTGTGCCCTGGAAACTCCACTGGAAATATTACAGGGTGTTGGTTACAGTCTCACAGCAGTGAGTTCTGCAGCTCTTCACTAACAAGACACAAAATGCCCAACAATCTATTGCTACAAGGCCTTTTAAGGCTAAACTATCCAATTAAGGAATGACACCTAAATTATTTTCACTTTTAACCCAATAACTGATCACTCAAAGTCCACAATGTGGATTTTTCTGTCCAGTTACACAAAACCACCCAACCCATGGAGAAGAAGGAAGAAGAAGGTGAAGAAGAAGGAAGAAGGTGAAGAAGAAGAAGGTGAAGAAGAAGGAAGAAGAAGGAGAAGAAGAAGGAGCAGCCTCCGCCCTAAAACCTCCATCTTGCTTTATATATATTCTGTATTATAAACCCCCAAACTCTGAGTTTCCCACCCTGTGATATCACACACTTCTATCCAAACTCCACACCCACAATCCCAGTTCTGTCATTCCATTCTGGAAGCTTCTCCAGGCCCTCAGGTCAATGCAGTGTTCTCTTGGGGGTCAGTGCCTGSCAGCACAGAAAATCTCAAATTCTCAGCAGCCAGAACTCCAATCACAGGGAGCTCTCACCCTTTTAGTGCCTGGCCTCATCTTGTTTTTCCTGGAGCTGGGGATGGGGAGGGAGGATGCCTGGAGGCTACAACCCATCAGGGGCATTCAATCGGGACAAACATCCCTACTGACAGCAGAAATGGGGCTGGGGGCTGTGAGGAGCAGAGAGCTCAKCCCTGCTGTGACACCAGAACTGACAATTTACAGCTGGAGAGGTTTAGGAACAGCCCCCTTCCCCCACTGACACCATTATGTGCCATTAGGGTCACTGTCTTATTTTGCAGGGTTTAAGGAAAATAAATATGGTTTAATGATGCTGCAGTCTGAAATCRTCATTGGTGCTACACTCACACAACCAAAGCATCACTGAAGGGAAAATGGGTGAGTTTTTTGGGATTTGCCAGGGATAAATCAGCATGGAAAATGGGTGACTTTTTTGGGATTTGCCAGGGATAAATCAGCATGCGAAAATGAGTGTGACTTAAATTTTGGGATCTGCCAGGGGAATATCAGCATGGAAAATGGCAGTGATTGGGATTTTGAGCTCAGGCAATCAGATGAAATGGGTGACTTTGGGATTTGGGACTGCCACGAGAATATCAGCTGGAAAATGGGTGACTTTGGGATTTTTTAATGGAAATGGTGACTTTTGATTTGAGCTGCCAGGGATAATCAGCATGCGAAAATGGTCGGCATGAGATTGTTTGGGGGTGCCAGGGAAATCTCAGCATGGCTAAAATAGGTGAACTTGAATTTGGGAGCTGCCAGGGAAATTCAGCGTGGAAAATGGGTGACTTTGGGATTTTGGGAGCTGCCAGGGGTAAATCAGCATGGAAAATGGGTGAGGCTGAGATTTTGGGAGGTGCCAGGAGAATCTCAGCATGGAAAATAGGTGACTTTGGAATTTGGGGAGCTGCCAGGASAATATCAGCATGGAAAATGGGTGATTTTGAGATTTTGGGAGCTGTGAAAATGGGTGACATTTTTTGGGATTTGCCAGGGATAAATCAGCATGGAAAATGGGTGACACTGAGATTTTGGGAGCTGTCAGGGGAATATCTAGATAGAAAATGGATGACTTTGGGATTTTGGGATCTGCCAGAGGAATATCAGCATGGAAAATGGGTGACTTTGGGATTTTGGGATGTGCCAAGGGAATATCAACATCCCTGCACTGCACTGGGTCTCTGCAGACAGGACTCGATTCTCTCCAGCAGTGCAGAGCTTGTAGAAAATGGAAAAAAAATAAAATAACCCAGTAATTTTTTAATTAAAAAAGGATAATAACCTCTTGTGTTAAAACTGTGAAAATCAGTCCTCTACRTTTAAAAATGGGCTTGTAAAAGCATATGTGCCTTTTGGCCATTTCCTAGAATATATAGCTTTGGTCACATGGCTCTCATTAAGACACCAGAAAATGTTGTAAACTGGCATTTATAAGCTCACCATAGGAAATTTCTGTATTTTTATTTTGAATTTATAATCCCACTCCAAGATTTGCTGAAAGATATAAAACTTTACTTGAGGTTTTGGAAAGGGAATGATGTCTGAACAAAACAGTCTCCTTTTGGTAAAAACTCCCATCTGTTCAAGTTCTGACGTGTTCTTCAGGAAAATAAGATTTTTTTTTTTCCTACATGTATTAAAAAAACCAACAAAGCAGATCTGGCTAAGAGCGCAGTCACTGATACTTTAACTGTTAATATTTCATAACATTGCATTTTTTAAAGGTAAAATTCCTTAAAATACATATAAACACACTGACTCCCATCTCTGCAGAGCTGAGGAGGCTGCTGTGGATCCCTGGGTGAATTTAACACTGAAAACAGGGAAGTTTTGGTCTCTAAATAAAAAAGGAACATTAAAATCAAGGGAGACTTTAACCCCACTTTTTTACACTGAGGTTTGCATAACACCACCCCAGCTTGTAAATAACATCAGCAGATGGAAAATCCCGTTTCCCCCGAGCTCRCATCTCTGGGCACGGATCAGAATTAGAAATAAAACAAACTAATTAACTCCTACAACGGTGAAACGAGGGTTGATGCCCGTCATCCCTGAAAATCCGAGGGATTTGGAGGCAGCAGGTTGTCAGAGCAGCCTGCAGGGCTGATTCCAGCAGCTCTTTCCCAAGCAGGCTGCAGGTGGCAATACATTTATTCCTGATGCTGCCTCTGCCTGAAAGCTCCAGGAGGAGGAGGAGGTTGCTCTCGAAGAAGGAATCCATGGGCAGGGAAATCTGCCTGCAGGGAGGGGGGCAGGAGTGTTGGAACCCTGATTATGGAGAATTTCAGACTTTCTGTGCTGTCAGGCATTGACCCCCAAGAGAACACTGCATTTGACCTGAGGCTGTGGAGAAAGCTTCCGAAATTAAATGACAGAACTGGGATTATAAGTGAGGAATTTAAATAGAAGTGTGCAATATCACATAGTAGAAAACTTAGAGTTGAACCTTTTAGAATAGAGTAATCCATAAATACATACACATATATATATATATATGTATATATAAGGTAAGATAGAATTTTTAGGGCAGAAGCTACTCCTTCTTCACCTTCTTCTTCATAAGTTTAGATAGTATCATGTAATTAGATAAAAAAGTCCACATTGCAAGGCACAAGTAGTTAGTTATTCAGTTAAAAGTAAAAATAATTTAAGTGTCGTTTCTTAATTAGACAGCTTATCCTTAAAAAACCTTGGAGAGAGAGAGGGCTCCATTTTTAGTTTGTTAAAGTGCTGTAGAACTCACAATTTGTGAAACTGTAATATAGATAAAAGCTAATAAATATCTAAGTCTGAACAAGAAATACTCTCTATCACGTTTAATCCCAACGCTGACCAAAAAAAATATAAAACTCAACATCAAGGAGATCAGGTGGGTTTCCTCTCAATGGGAAAGGCTCCTTTCTCAGTGTCACCCTCCCAGCCTGTCCCCAGCCCTGGAATTTGTGTGSTGCCAGGAGCTGAGTGGAGAAATCAGCTGGGAGATGGGCAAAATATATCCTGAAAGTGGAAAAAAATGAAATGAGGCATTTTAATTTCCCTTCCTCAACCCCATTATCGAGCTGTTCCCCCAGGAGCAAGAATCCAGACTGGCAGCTCCCCCTAGAATAAAACTCAGATTAATTAATTAATWAGGTGATGATTTATAACATCTCTGAGTGATTTAGAGAGCCCTCACAGTGTCCATGCAGCAATCCCACTCCTGTGGCTGCTCCAGCAGGGCTTGCTCATACCTGAAGCCATCTCTGAGGGGATTTTCTGCTGGGGTTTTGCTGCTCTGCCCTGGGGCAGCCCTTTTAATCCTGGGAGAATGGAGGGGACAGCCTGGCACAAACAGACCTGAGAATACTGAGGACAAAATCCCTTTCCATGTGGAGAAATGTTCTGTTAATTAGGCACTGTGGCAGGAAATTACTCTGAAAGGCGCATCGCCGCGCCTGGCGAATTAGGCTTCTATGATGTGTTCAGCGCAGGCCCCTCCTATCCAGCAGCCATCGGGCGTTAGAGCAGGAGATTTCCACCCCCTGGCTTGAGGCACAGGGCTCTGTGTGGGGGATAAAATTCCAGGCACAACAACCTGGGAATACTGGAAGGGGATCACCCCCCCCTCACCACCCGCCCCCCCACCATCCCAAAAATCCCTTTTCCTGTGGGAGGAAATCTTCCTTTGGTATATGCGGCATCTGGACGGCTATTGGAGGCAGTGGAAAAGCTCTGATGTCACCAGCGAGCCTGCTCGGGCAGTGGGATCCTTCACCTGGCTGAGGCCTCACAGGGCGTCCATTGGGGTACAAAATGAGGTGGGGAAGGCTCAGGGGTTCTCATGGCGTCTTCACATCAGCCCAGAGGAGGGATTGGTGCTTTCTGCCTTTTTGTGTGGGCTCTGAATCTTTCATCTCTCCTCTGGAAAATGGCCCTCATTTGCTCTGCTGTGGGAACAGGATTATTATTAAAYAGTGGCAGGGAGTGAGTGCTTTAAAATAATATTGCAGAGCACTCGCTGTGCTCTCCTCAGAACTCTAACAAGAGCTTGGTCAGCCCTGAGTGATGCCACTGGTATTTCCCCAGGTAGAGCACGCACACAAGAGGGCCAAAAAGGCCCTTTTGGACAGGAAACAATGCCCTGTTTCACTGCAAAAAACAAGTGTTTGAAGCAAACCACCCCTGAAGCAGCCCAGTGACACAACTCTGGATGTGTCACTGCGCCTGGAAATATTCCTGAGAGCGTTCTTGGCATGCTGAGGCCCCTCTCTGCTTTCTCCACCTCACCCTGAGCTTTTTTTGGGGTTCTCATCACCCCTGAGTGATGATCTGCCCTCACAGACTCACCTGGGTTGGAAGAGACAAAATCACCCAGTTTGACCCAGACYTYCCACCATCCCAGGCTGCTCCAAGCCCCATCCAGCCTGGTCTTGGGCACTTCCAGGGGTGCAGGGGCAGCCACAGCTCTGGAAAATCCATCCCAGCCCCTCATCACCCTCACAGGGAGGAATTCCTCCCCAACTTCCCATCTAACCCTCCTCTCTGTGGGTCTGAAGCCATTCCCTTTGTCCTGTCACTCCTCACTCCTGCCATGCATCCTTCTGGAAACCTGCTCCTTAACACCAAGATTTTAATCAGGGTCTGAATCCCTGCTCCTTAACTTTTAGTCAGGGTCTGAATCCCTGCTCCTTAACACCAAGATTTTAGTCAGGGTCTGAAACCTGCTCCTTAACACCAAGATTTCAATCAGGGTCTGAATCCCTGCTCCTTAACACCAATATTGCAATCAGGGTCTGAAACCTGCTCAGATTTTAATCAGGGTCTGAAACCTGCTCCTCAACACCAAGATTTCAATCAGGGTCTGAAATCTGCTCCTCAACACCAAGATTTCCAGAATAGGTCTGAAATCTGTCTCCTCAACTATCCAAGATTATCAATTCAGAGGTCTGAATCCCTGCTCATTAACACCAAGATTTTAATTCAGGCTCTGGGTGGTGATGGCAGGACACCTCAAACACCCTCCAACTTTCCTTTGGGAGGCTTCCAAACTGAGAACAATCTGGGGTGAGCAGCTTGGGGATGAGATTTCCTTAGGAGGTTATTTCTGTTTGCTTTGACATCAGAGCAGGATGGAGGGACAGACCAGAACCCAAAATGTGCTGCTGCCCTTATCTTCCCTGAGCCCATGCCAGCGGAGCAAAAGGGCAATCCAGCAATACCTCTGGCTTATCTAGTGACCAGGACAAATTGATCCAGACTTTTATGGAGTGGGGGGAAACGTCTTCTCCATAAAAGAATCTATTTACCGATCGTGTTAACCAATCTGTTAAGAGTTTTTGGCAAACTCCTAAGGGTGAAATTTCAGGAGCAGATGGAATATTGGAAACGTTAATAAGAACACATGAGCCTGCAACATTCCATTTTTATTTTTCACTTGGGAGTGTGGAAGTGGTTTCAGGTTGCCTTAAAAAATTTTTTTTTTCCCTTTCTTTCTTTCTGGAGCTAAGAAAAAGCAAGAAGGGAAGCAGGAGATGATGGATATAGGCAGGAGGCGTTTTTTTTTCTTTGGTGTTGCCTCACTTGATTCCCCTGTGTGGTCTGTGACAGATTTGATGGCGAATGGACACCAGCTACGAAACAACCTGGTCCTGAGCTTATCTGGGAGCTGGGCAGGAATGAAGGGCACCTGTGAGTCAATTCACCTTTTCCAGTTAATTTGAGGTTAGATTGCCTGTATCCACCTGCCCACAGAACGTGGGGTTTAATTAAAGAGTTGTAAAACCAAGCCCCTCAATTGTTCTCTGGATGGTATGATAAAGTATCATGGGACTACCCATGATGCCCAAGGGCACGGCCTCCCTCAGAGAGAAAATCCCTGGACCACACTGAAAAGGATGGTATCAAACATATTTCCAATCCGGCTCTGCCCACAGGGCAAGACAGCTTTTGCTTTTTAGGTTGCTATAACCATCCTAGAGCAGAGAGTTTTGTTGCCGCAGGACGGGGAATGAATAACCAGTAATAGACCACACAAAAAAGCTGAGGGAAAAAGAAGCTCCCAGAGCTGCCAAAATTTTCTAGGACCTCTGCTGATAGGAATAATCAGGAATAAGGAGTTTTTCCACTTCTCTCTGTTGCTGAGCAGCACAAGGGCCAATGCCACGGCCTTTCCTGCTGCTCTGCTGTGCTCATGGTGGTCGGGGTTTGGTTGTGAGAGCTCATTCTGGAACCCGAGGCGTTTCCCAAGCTGTTTACATTGTCCCGCTTCCACCGGAGCTCGGCAGCTTTCTTGGAACATCTCATCCCTAAAGCCTTTAATTAGGCGAGAGACTTCTGGGGCTGAGTGCGGTCGAGTCTTTTTTATTGTGCTATGGAAGGGCCCGAGCAGAGGCCCCGGGCCAGACGGCGGGCTCCACAGCGATCCCCAGAGCTTCCGCGGATGGGGCTGGGCAGGAAGGGAGGAAACGGAGCTGGGTTGATGACAGAGGGGCTCCTCTCACATTCCACCCGAGCAGCCTCCTCGGGGACAAGGAGTCTTTGCAGCCCCCAGTATGTCCTGCAGAGCTTCCCTGACCAGAGCATATCCCTGCACCTCCTTGGAACTGTGGCACTTGCCCGGCCACTGCTTGTCACCCCCTAGGGGCAGCTCGGTGCCATTCCAGGTCATCCTTCATGCCTTCAGGGTTTCTCTTTTATATTTTTCATCTATTTGTAAATCCTGCTGTTCTTCAGTGTGTAACTCTAAACTCCATTATACAGTGTGAGCTGCTGCTTCCCATTTTGGGCAGACACAACAATTCCTCTCCAGGCCTGGCAATCAAGAAACCTCACTGGCCGTCGGGCCCCAGAGATGGAAACAAAATGTTGATGTTTAGAGGCAGCAAACTTGGGGGTAATGACTTCCTGAAGCTGTAATTGGAAGATGAGCCCCCCAATATTGTCCTGCAGAGCTTCCCCTGCAACCTCCTTTGGAAACCGCGGCCTTGCCGCACTGCTGTCACCCTTGGGACCCTGAAGGGACAGGGGCAGCCCGGTTCCATTGTCCAGTTTCATCCCTCATGCCTCAGGGTTCTGCCTATTATATGATTTTTCATCTATTATGTAATCCTTGCTGTTCTTCAGTGTGTAATACTCTAAACTCCATGTCCAGTAGTGAAAGCTGCTGCTTGTTCCCATGCTTGGGCAGATCACAAACAATTCCTTCTCATGCCTGGCAAATCAAGGGACACCTCACATGCCTCAGGCCCCTGAGATGGAAACAAAAGTGAGTTGGGGTGGACAAAACTGGGGTAAATGGACTTTCATTACCTGGAGCTGTAATTGGAAAGATTAATATTCCCCAATATGCAAAATGGACCAAACTTTATAAAAGTGGTTGCAAACCCATGACCCCTCATCAATTTGGGTGGGCTTTTTTTCTGCCCTAAATGTACCTGAAAGCCCTTCAATTACAATAGAAACTGCTTTTTATTCTCTGAAATTTTGTCTGGATCTCTGTTTTAGGTAGCCCAAAAAAGGGCACCATCCCTTGCTGGCCGCTTGTCTCCTCTGTGCTCGAGTAAACTCTCAGCCCGTCCCCTCTCTGCCTTTCCCTGCTCAAAACCCTTTTTCCATAAGCAGGGATATAGCGCGGGGGTTCGGGTTCAATTTTCCTGCCTGTTGGACTGTGAGACAGCAGCACGCTTGCCCAGACCTGCAGCAAGTCGTTCAGATCCTAAATCCTGTCGGTTTGTGTCCCTTCCCAGAGGTTTTCTGTGGCACAGGAGCAATGGGACTGGGGAGCGGGCAGGCTTGTGGGCCCATCCCAAACCACTGTGGAAGTACACTGCTTTTGGTCTGTCACCTTTTCCCTCGCTCAGAGCCAGAGCTTACAGCACCTTCAGGATGTCATTTCTCCCATTGTAAAACACGCCAGGAGCATTTGGAGTGATTAACCATGCACTCTTATCCTTACCTAATTTCGACTGTTGATCCATGCGATGACAAGGGTAAGCTGTTGGGATAATTCCTTTTTTATTGACTAGTAGGGAATAATTGGGTTTAGAATTACCTGTATTAAATATTCAGAACACACTGGCAACTGCTCCGAGGCAGGTTTGGAACCACATGCTCACACAAACTTTACCAGATGTTTTTAATTCTATTTGTACCAAATTCATTTAAAAAAAAACCCAAACAAATTCCATATTTTTTTTAAATTTAAACAGGCATTAGCATATAAAAGTGAAATTAATAAGATTCTGTGGTTGAGAATTAATATGATCCATTGAAACCATTGTTGATGGCAAACATATTAAAAAAACTTCTGTTTTCTTGGCAGACCACTTTTTATTCTGTAACGACTTGATGTGAAAACCACTTTGAAGATAAATGTGAAATTCAACCCAAATCATTTTATTTGCAAGTGGGAGGCACCCAGGGGTAGGACATTTAATAATAAAAAACAGTTGAGTTTTTTAAAAAATTAATCCGTTTTTTAGTCAGCCAAGGAAGGGGTGTTATTCATAATGCAGGGTCTTTGCCTGGACCTGTGATCAGGGAGCTGGCAGTGACTCTTCTCTTCCTGCTGTGCCTTCCTCTGAGCTGCCATATCACCTTTTCAGGTCCAGACCTTTATCCTGGATGAGATTTTTATCAGCCAACAACTGTTCCCATCCAGCTCTGTGAACTGAGTGAGGGCTGAGATGGCTTGTAGTGGGGCTGGTGAGCTCCCACTGGCTTGGGCCACCATCACTGAGAAGATGCTGGGGGAATTAAAACACTCTGAGCCTAAAGGGGAGCCCCAGAGCTGAAAACTTGGAGCGACACAGGATACAAAAAGGAGGACCAAAAAGGGAGTTTTCTTACCCTGTGGGATGGGACCAGCTTTGATCTCTGATTCCCTCTGTCCTGTCTTTTATTAAATCCATTCCTAGAGCTGCATCAGTCCCTCCATGCAAGCGTAGCTTCTCCAGCCTTTTCCTCTCTCCACTTTATGGTCTTCTCCTGTCAGCACATCAATACTTCAAGCAGAGGGACAAGTGGTGTTGGAAAACAGACAAATGAGAAAAAAAACCAACCCAACAACCACCAAAATTTCCCCTTGCCTTGGAGTTCTGGGAAAAACTCTGACCTGCTGGGGGATGGAGGGAGTTAAAACCACCCTCCAGGTAGTAGGGTAAAGGGAGCCTCCCAGGTGGGGGGAAAATGATGGCTGGGTGGCTGAGTGTCTTGGACAAAAAACTGGATCGAGTTTACGCCAAATTGTTTCCTCGATTCATTCCAGTCAAAATTACCCTTCCCTTCCTTCCTCCTCTCCCTCCTGAAATGCAAAGAGATGAAAAAGAAAGAAGGAGAGGGACAAGAGGGAGGGATGGGGACAGCTCAGGAAGATTGGGTTGTGCACGCTCCACTCCAATGCCTTGCCCTGTTCATCCTGCAGGGATTTTGGGAAAAAGCTGCCCTGAAAGCCATTGCATAGAAGGATTTTCACACCTGGCCTTTGGCAGGGGGATTTTTCTTTCCCAGCTCCAGTGGTATGCACAGAAAGTGCTTCCCCACAAAAGCCCATTGGGGTTGAAATGCAAAATTCAGCTTTGCCTCTTGTCCCTCGTGCTGCAGCTCTGCCAGGGATTGCTGTGGCTGCTTTGCTAATTCACTCAAGGCATTCTACAGAAATAACCAATGAAAATACTTGCATGGCTCAGCCCCCCACAGTAACACAATTAAGTATATCTCACTATTTATGCTTTGTCTAAAATTATAGCCCCTTAATACCTGCTCATAGCCTCTCCCACAGCTGGTGGGTCAAATTTTAGGGGTTTCCCTGTGAGTGGCGTGTGGGATCAAAGCCTCTTGTGGGAGGGACACTTTAGAGCCAACCTGCTGGCCTACAACATTTTCTTTCCCAGATCCTCTGTGAACTTCCAACAGCTTGTTTGAAGGCCCCTCAAGTTGCAGGTGTTGCCACAGCCACTGGCCACATCTGTGAATGGGAATGGGAGTGGAAATGTTTTGTTCCCACCCATCCCACACTCACCACCCATCCCCAGCACCCCTGGGCACAGCTCTGCCCCTGCCAGCAGGCCCCAGGGAAGGAAGGGCTCTTTTCAACTTCCTCATTTCCCAGATGGGAACTTTATTTTTCTTTCCACCACTCTTGACCTTGGATGTGGAAATAACGCTCCAGAGAGCCTGAGAAAAGTTTCTCAGCATCATTCTTTTCCTTCCTGCAGACATTCAAAAGGGATTGTGGGGCTCCATCAGAGATTACATCATGGCTGTTTTTGATCCTCTTCAGCAGAGGAGACATAAATCTTCTTCTTTTCTTTCTCTGTTGGGGTGTCGTTCTTTTCCTGTTTCGAAGTTTCACAGGAGAAAATTGTAAGGGTTTACATAAGCTGATTTTTTCTGCCCACAGATTTTACCTTTGGTGATTCTCATCATTGCTGCTGGGTGGAAAAAGGATTGACAGGGCTGTTGGAAAGGACCGAGAAGCCGGTTGCAGAAAGGCAGGCAGGAGTTTTAACAGCCACTGATTCAGCTAAAACCCCAGCTGTGCTCTGCTGTGGGTGGGGAGAAGCCCCCAGCAATTTGGTAATGCTGGTAATGCATCTTCTCTCTTGTT
>NDFG01000269.1:0-22561 GCA_002167245.1 Sporophila hypoxantha | reverse complement strand
TTGCTCTCGGAAGAGGAATCCAATGGGGAGGAGGGAAATCTTGCCTGCAGGAGGGGGGTCAGGGAGTTGTTTGGAACCTGATTGATGGAGATTCAGACTTTCTTGCTTGTCAGGCATTACCCCCAGAGAACACTGCCATTTGACCTGAGGCTGTGGGAGAAAGCTCCGAAATTATATGACAGAACTGGGATTATAAGTGCAGGAATTTAAATAAAGTGTGCAATATCACATAGTAGAAAACTTAGAGTTGAACCTTTTAGAATAGAGTAAATCCATAAATACTACACATATATATATATTATGTATTATATAAGGTAAGATAGAATTTTTAGGGCAGAAAGCTACTCTTCTTTCACCTTCTTCTTTCATAATGTTAGTAGTATTGTAATTAGATAAAAAAAAGTCCACATTGGCAAGGCACAAGTAGTTAGTATTCAGTTAAAGTAAAAAATAATTTAAGTGTCGTTTCTTAATTAGACAGCTTATCCTTAAAAAACCTTGGAGAGCAGAGAGGGCTCCATTTTTAGTTTGTTAAAGTGCTGTAGAACTCAACAATTTTGTGAAAACTGTAATATAGATAGATAAAAAGCTAATTAATATCTAAGTCTGAAACAAGAAAATACTCTCTAATCACGTTTAATCCCAACGCTTGCCAAAAAAATATTAAAACTCAAACACCAAGGAGATCAGGTGGTTTCCTCTCAATGGAAAGGCTCCTTTCTCAGTGTCACCCTCCCAGCCTGTCCCCAGCCCTGGAATTTTGTGTTGGTGCCAGGAGCTGAGTGGAGAAATCAAGCTGGGAATGGGCAAAATATTCCTGAAGTGGGAAAAAATGAAAGGAGGCATTTTTTAATTCCCCTTCGCCCAACCCCATTATTTGAGCTTTCCCCAGGAGCCAGAATCCAGATGGCAGCTCCCCCTAAGAATAAAACTCAGATTAATTAATTAATAAGGTGATGATTTATAACATCTCTGAGTGATTTAGAGAAGCCTCACAGTGTCCATGCAGCAATCCCCACTCCTTGTGCTGCTCAGCAGGCTTGCTCATACCTGAAGCCATCTCTTGAGGTATTTTCTGCTGGGTTTTGCTGCTCTTCCCTGGGCAGCCCTTTTAATCCTGGGAGAATGGAGGGGACAGCCTGGCACACAGCCTGAGAATACTGGAGGGGACAAAATCCCTTTCCATGTGGAGAAATACTTCTGTTAATTAGGGCAGCTGTGGCAGGAAATTACTCTGAAAGGCGCATCGCCGCGCCTGGCGAATTAGGCTTCTATGATGTGTTCAGCGCAGGCCCCTCCTATCCAGCAGCCATCGGGCGTTAGAGCAGGAGATTTCCACCCCCTGGCTTGAGGCACAGGGCTCTGTGTGGGGGATAAAATTCCAGGCACAACAACCTGGGAATACTGGAAGGGGATCACCCCCCCCTCACCACCCGCCCCCCCACCATCCCAAAAATCCCTTTTCCTGTGGGAGGAAATCTTCCTTTGGTATATGCGGCATCTGGACGGCTATTGGAGGCAGTGGAAAAGCTCTGATGTCACCAGCGAGCCTGCTCGGGCAGTGGGATCCTTCACCTGGCTGAGGCCTCACAGGGCGTCCATTGGGGTACAAAATGAGGTGGGGAAGGCTCAGGGGTTCTCATGGCGTCTTCACAGCAGCCAGAGGAGGGACTGGTGCTTCTTGACCTTTTTGTGTGGGCCTCTTCAGTCTCTCTCTTGAAAACTGGCCTCCTCATATTGTCTCTGCATTGTGGAACAGTGTTATCTATTAAACAGTGGCAGGGAGTGAGTGCGTTTCAATTAATAAATATTTCGCAGGAGCGAGCGGCTCGGTGCTCTCCTCAGAACTCTAACAAGAAGCTTGGTCACCCTGAGTGATGTCCACCTCCCCGCGCGCGCGCCCCCCCCCCCCCCCCCCCCCCCCCCCCCCCCCCCCCCCCCCCCCCCCCCCCCCCCCCCCCCTCTGGTATTTCCCCAGGTAGAGCACGCACACAAGGGGCCAAAAAGGCCCTTTTTGACAGGAAACAATGCCCTGTTTCACTGCAAAAAACAAGTTGTTTGAAGGTGCAAACCACCCCTGAAGCAGCCCAGTGACACAACTCTGACTGTGTCACTGCGCCTGGAAAATATTCCTTGAGATGCGTTCTTGGCATGCTGGGGCCCCTCTCTGCTTTCTCACTCCACCCTGAGCTTTTTTTGGGGTTTCTTCATCCACCCCTGGTGATGATCTGGCCCTCACAGACTCACCTGGGTTGGAAGGAGACCAAAATCACCCAGTTTGACCACAGACTTTCCACCATCCCAGGCTGCTCCAGCCCCATCCAGCCTTGGTCTTGGCACTTCAGGGTGCAGGGGCAGCCCACAAGCTCTGGAAAATCCATCCCAGCCCCTCATCACCTCAACAGGAGGGATTATTCCTCCCCAAAATAATACCCATCTAGAATCCCCCTCCGTATCGTCTCTGTTGTGGGTCTGAAGGGACTCATTTTCACCTTTTTGGCCTGCTCACTCCTCACTCCTGCCATGCATCCTTCGTGGAACCTGCTCCTTAACACCAAGATTTTTAATTCAGGGTCTGAATCCCTGCTTCCTAAACTTTTAGGTCAGGGTCTGAATGCCCTGCTTCCTTAACACCAGATTTTAGTCAGGTCTGAACCTGCTCCTTAACATCCAAGATTTTCGAATCAGGGTCTGAATTCCCTGCTCTTACCCAATATTGCAATCAGGGTCTGAAACTGCCTCAGATTTTATCAGGGTCTGAACCTGCTCCTCAACACCAAAGATTTCAATTCAGGGTCTGAAATCTGCTCCCAACACCAAGATTTAGTCAGGGTCTGAAACTGCTCCTCAACACAAGATTTCAATCAGGGTCTGAATCTGCTCCTCAACACCAAGATTTCAATCAGGGGCTGAATCCCTGCTTCCTTAACACCAATATTGGCAATCAGGGTCTGAAACCTGCTTCCTTAACACCCAAGATTTTAATCAGGGTCTTTGAATCCCTGCTCCTTAACACCAAGATTTTAATCAGGATCTAAATCCCTGCTCCTTAACTTTTAGTCAGGGTCTGAATCCCTGCTCCTTAACACCAAGATTTTAGTCAGGGTCTGAAACCTGCTCAGATTTTAATCAGGGTTTGAAATCTGCTCCTCAACACCAAGACTTTAACCAGGATCTGAATCCCTGCTCCTCAACACCAAGATTTCAGTCAGGGTCTGAAACCTGCTCATTAACACCAAGATTTTAATCAGGCTCTGAGTGGTGGATGGGCAGGACGCCTTAACACCCTCCAACCTTCCTTTGGGAGCTTCCAAACTGAAGAACAATCCTGGGGTGAGCAGCTGGGGATGGAGATTTCCTTGGAAGGTATTTCTGTGCTGACATCAGGAGGATGGAGGGGACAGACCCAGACCCAAAATGTGACTGCTGCCTCTCTTCCCTGAGCCCATGCCAGGGAGCAAAAGGGCAAATCCAGCAATACCTCTGGCTTATCAGTGACAGGACAAATTGATACCAGACTTTTATGAGGGTGGGGAAACGTCTCTCCATAAAAAGAATCTAAATTTACCATCGTGTTAACAATTCTGTAAGAGTTTTTGGCAACTCCTAATGGAAATTTCAGGAGCAGATGGAAATATTTGGAAACGTATAGAACACATGAGCCTGCAACATCCATTTTTATTTTCTCATTGGGAGTGTGGAGTGGTTTCAGGTTGCCTTTAAATTTTTTTTTTCCCTTCTTTCTTCTGGATGCTAAGAAAAGCAAGAAGGGAAGCAGGAGATGATGGATATAGGCAGGAGCGTTTTTTTTTTTTTGGTGTTGCTCACTTGATTCCCCTGTGTGGTCTGTGACAGATTTGAGGGAATGACACCAGCACGAACAACCTGGTCCTGGCTTATCTGGGAGCTGGGCAGGAATGGAAGGGCACCTGTGAGGTCCAATTCACCTTTTCCAGGTTAATTTGAGGTGGATGGCC
Source organism: Sporophila hypoxantha (assembly GCA_002167245.1). Classification (NCBI taxonomy): domain Eukaryota; kingdom Metazoa; phylum Chordata; class Aves; order Passeriformes; family Thraupidae; genus Sporophila; species Sporophila hypoxantha. The sequence goes on along the minus strand of NDFG01000269.1, from coordinate 18,584 downwards.
TGTATCCACCTCCCAGGCAGCACCTGGGGCTTAATTAATGAGTGTAAAAACAGCCCCAGTGTTTTCTGATGGATGATAATATCATGGACTACCCCTGATGCCCAAGGGCACRGCCTCCCTCAGAGAGGAAAATCCCTGGACAACACTGAAAAGGTGGATCAAATATTTCCAATCCCTGCTGCCCACAGGGCAAGAACAGCTTTTGCTTTTTAGGTGCTATAACCCATCCTAGAGCAGRGAGTTTGGTGCCGCAGGACGGGAATGAATAACAGTAATAGACACACACAAAAGCTGAGGGAAAAAAGCTCCCAGCTGCCAAATTTCTGGACCTCTGCTGATCAGGAATAATCAGGAATGAAGGAGTTTTTCCACTTCTCTGCTGTCTGAGCAGCACAAGGGCCAATGCACGGCCTTCCCTGCTGCTCTGCTGTGCTCTGGTGGGTCGGGGTTTGGTGTGGGGAGCTCATCTGGAACCCGAGGCGTTTCCCAAGCTGTTTACATTGTCCCGCTTCCACCGGAGCTCGGCGGCTCTTGGAACATCCATCCCTAAAGCCTTTAATTAGGAGAGACTTCTGGGGCTGGTGGTCGAGGCTTTTATTGTGCTTGGAAGGGCCTGGAGCAGAGGCCCCCGGGCCAGCGGCGGCTCCACAGCGATCCCAGAGCTCCGGGATGGGGCTGGGGCAGGAAAGGGAGGAAACGGAGCTGGGTGATGACAGAGGGGCTCCTCTCACAGCCACCCGAGCAGCCCTCGGGGACAAGGAGTCTGCAGCCCCCAGTATGTCCTGACAGAGCTTCCCTGCCCTCCTTGGAACTTGCGGCCTTAGCCCGCATCTGCTGTCACCCCCCAGGGGCAGCTTCAGTGCCATTGTCCAGGTGCCATCCCTGATGCCTCAGGTTCTGCCTTTTTATATTTTCATCTATTTGTAATCCTGCTGTCTTCAGTGTTGTAACTAAACTCCATGTACAGTGTGAGCTGCCTGCTTTCCATTTTGGGCAGGCACAACAGTTCCTCTCCAAGCCTGGCAAATCAAGGACACCTCAGTGCCTCAGCCCCAGATATGGAAGCAAAAGTGAGTTAGGGGCAGCAAACTTGGGGTAAATTGACTTCATTAGCTTGGAGCTGTAATTGGAAGAGTAATATCCCCCAATATGTCCTCAGAGCTTCCCCTGCACCTCCTCAGGAACCGCGGCCTTGCCTGGCACTGCTGTCACCCCTGCCCTGTCAGGGACAGGGCAGCTCGGTGCCATTGTCCAGGTCATCCCTCATTGCCTCAGGGTTCTGCTTTTTATATTTTTTCATCTATTTGTAATCCTGCAGTTCTTCAGTGTGTAACTCTAAACTCCATGTCCAGTGTGAGCTGCTGCTTTCCCATTTTGGGCAGACACAACAATTCCTCTTCCAGGCCTGGCAATCAAGGACACCTCAGTGCTCAGGCCCTGAGAGATGGAAAGCAAAAGTGAGTTGGGGGTGGCAAACTTGGGGTAAATGACTTCATTACCCTGGAGCTGGAATTGGAAGATTAATATCCCCAATATGCAAATGGACCAAACTTATAAAAGTGTGCAAACCCGTACCCCTCATCCAATTGGGTGGGCTTTGTCTGCCCTAAATGTACCTGAAAGCCCTTCAATAAATAGAACTGCTTTTTATTCTCTGAATTTTGTCTGGTCTCTGTTTTTAGGTAGCCCAAAAAGGCACCATCCCTGCTGGCCCTTGYCTCCTCTGTGCTCAGCTAAACTCTCAGCCCGTCCCCTCTCTGCTTTCCCTGCTCAAACCCTTTTTCCATAGCGGGATTAGCGCGAGGGGTTCGGGTTCAATTTTCCTGCCTGTTGCATAGCGGGATTAGCGCGAGGGGTTCGGGTTCAATTTTCCTGCCTGTTGGCTGTGAGACAGGAGCACGCCTGCCCAGACCTGCAGAAGTCGTTCAGATCCTAAATCCTGTCGGTTGTGTCCCTTCCCAGAGGTTTCTGTGGCACAGGAGCATGGGCTGGGGAGCGTGGCAGGCTTGTGGCCCTCCCAACACTGTGGGAAGGTGACACTGCTTTGGTCCTGTCACCTTTCCCTTGGCTCAGAGCAGAGCCACAGCACCTTCAGGATGTCATTTCTCCCTTGTAAAACACCCAGGAAGCATTTGGAGTGATTAACCATGCACTCTTCCTTCCTAATTTCGCTGTGATCCCATGCGTGACAGGGAAGCTGTTGGGATAATTCCTTTTTTATTGACTAGTAGGGAATAATTGGGTTAGAATACCTGATAAATATTCAGAACACACTTGCAACTGCTCCGAGGCAGGTTGGAACCACATGCTCACACAACTTTACCAGATGTTTTGTACTTCTATTTGTACCAAATCATAAAAAAAAACCCCAAACAAATTCCATTTTTTAAAATTTAAATCAGGCATTAGATATAAAAAGTGAAATTAATAAGATTCTGTAGGTTGAGAATAATATGTCCATGAAACCATGTGATGGCAAACATATTAAAAAAACTTCTGTTTTCTTTGCAGACCACTTTTTATCTCTGTAACACTTGATGTGAAACCACTWGAAGATAAATGTGAAATCAACCCAAATTCATTTTATTTGCAAGTGTGAGGCACCCAGGTAGGACATTAATAATAAAAATCAGTTGGGTTTTTAAAAATTAATCCTTTTTTAGTCAGCCAAGGAAGGGGTGTTATTCATAATGCAGGTCTTGCCTGGACCTGTGACTCAGGAGCTGGCAGTGACTCTTCTCTTCCTGCTGTCCTTCCTCTGAGCTGCTTCACCTTTTGGTCCAGACCTTCCTGGATGAGATTTTATCAGCCAAAACTGTTCCCATCCAGCTCTGTGAACATGGAGTGAGGGCTGGAGATGGCTGTAGTGGGGCTGGGGGAGCTCCCACTCTTGGCCACCATCACTGAGAAGATGCTGGGGGAATAAAACACCTCTGAGCTAAAGGGGAGCCCCAGGAGCTGAACTGGAGGGACCACAGATACAAAAAGGAGACCAAAAAGGGAGTTTTCTTACCCTGTGGGATGGACCAGCTCTTGATCTCTGATCCCTCTGTCCTGTCTTTTATTAAATCCATTCCTAGAGCTGCATCAAGTCCCTCCAGTGCAGCTGTAGCTCTCCAGCCTTTTCCTCTCTCCACTTTGGTCTTCTCCTGTCAGCACAAATACTTCAAGGCAGAGGGGACAAGTGGTGTTGGAAAACAGACAAATGAGAAAAAAACCAACCCAAAACACAAATTTCCCCTTTCCTTGGATGTCTGGAAAACTCTGACCTGCTGGGGGGATGGAGGGAGGTTAAACACCCTCCAGGTAGTAGGGTAAGATGAGCCTCCCCAGGCTGGGGAAAATGATGCTGGGTGCTGAGTGTTTGACAAAAAACTGGCTCGAGTTACGCCAAATTGTTTCCTCATCATCAGTCAAAATTACCCTTCCCTTCCTCCTCCTCTCCCTCCTGAAATGCAAGAAGATGAAAAGAAGAAGRGAGAGGGACAAGAGGAGGGGATGGGGACAGCTCAGGAAGTTGGGTTGTGCAGCTCTGACCACTCCAATGCCTGCCCTGTTCATCCTGCAGGGGATTTGGGAAAAGCTGGCCCTGAAGCCTTGCTGAGGATTCACACCTGGCTTTTACAGGGGGGAATTTTTCTTTTCCCAGCTCCAGTGGATGCCAGAGTGCTTCCCTCACAAAGCCCAGTTGGGGTGAAATGCAAAATTCAGCTTTGCCTCYTGTCCCTCGTGCTGCAGGCTCTGCCCAGGGATTGCTGTGGCTGCTGCTAATTCACGTCAAGATCTACAGGAATAACCATGGAAAATACTTGGCATGGCTCAGCCCCCCACAGAACACAATTAAGTATATCTCACTATTATGCTTTGTCTAAAATTATAGCCCCTTAAATACCTCTCATGCCTCTCACAGCTGGTGGGTCTAAATTTAGGGGTTCCCTGTGAGTGGCGTGGTGGGATCAAGCACTCTTGTGGGAGGGGACACTCAGGCCAACCTGTGGCCACAACATTTTGCTTTYCCAGATCCCTCTGTGAACTTCCACAGCTGTTTGAAGGCCCCTCAAGTGTGCAGGTGTTGCACAGCCACTGSCACATCTGGGAATGGGAATGGGAAGTGGGAATGTTGTTCCCACCCATCCCACCACTCACCCACCCATCCCAGCACCCCTGGGCACAGCTCTGCCCCTGCCCAGCAGCCCCAGGGAAGGAAAGGGCTCTTTCAACTCCTCATTTCCCAGTGGGACTTTATTTTTCTTTCCACCACCTCTTGACCTTGGATGTGGAAATAACGTCCAGAGAGCTGAGAAAGTTCTCAGCATCTTCTTTCCTTCCTGCAGACATCAAAAGGGGATTGTGGGCTCCATCAGAGATTACATCATGGCTGGTTTTGATCCTCTCAGCAGAGGAGACATAAATCTTCTTCCTTTTCTTTCTCTGTTTGGGTGTCGATTCTTTCCTGTGTTCTGAAGTTTCTCAGGAGAAAATGTAAACGGGTTTCATAAGCTGATTTTTCTGCCCACAGATTTTTACCTTGGTGATTCTCATCATTGCTGCTGGGTGGAAAAAGGATTGACAGGGCTTGGAAAGGACCAGAGAGGGGTGCAGAAAGGGCAGCAGGAGTTTTAACAGCCCTGATTCAGTAAAACCCCAGCTGTGCTGCTGTGGTGGGGAGAAGCCCCCAGCAGTTTGGTAATGCTGGTAATGCTGGTGTCAACTTTTCATCATGGCCAGGCGCCCCAGGTAGTCCCTGTCATGGACATCCCTGGTATTAACTGGGGAAGCCTCACTAAGACTGGAAGTGCAGGGCAAAAAATCAGTATTTCTGATTTTACTGCAAGGAGAGAGCCTGGGCATCCCGTTCCCACAGAGCTCCCAGTTTGGCTGTGGGGCTTCTTCCAAAATCTGCTGGGTGATGGAGCAGAAATGGGACCCTGGGGTCTTCTCAGGTGAGGATCACCTGGCCAAGGACTGCTTAAAGTACCCAAAATCTTACAAATCTTACACCTCTACCTGGGAGCTCCTTTCCTAGAGGGGTCTGCTCCTACCCCTGCCTGCCCCAGGTTCCTCGTTCAGGGCTTCCTTTCCATCCTTGATGAGGCTGGAGGAGGGAAGAGGATAAAAAAGGTGAATTTCACAAACCAGGAGTGAACAGAGACAGATCTGCAGCTGCTGAAGCTTTTCTTGAGCTGCTCCTGAAGCAAGGGAGCATCACCCATGTCCCCAGCAGCTTCACCTCCCCTGTGTCCCAGCAGCTTCACCTCTGCTGTGTCCCAGCAGCTTCATCTCCCATGTCTCATCCTCTGTGTGAGTGACTCCTGCCTGGACAGGCTACACTGGACAATACTGATGGGTTTGTGATGTCTTTTTAATCTGCTGGAGAAGCTACTAAATATATTCCACAGAGGAATTTCTCTTTTCCCGTGTGCGTGTCTGAGAACTCGCTCTGCAGGCAGCACAGGGGTGTGGGCCTGGTCACCATCAYCATCATCATCATCATCAAATCACAGAATCACWGGGTGGGGAAAGATATTCAGATGATTGTGTCCAACCACTAAACCCTGTCCCCAAGTGCCACATCCCCACATTTCTGAACCATCCAGGGATGGTGACCCCAGCACCGCCCTCCMTCCGTGCCCGGAGCTGTCGTGCAGGCTCAGCTCAGCCTCCAGCCCAGGTGTCCAGGCAGAGAACACACAAACTGCACGCAGCAACCCCCTGGGGACACCTGGGAGCACGTCCCCTGTCACAGCTCCCTGCCACAGCTCCGTGTCACAGCTCCCACCCCTGTGCAGGACACCCAGGAGGGCACACACAGCCTGGCATCACCCACACCAGCCCATCCCTGGGCTGCTTTCACCCTCTGCAAAGCAGAAATTTCACTGATTTACAACCAGGAGCATGGAAAAGAAAAAAAAAAACATGGGAATGGGGGGGAGGGAGGGAAGGTCATTCCAGTTTCTTCCTGCTTGCAGCTTTCAGATCCAGGATATGGCTGAATGGCAGCCTCCACGCTGCATTTATTTTTAAGCCACTGATAGCTTGTGGAGTGACCTCGCTGTGCAGCACCAACATCAGCCAAGGAGCTGTTTTTTTCCGGCCCTTCGACGTCAGATTGCTTCCTTTGACACCTCTGAGAGCCAAAAAATGGGAAGCATTCTCTTCCCAAGGTGACTTTATTTTTTCCCCCCTCTGTGATAGTGCTGCTGGGGCTCACTCTCAGGCTGGGGGCTGTGGAGGTGGGGATGGCACTGCCCAGGGGACACGGCCCCTGGGGACAGCTGGAGGTCACTGCTTTAGGGCAGAGGTGCCTAAATTATCTGATCCTTACGAAAAAATTGCCTTGGCTGGAGCCAGAGTTGGGGCAACTTGACCTTCATTTAAAAGACTCTGGAATGCACTCGTGATTTTTTTTTTTTGCATTTTTTTTTCCCTTTTTATTTTTCCTTTTCAGGGCAGCTGGGGCTTTCCAGGATATCCCAGCTCCCATCTCCATAACCTGTTTACTGAATTCTTAGATTTAGTTTCCCAAGCTCATTCACAACTTAGTGCAAACAACTGAGTGCTGCTTGAAGATCTGAACAGCAGCAAAATGCACCAGGAAAACCCTCATTTTTTGAAAGCATTTTAAGCACAGAAATAACACAAAAATCTCCCAGAGTTTATTTGTGACTCCAGTAAATTTTTTGCTTAATTTTGCCTGTTCCTAAACCATGGCTTTGCACTGAGTTCCTGATTACRCCCCACATTATCAGTGTAGGAGATATCTCTGTCCATTCCTCCACTGCAAACTAGAAGAGAGAATTTTATTATAAAATAAAGACGGAATTGTTTCAGCTCCAGGTGCAGGTGCAGGTTCCAATTGCAGCTTCTTTTTTCAGAACCTCTGTKAGCAASCTGGTYTAGTGGGAGGTGCCCCTGCCCTGGAACAAGATGAGCTWTAAATCTCTTCCAACCCAAACCATTCCATGATGATTCCACCACAAAATTCCTTGGAATTCAACAGGAAGATTGGCTGGAGGACACCATCATGTGGGTAAAGAGCTGCCCAGTGCTGCTCTGCACAGACCTCCAGGGCTGAAAAAGGGTCCCAACCCCCAGGCTGGGACGTGCTGGGTGCCCATCCCCAGCTCTGCCTTGTCTCTGTCCTGCTTCCAGCTCCTCAAAGCCATGAAAATCTGCCTGACAGGGATCCTTCAAAGGCTCTTCCTGCATCACTCACCAAGGAGAGGGCACCAGGGCTCAGATAGRGATTTCTGAGCTCAGAAATGTCAGGAGGAAGCGATGGACTCGGAGGAAATTCTTGCGACGGTCTCGGAGGAAGCGGGAGATGTGAAAATACACGATGTATTTTCCTCCCACAAGCTGTGTGCTCTGTTTTTATTATCATAAACCTGGGCCTGGAGGATGTCAGCTTGTTTATTTATTTGTTTAAATGAGGTTTCGCTCCTTGTTCAAACATTCCCATGTTGGCAGCTGCTGCTCTGCCAGGCCCTGTCCTCCCCTCCTGTAACCAGGGACGTGTCAGCCCAGGCAGTGTCTCCAGCAGGTGGGAGGTGCTGAAGGTGGGGGAAATTTTTGGGTATCCCCCCCAGGGTATCACTGGACACCTCTGGGATGGTGACACCACCATGTCCTGGTGTGAGCCTCCCAGGACTCAGGCCTTCTCTCCAAACTCCTGGAGTATAATCAGGAATATCCCATTTTTTTGGCCTGTCCCCCCTGAGTCAGCATCTTCCTTCTCCTTCCTTGCCACCCCTCCTGTGCAGAGCAGCTCCTGCAGGTGTGTGCTGGAGCTGGGTGCCACCAGTGCCCACTTTTCTGTCGTTTTGAGCTGTTCTCTGGAAAATCCCACTGCACACCTGCATCCTGAGGGCTTTCCAAGGGCTGCCCAGGCAGTGCTGGATTTTGTGGTGGTGATGGCCCCTTCCACCCTGAGCTCCCCCAACACCTGGAGCTGTTTCCAGGGAGTCTGAAGGATTCCAGGAGCCCCAAATAACACTGTGCTCAACCCAGCTCCTGCTCTCCCCACTACAGAGGTGAAGGGGCCTTTATTTACCACCTCACATTGGTCATCCCAAGACCCTTGGCTGGGGGGCTTCTCCCCTGGACATGGGGCTTGTCCCTCTGGCTGATCCCGGCCTCTCCCACGGGGTCACTCTGCCAGGAAGCCGCTCTCGCCCCGGGGAGCCTCGGGAGATGCACCTGGGAGGAGAAGCACTTTGCTGGAGGAAGAAAACAGGATCTCACATATAAACAACATCCTCAATGGCTCAGCAAGTGAGTCGCTCTTTCCAGAGCCTGTTTTTGAGCTGCTGTCATGTCCCCCATGGCCCCACCCAAGCTACAAAGAGGAATTAAACCACGYAGGAGCCAGCAGAGCCCCCGGGATGGGGCTGTCCCACTGCTTCTTCCAACCATCCATCCCTGGATGGACCCAGCAAGGGCAAGTGCTGCAGAGGTGGAGGGTAAGAATAACTCCTGTCTCCTTTCCAGGAGATGTYTGGGGCTGGAATGTACCTGTAGGATGGGAATTCCACCTGCCAAGCCCTTCCTGACTAATCCAAAGCTTATTTGGTGCTAAAATAAGCACATAGAACAGAGCATCTCTTGAGACAAAGCCGAGGCTTTCCCACGGACTCACTTGTGCTCCTTCCAGAGGATTCCTCACCAGGAAGAGAGTTTTTCTGGATTTTGCATCCAGGTAGTAGAACCTCCACATTTCTGGAATGTATTCTCTGGTATTCTGAACTCCTTGGTCATGGCACCAAGAAGAGCACCCCACACAGACCTGAATTTTGACTAATTAAAAAAACAAAAGCACACAACTTTTATTTTTTTCACCATTTATTCCTTCCTCCTCTCCACAAAGCTCAGAGAACTGAGGACAGCATTCCTGTCAGCCCAATCAAAGTTGATTGTCARTCCCAATCAAAGCTGCTTCCCCAAGGGATCCCACTGGACCAACTGGGACATGAGGACACCCCAAAGGGTTAAACAACTGCCCAGCACAGGAAACCTGCAGGCAGAGCCAGATTCCCAGGGAGGAAACCTTGTGTTTGTGGTGTGAGAGAAGGTGAGCGCGGCGTTACCGCGGCTCGCGAGCGGAGCAGAGGTCAGCGGCGTATCCTGCTGCAAACTTCCTGAGCAACCTCCGAGGAGAAAACAACAACCCTGGCGTGGCATGGCATGGGATGGGACGTGGAGGGTTTGTTTTTCACTCTGATCACCTTGGACCTACTTTCTCACCCTGGCTGGTGGCTGCACGCTCTGTCCTGCCCCAGCTCCAGCTCCCCCAGCGCTGGGTCCGGGATTTTTGTAATGTTTCTCTGGTGTGACTGGTTGTGGTTTTATGCCCTGGATTGGAGTAGAGAGGCAGAACTGGAGAGAAGGGAAGAAAATGAACYTTTCAGGCTCTCTGAGAGCTCAGGAGGAGCACAGCAGCCCCACAACAGCTCAACAGAAGGAAAATCCAGCAAAACTTCCCGTATTGTCTTTTTTTTTTTTGCTTCTGAATCTCAGGACATGGAGCAGAAGGCTCAGGGATAATTGTGGGAATGCTTGGGGAAAACAGCAGTGGGACTCAAAGTGCCTCTTTGCCTGTCCCAGGCAGCAAAAGGGAGCAAAAGTTGGGACAAAAGTCCCCAAAAAGGGAKCAAAAGTTTCTCTGCTGCTTCATCCATTCCTGACTTGCATTAAAATGAAGGTTTTTACAGTTGGGTGCTATTGCAAAGATAAAACAAAAAACAAGGTAGAAAATGCCCAGTATTTCATGGTGTTTAGATAGAAATGGCTCAGAAGTTTCAAAGCTGAAGTGTGATGTAAATATTCATATTTCAATATACATAAAGTGTGAGAAATCATTTTGTTCAATCCAGTTTTTATGTGTGCTTCTCTAGAAGTATTTGGTAGAAAGAGGAGGCTCCTGGAGTTTGAAATTTTCTTTTTGAGGACACAGATCCAACACTCAAAGAGGACCAGCTCAGATCTCCCTTTGGGTGTCYGTGGGAGGAACATCCCTGGTGGGATTTTAGTGGTGGTTGAGATGCTGGGATGGGCAGTGACACTGCCAGGGTGTGTCCTCCTATCCCCCACAGCCAGGTCCTCCTGTCCCCTTCCTTTCTTCCACCTTCCTTGTGRGGCTGGGGAGGCCCTGAGGTTGCCCAGAGRAGCTGTGGCTGCCCCTGGATCCCTGSAATGTCCAAGGCCAGGTTGGRCAGGGCTTGGAGCAGCCTGGGACAGTGGAAGGTGTCCCTGCCCATGGCAGGGAGGSTGGCACAAGATATTTTTTAAGATTTTTTCCAGCCCAAACCATTCCATGATTCCATAGATCATCCTGTGGATGATCTAAGATGGAAAGTCCAAGGATCCCAGGCCCAGCTGCTCTTGAAGAAGCTCCAAGAGACTTCCAGGCTTCCCAACACCCACTGACACCCCAGGGATGGTCAGCTCCAGTGGACTCAACGGAACTGCAATTCCTTCTTTTCCCTTCCCATGGGATCCCACCACAAGACCTGTCCCTGGGCCAACATCATGGGACTTCCTGCACCCAAGGGTTGGACAGGGACAAGCTCTGGAGGCCAGGCATGGCAGCAGTGGCACCCATGGAGCACCACTGATTGGTTTTGCTAAATTGGAATCTGCTGATCCCAGRGGTGGTTACACAAAATGCCAATCAGGATGCGGTCAGCGTTGTTGCATGGAAATGTTTTCCATTWTATTTTGCTGTCAGCAAATGCTGGTGTGAAACCAGGCTGCACCCCTCATGTGGCCACCACGAGGAGGTTGGGGAAAGCMCTGGAGCCTCCCTCCAGGAGGAGTTGTTATCCTGGTCACCCAGAGTGGGAGCAGCATCCTTCCTTTGGGCAGTGGGATGGATAATTTTGTGTTGGAAAGGAAAACCCTGTAGGAGCGTCGGGGGGTAGGACAGTGGGGATGGATGGAGATGAGAGATCTCTGCAGCCAGGTTTGGAATTTGGGGTTTATTGCAAAGGGCCTGGGTGCAGGGCCCTGCTGGGAGCTGCCAGCACAGCTCAGAGCAGGCCTGAGAGAAGAGAGGGGGAGAGAGGATGAGAGGATAAGGGAGTAAAAGGGTAAGAGCATAAAAGGGTAAGAGAGCAAAAACATAAGAGAGTAAAAGGAGTAAGAGAGCAAGGTTCCCGTCACAAAACAATAAATCTTCTTCTGTGTTGAATATTCTGATTCTCACTAACCAATCTAGTACAAGATACAAATCCTACAGCACTCACATACAGCCTATAAGAATCATTACATTACCACACTGTGTTACATTTTAAACCCTAAAAACTCCTCTTTGGGCCCCTTCTGCCAAGCTGGCAGGGTCTGCTCTGACCCTTTGGCCTGTCTGCAAGCAGAGGGTGTTGTTCCATCAAAAGGGGATTGCCTTCAGCCAGCCACACCATTGTTTTCCAGTTGTTCAGTAACTGAGGGATCTCAAAGCTTGCCTTTATTTCAATCTCCCTTATAGTTTCCATATTCTCAAAATCTTTTGCCAGGCAATCATATTCATAAGGCTTTCCTGTTTCATCTTCCCTAACACAACCCCACAGGTCTAGGGGCTCCACAGGACCCACTAAAGCTTTTCTGACGAGTGCCCCCAGCTCTTCTCATCTATGAATGTTGCTTGTTGCCTCTCCCAGTTGTATTTTTCACACCATTTCTGTGAGGATAAAGTGCTGAGTCACAGGATCCAAGGAATCCTGAGCAGAAGAGCCGCAAGGGACTCCTGTTTGTTAAGATGTCTGGGATGCTTCCTATTAAATAATAACAAAAYGCTGCAATAATAACTTGGCAGCTCTCTGCCCCCACCAGGCTGATGCTCAGAGTGAGTTTGCCTTYCTAAAATTCCTTTAAGTGTCTCGGCAAGTTGCAGGGGAGGAAGGAAGGACACTTCACTCCTGACTTTTCCCTGATGAAGTTCTTTCAGTGAGCCTTGAGAAGATGGGGAGGAGGAGAAATTCCTCTTTGAGTCCTGGCAGTGGCCATGGTTGGTGCACAGTGGATTTGAGGATAAAGCAGGGACAAGTTGTGGATCCCACAGATCTGGCAGGTGCAGATATCTGGTAGTGGCTTTTTTCACTTTGTGGGGAAGGATTAAAAACCCCCCTGTGTTTAAAAATCAAAAGCAAAACTGCTGTCAGCATCTACTTTTGCATCTCAATTTCTGTATCTCAACAGTCTTCAGCTATTTTAACTGATATATAATTATAAATCAGTTTTAATTTATATGTAGTTTAATAAGCCTTGAATAAGTTTGCATGGGCATATCTTGTGGATGTTATTGTCTTTTCATTGTTAATTAGAGAAATTTGCCTGCTGGGTTTATCAGAGCAGCTCTCCTGGCCTGGGTGGCACCAGCTGTCCCTGCACACCAGGCTGGCTCTTCACAACTCTCCATGGCTGGGAAATCTTCCCAAAATGCTACAATTTTCACCCCTGAATTCAGGCTGCTGGAAGTTGAACCAAATAAAAGATCAGAAGCATTGTGCTGACCCCAGTATGAGTTTTGGTTTGTTTTTTTTTTTAATGAGGAATGCCATACAAAGGGTTTGTTAAAATGTYACTGCTTCACTTTGGAAATCCTCTGAACAATCTGATCTGAAATTCCAGCATTTCAGTCCATATTTGCCACATATACTGCATTTCTGCTTTCCCTCCATTTGCTCCTTAAATGTCAGGGATTTTCATGCTCCCCTTGAGGTGCCCTGTGTCAGTGGGACATGGATCTCCCCTCTAACAGGAGAATAGGAGAGGCTGGCTTGGCTCATCCCTGTGCAGTGAAGGCTCCAAAGATGTAAAAGAACTTCAGGATGAACCTACAAATAATGGATCTGTAAATTATGGGAGAGGGCAAAACTGACCCTGGGGGCAGTGGGGAGGTTTTTTAACCATCAGAACAAGAGGGGCTGGAGGAACCTTCACCCACAGAAGAGGAAAATCAACCAAATGTTAAAGGTGGAGCTGAATCCCTTTGGGAATGTGTGAGTGCAGTGGGATGGGGTTTAGGGTGCAGTGCCCCYGTGCATGCCTGGCTTCACAGCTGGCCCAGAAATGGTTCTAAAACCAAAAAAATAAATAAATACAATCATTTACTCTGTCCTAAACTGGGTTGCAATACAGTAAAGGGCAATTTACCACTGATTTAATGTGATTAGGATTTTTTTCCCTCATGAGCTCGTGCCTGTCTTTTTATATTATCTGGAGGATCAGTGTGGAGTCCTGAGTCAGGAAAAGAGCTCCCCTCAATCCATCCCCTTGCTTTGACTTCAGACTGATCCATGCATGTGCTTAACATTAAGGTTCTGCTTCCAGGCTGTCCTGAATAATAGGCTCRAGTGTATTTTGAGAACTCATTTTTACTTTTTATTACAATAATAACTTCTGCAGCGACATGAATTCCAACAGGGAGCCCTGAGGAATAACATCCCCTTCCAAATGGTTTTCCTTTTTACACTGGAATTAGAGCACATATGAGCAGAGCAGCCCATTACAAGACAAAGCACTTTCCAGAAGGTGAATTTTCCTCAGCCTCACAGCAGTTCCTTTMTAGTCAAAGATTAATTCTATTACCAAGTTCTGCTCCTGCAAATTGCAGTCAAATGGATCATTAATGAAGGAAAGCAGGGACCCTGCTAAGGAGTTGCTTGTGAAGGGTGCAGCTCTTGGAGGTGCTGAGCTCCTGGAGCTTGGGTTGGCCTTTCTTTCCTTCTTTCCTTCTTTCCTWTTCAGATTTCCCACTGGAATTCCAAGAGATGAGGTGTTTGCAAAGCTGTCCTGCTGCCATTCCGACAGGATATTGCACTGCTCCCAGAGCAGAACCACCACAGGCACTGAACCTGGGCTTCTACTGAGCCACTCCCAGGGGATCTGGAGATGTCTCATAATTCCCTCTGTGCCTAAYGGGAATTGCCATCCAAGCCCTAAATAGCACAGACACTACAAACCCTGCCTTGATGGGAGAGAGGAACAAGCCCAGGCAAGGCCAGAAAACCAAGGAAGGTGGAAAGCAATTGGAACTCCAAGGAAAATGCTGGGGCAAGGCCTCAGGCACAGGGTGGGGTTGTTGGGGTGTCTGTGCAGGGCCAGGAGTTGGACTTGTGGGTCCACTCCAGCTCAGGATATTCTGGGATCCTATGGAATGCAGATCCATCCTCYGTTACTGCTGGAGTTGGTTGTGGGGTGGGTGAATGGTGGCTCCCCTGGTGTGTGAGGGGGAAAAGCAATCCTTATCCAACAAGAATTGCTTCTCTTCCATCCCTTCAGCTCTGCACATTCACATTCCTAAAAATTCCTCTCGATCCATGGCAGCTTTTAGACCAAATTTGCTTTTTTTATAGTTGGATTTTTTTTGTTGTTGGTTTTTTTTTTTAGAAAGATTCCTTTCAGTGTAATCTAAGAGGAAAAATCAAACTTTTACTTTCAGGCTGATGTTTTATCTCCCAGCTCTCAGTGTTCTGACAACCTGAGCCACGTCTGCTCTGCAGGAAGGAGGTGATACACTCAGCTTACTCACACTCCCCTCTCAGTGTCTTCAGGGGAGGGCAATGATGACAAAATTTCCACTTAAAACCAAGCTGCAGAAAGCAAAACGAAATTCAGACTCAGCTCGTTTTATCTGTGCTTTAAAAAAGAAACAACAACCCCCAAAAAAGCCAGTTTAAAAAAAAAAAACCCACAGCAATGGGAGAAATGAGCAATATTTGCCAAATAAAATCAGTCACTCACTGCTTGTATTAGTCAGGAGGAGAATAAACTTTTAGATGGGCACACAGTAAAACAACTCCCCAAGAGTAATTGGAAAACAATGAGTCAAGATTCCTGCTGGAGCTTGAACTGTGCTGTGATTTCCTGGGAAACAGCACCTTGCTGCTGGTTGGTACCTGGTACCTGGGAATGGGGAGTTATTTAAACCAATTTTTTACTGCAATCTACACAAGAGATGGAGCTGACGCCACAGGTTTCAGCTTTTCTATTTTTCAGGTTCTGTGCTGCTTTAGTGTGTGGGTCCAAGCTTCATATGAAGTGTTGGTAAGCTCTGTGCACAGAGCAGGGAGACAAAACAATTCCTGCTCCAGCTGGGCACCAAGGACAAATGATCCAAATCTCAGCCCCAGAGCACAAACACCGTGGGCAGGAGAGAGAAAAACAAGCAGGGTGGGACTGCAGGGGCTAAAGCTGGAATGGGACAATGAACTGCAAGATGCAAATGGAGCAGAACTGATCCAAGGGAGAGACCCCGTGCCCGGTCGTGCATTTTGGGGCCATTTTGGTTCACCTTGGGTTCATTTTGTGACCATTCTGGTTCATTTTGGGTTCAATTTGTGACCATTTTGGTTCATCTTGGGTGCAGCCCTGGCTGGGCTCTGGTGCTGCCCAAGGTGGATCCATGGAGGAGATGCTTTGAATAAATCCCTGCTTTATTCTGTAACTCAGCCCAGTCTCTGCTTCAGCTCAGCCTTCACAAGGCATCAAACCAATTGAGCTGGTTTGGGTGGGAGTTCAGTGCTTTGTGTCACTTCTCCYGTTTTTGGGATCCCACGTGGTGCCCAAGGCCAAGCAGGAGATGCTGGGACTCACCTGAGGAGCCCATGGTGCTGCTGGAGAGCATTTCCTGCCAAACTTTTCCTCTTTCCCCAAAATCAGGGAGACTTCTGGGCTGGAGAGAGCAGAGCAATGACCTGTGGAGCACCTGTGAGCCCCCAGCATGGCTGGGTGCTGGGGAGGAGGAGCAGTTTGTGGTGAGGAGCTCCTGGAATTCCCAACGAATGCAAATTGTGCTTTGCAACACCAACTTCTGGGGAGTCTTTCATGGTGATGGCTTTGCAGGGAGGCTGTCCTTACAGAGATTCTGCCAGATTTTCCCCAGGACTTTTTCTCTCTCATTATCATTGGGTTTTCTACGGATCTTTGGGATTTTATCCCAGAAAACAAAGCCATGTYGTCAGCAGCTTCCCAACCCCCCCTGAAAGATGCAGTTGCATAAACTCAGGTTTAGATTTAACATTTAGCAAAGAAATGACATTTCCCAGCCCTCTGAACTCTCCTGGAGAATTAAAAGAAGTTTAAGGAGTTAAAGGGAGGCAGCATCCTCCAGTGCACCTCCCTGGCTCCTCCAGGATTCCAGTGCACATTGAAGACCCCAAAACCATCAGGACCCCATAATCACTGTTCCCATTCCCCCTGTRGGATCTCAGCCCACCTCCAGGGCCTTTTTCAGATACTCCCCATGGCAGCTGGGGGCTCCAGAGGGCTCCCACTTTGCTTTTCCCAGTGGAAATTCCCCACTTTCCACCTCAAAGACCCCTTTTTGAGAGCCCAGGGATCTTCCCTCCCCCTTCCTGCTTGTTGCTTTGTGTGTTTTGGCAGGTGCCTGCTGCTTCTACAATGGAGAAGCTTTTGTGCCTCTCCAGACAAATTCTTTGTAGGTGCAACTCCAGCAAAACCTTTGAAGTGTTGGGCTGAGAGGTCACCCAAGGAATGTCCATGTTTGTCATCAGGAATTGGGGCCAAGTCCTGCTCACCTCCCRAAATAACGCCTTTGAAGTCGGGAGAAACGCTTCACAGGGGAAATTTTGGGCACTGGAACATGAAGGTAAATTTCACATCATGACCTTTTATTCTTTTTCTTCTTAATTTATTGTCTCACGGAAGTTTTTCCTCCCTCCTTTCCCCACCCCCCTCAATTTTTTGCCTGAATTTGACACCGATGTTGGTCAGGCAAAAAGTCAAACACCCAATAATCATTGGAAAACAGGTCCAGGAGAGTTCAAAGGGCTGGGAAATGTAATTTCTTTGCTAAATGTTGAATCTAAACCTGAGTTTATGCAACTGCATCTTTTGGGGGTGGGGTTGGGAAGCTGCTGACAACACAGCTTTGTTTYCTGGGATAAACTCCCAAAGATAAAGAGAAATCCCAAAGATACTGAGAAATACAACAAAGAGAGAAAAAGTCCTGRGGAAAATTTGGCAGAACCTCTGCAAAGACAGCACCAGATGCCCCCAAAGAGGAAATTACAACATGTGGCAGCTGTGGTTTTTTTGGTTAAGCAACTTTTTCTCAAAGTTCAAAGCATCTGGGGAAAGTAACTGCTAACAGGGTGAGACAGATTTATGGAGCCCACACATGGCAATATTTTGGTATAAAATTAGTAAAAAATGATTAAATCCCCGAGATGAAGAGATTAATTCCTCTGAGTTTGCATTCTTTGAAGAGCAATCATATTTTGACTTTGTCAACTGGAAGAATTGAGTAATTTCTTGGATTAACTGATCACAAGAGTTGTAATCCATAATAAAAGTCCAGGCAAAGCTGCCAGATCCTTTGTTTCTCAAAGGATTTGGGTAATGAGTTGATTTGGCATTAACAGAATGCATCCCAGACTGCAACCCCATGCCCTGGATCTAAAGGGGGGATTCAGGAAGATGAGGCACTTAATCAAAGCCTTCAACATCTTTTTCTAATATGGGGAAAATGATTGTTTATATGAATTGCTGGATTGGTCAATTTGGGAGAAAGGTTTTGTATAAATCTCTGGTGCATGGCATGAGCACTGCCTGCACTTAGGTAGCCAGGCTCCAATGAGATATAAATATATCAAAACATGTATAAACCCCTGGAAATGTCCTTTTTAGCCACAAAAATACAATTTGCAGCAGTTCCCACTGCAGGTGTGTGTTTATTCTCTCTTTTTACAGCACTTCTGTGGTTTTATGCTTTGTGTTTCAGTGAGAGCCAGAAGAGACCCTGACCATCTGCTGCCAGACTCAGGGCTTTAAATGCCTTGTTTAGAGCTAATAAAGCCCTAAATTAAATTCCTAAATGAAGTTAAAGCTCCTGGAGCTCGGGGAGGCTGTGGGTACCTGCAGGGATGGCAGCACGAGGTGTTTCTCTGCCTGGTTCCCTCCCTTTGCAGCAGCTCCTGCTCCTCCAGWGCTGGCACGTGCTGCAAGCCAGATCAGGGAAATGATGCTCCTCAAAATTAAACCAAATGTTCTTTTGCTGCTGGGCTCTTTCTGAGCCAGCTCCATCCCCAGGCTGCTCTGTGGTGCAATCTCTGGCTGTGCTGGCACAGAGSAGCCTGGCTCGGGGTGCTGGGAGCTGAGCAGAGGGCTCAGGACCAGCCCTGAGCACTCCAGAGTGTGAAATCATGGCCAGGAGAAGCTCCAGAGCTTTGGGGTTTACTGTCTGTCCCCTCCCTCCATGTCTGCACCGAGTGCAAGGGGTGACACTGTAACAGGAATTATTAAATCAATTTAAAACCTCCTGGATCCTTCTCCARCCCTCGTGGTCCAGCAGGGATCTCTCTGCAGCCAGCTCATCACATGAACTTTCTGTCAGATCTTCCAGGAGGCTTTGGCTTTTCATCCCAAAACCTTTGGTGGGCCTGACCCACGCTCTCACCCTGAATTAACCCTTCTGCCGATCAGACAGGGCAAAAAACCTGCAGGTACCCCAGAGTGGGGAGGGATGAGGAGATGCCGAATGTGCTCTTTAACCCTTTCCTCCTTCTGACCTGCCTGTCCTGGTGTGTAGTGGCCATCCCTGGTGTGTAGTGGCCATCCCTGGTGTG
>NDFG01000268.1:466437-478385 GCA_002167245.1 Sporophila hypoxantha | reverse complement strand
TTTTGGGCAAAGCCAGCACACCACAGCACTGGGAGATGGCAGCACCCCGCTGGGGGCTGTCACCCTGGGTTGGCACACGGGGTTGGGTGCTGGAGCTCACCTGGTGCGGGGCCGATGCGGGCGGCCAGGGCGTAGCGCAGGACGTGCTCGTGGCCATCGAAGAGAGCGAAGGCGCGTGCCACCGAGAGCCGCTGCCGCGCCGGCGGCCGCGCGTGCGGGCACCCCGCCAAGGTGATGTTCTGGCGCAGGCGGTAGGACAGGGTCTGGTTGGCTGTGCCCGCGGCCACCACGTATTCCCGCTGGCCTGAGGATGTCACGGCTGCCCGATGGCACGGAGAACCCCGTGGGATGTGGGGAAAATCGTGTTAGCATCGATGTGGCTCGGGTGGTTTTGGGTGTGTGTGGAGGGGACTGAAGGCAGGGGGGCACAGGTCTTACCTGAGCTGGAGTAGGAGTAGAGCTCCTTGTAGGGAGTGATGTGGACGGTGACGTTCTCTGGCAGGAATGGCACCTCACCCTGGATGTGTGTCCTGAGGCTTAAATAATTGTCTGGCCCCAGGCCCTCGGCTGTCTGAGTGACCTGGACTGTCTCCCCACCGGGGTGAAATGTCACCTCCAGGCTCTGGGTGAATTCAGCACCTGGGCAGGAAAAGGGAACGGGCACCATTTGTAGGGACAACCCCAAAGTGTTCTTCCCAGCTACTCCAACATGGGGGGTGACAGCGAGAGGTGAGYGGGGTTGGAGAAACCACAGAGCTGCCCCAAACCCCTGATCCCCCACCCTGCAGAACCCACACCCCTCGGAGCAACAGCACCTCCCRAATCCCCTCTCACCGGTGATGCTGAAGCCGTTCTCAGAGCCAGGCTCCTCCAGGGCAAAGAGCCAGGCAAAGAGCCCCCCGAGGGGCAGCAGGGGCAGCAGGGCGCGGGCAGCGGGCTGGGGCACGCCGCTGATGGCCGTGTAGGCTCTGCCGTCGCTGCCCACGATGTAGGCGTGCAGATCCACGTCCTGGAAGCGGACSGACGCCCGTCCCACCCTCAGGCTCCCGCTCACCTTCCCGTTGAGGCGATGCACGGCGCCTGGGTGGGGAGAKGGGCACCCCTGGCAGCGGGCAGCCGGGCACAGGGGCCGCCCGTGCCCGCCGCCCGCCCCGCGTACCTTCGGGCAGGCACTGCCGCCCGTTCCCGTAGAAGGAGGCCCGGCAGTGGCAGCAGAAGCCGGYGGCGTAGTCGGTGCAGAAGGCGTGAGGGGAGCACTGCCCGTGGTGCTGGGCACACGTCTCCCTGCTGGCTGCGCTGTAGGTGAACACTGGGGACAAGGGGAAAAGCTTGGGGACGCGGTGACAAAGCCACCCGTCACACGGCGTGGGTGTTTTGCCTTCTTGGCACCAAAAGCAGCGCCTGGGAAGGAGCCAGCTGGSGGTGGCGGCTCCCAAGGGAGTCACCCGGGATGCAGAGGGGTGGTGGAGGGTTTGGAACCTGCTGCCTGATTTCAGGCGGATCTGACAGAGGGCAGGAGATCAAATTCCTGACGGTATTTTTGGGAGACAGTTGGCTGGGACGGGGCTCTGCTCCCCCGGGCACGTGCCACGCCGGCTCCACAGCCGGCTCRGGGGCGGGGAGGGTGGCAAGGCCAATTCTGGGGTCTGTCCCCTGAGCTCCCCACCCCATCCCAAGCTCCAGACCTCCCTCCTTCCCCTTGGCACGCCCGGCAGGCAGGGCTGTGTGGCTCCCTTGGCAGCGGGATGGGGCTCAGAGGAGGAGCTGCAAGGGCAGCAGAATTGCAGGAGCGGCTCCTCCTCTTGCACCAGCCCTTGGGACGGGGTCAAATTCCAGCCAGGGGCCTTTTWTAGGGGTCACTGTCCCCACTGGGTCATTGTCCCCACTCACCATCRGGGTTGAAATGCACGTCCTCCTCCACGCCCACGCCGTGCTGGCCCGAGCTGTAGGAGGAGGGGTTGGCAGAGAAGCTCTGCCCGGTGCCACCRTCCCCTCTGGGCTCCTGGGTGTCCCTCCTGCCGGGGACAAAGCCCAGCAGCACCGGGCCRCCGTGGCTGGGACGCTGGGCCATGGCTGTGTGGCTGGAGACAGGGTGGGGGTAGCTGGCGGTGCCAGGGTTGGGGTGCTCAGGGGGGCTCTGAGGCACAGCAGGAGCAGCTCCCTGGCCACCCCCCGGCTCCACRTGCTCCGTGCTGCCCACGTGGAAAACCCACACGCCAGGGATCCCCGTGTTGCTCTCCCTGTGGACACAGCAGACATGAACATCACCACAGCCACGCTGGAAAAGCCACCCCAAAGGTGGCAGCACCCCTCCAGAACCCCAATACAGCTCATGTGTATGCAGCCCAGCACCCCAAGGTCACTCCCCAGATTTTTTCCAGGCTCTGAAATGCTCCAGGGCTGGGGGAAGGTGACCCTGCTCCCCCTGCCCACAGCCACAGCCCCCCAGGTTCCACCCACCTCTCCAGGCTCCTCAGAGCCTGCTCGCTGCTGGCCAGGCTGTGGAAGAGCCCGTCCCTCTTGGGGTCATCRCTGTCCCCCCAGCTGAAGCCCACCCTGGCTGGCAGCTCCAGCTGGACGTTGTAGGACTCCTTGGGTCGTGTCCCCAGGAACTGGAGGCCACCCTCGGGGTACAGGAAGATGCTGTAGGTGTCCTCATCGTTGTAGGCTATGACTGCCTGGAAGGTGTTGAGCTGCCAAAGGGAGAGCAGGACAGATGGATGGCACTGAGGGGCAGGAACAGAGCAGAGGAGTGAAGGAAGGGGAGCAGGGATGTGAGAGGCAGCCCCACACACACCACAGGGTGGGCAGCCACCCCAAAAGGGCCCTGAGACAGAGAGCACCTCCATGGAGCCAGGCTGGGAGAGCTGGGAATGTTCACCTGGAGAGGAGAAGGCTCCAGGGAGAGCTCAGAGCCCCTGGCAGGGCCTGAAGGGGCTCCAGGAGAGCTGGAGAGGGACTGGGGACAAGGSATGGAGGGACAGGAGCCAGGGAATGGCTCCCAGTGCCAGAGGGCAGGGATGGATGGGAGATTGGGGATGGGGAATTCCTCCTTGTGAGGGTGGGCAGGCCCTGGCACAGGGTGCCCAGAGCAGCTGTGGCTGCCCCTGGATCCCTGGAAATGCCCAAGGCTGGGTTGGACACAGCTTGGAGCCACTTAGGATAGAGGAAGGTGTCCCTGCCATGGCAGGGKGTGGGACTGGATGTTCTTTAAGGCCCTTCCAACCCAAACCACTCCATGATCAAGCAGAGACCTCCTGGGGAAGAGCAGGAGCTGGGGCTGCTCATGCCCAGCCAAGCCCCAAGCGCCACATCCTGGGAAGATGCTCAGCATCCTCCTAGGAGCCCATGGCACAGCCAGGCCATCCCTTGGTGCAAGGGTGTCCCAGGAGCATCCCTGRCCATGTAACCCCTGCACTGGGAGCCCCTCACTCCTGTCCTCCCACCGACACCCCCTGCACCAGAGGAAAACCCACACCCCCCCGCTCGTCCCTCACAACAATTTTAGCTCGGCTTCCTGCGGAAAAAACATCCCAGCTTCCCATACATCCCGCTATAGGCAGGCTGGCTCTTGCTGCTGCAGCCTGGGGCCGTGCCAGGAAGGGCCGCGGCCCCGACGGCCGGACCGGGGCCGGCTCCCGGAGCCGTGCACAAAGCCCTCGCCGAGCCACCCGGCATCCCAATGTCCCAATGTCCTAAAACACCAGACACAACCACAGAGCTCCTGCCACGCCCCGCCGAGCCACCCGGCATCCCAACGTCCCAAAACCACCCAGAACCAACCCACAGAGCTCCTGCTCCTCCTGCACAGCCCCTCCGAGCCACCAATCTCCCAAAAACACCGAGACACCAACCCCACAGAGCTCCTGCTCCTCCTGCTCCACCCTGCTGAGACACCCGGCATCCCCCTGCTCCAAAACCACCGAGAAACCAACCCCAGACAGCTCCTGCTCCTCCTGCTCCTCCTGCTCCACCCTGCTGAGACACCCGGCATCCCAATGTCCCAAAACACAGAGACACCAACCCCACAGAGCTCCTGCACAGCCCCTCCGAGCCACCCGGCAACCCCCTGCTCCAAAACTGCCAAGAAACCAACCCCACGACATCCCACCGGCCCCAAAAACACCGAGACACCAACCCCACAGAGCTCCTGCTCCTCCTGCTCCTCCTGCACTGCTCTGCCGAACCACCCGGCATCCCAATGTCCCAAAAACACCGAGGAACCAACTCCCTGACATCCCACCGGCTCCAAAAACACCGAGACATCAACCCCACAGAGCTCCTGCTTCTCCTGTTCCTCCTGCACCGCCCTGCTGAGCCACCTGGCATCCCAATCTCCCAAAAACACCGAGAAACCAACTCCCTGACATCCCACCGGCCCCAAAACTGCCAAGAAACCAACCCAATACAGCTCCTGCTCCTCCTGCTCAGCCCTGCCAAGCCACCCGACATCCCAATGTCCCAAAAACACCGAGAAACCAAACCCACAGAGCTCCTGCACCTCCTGTTCAACCCTGCTGAGCCACCCGGCATCCCAATGTCTCAAAACCACCAAGACACCAACCCCACAGAGCTCCTGCACAGCCCCTCCAAGCCACCCGGCAACCCCCTGCTCCAAAACTGCCGAGAAACCAACCCCACGACATCCCACCGACCCCAAAAACACCGAGAAACCAAACCCACAGAGCCCCTGCTCCTCCTGCCGAGCCACCCGGCCTCCCAATCTCCCAAAAACACCAAGAAACCAATCCCACAGAGCTCCTGCTCCTCCTGCTCAACCCTGCTGAGCCACCCAACATCCCCCTGCTCCAAAAACACCGAGAACCCAACCCCACAGAGCCCCTGCTCCTCCTGCTGAGCCACCCAGCATCCCAATGTCCCAAAAACACCAACAAACCAACCCCACAGAGCTCCTGCTGCTCCTGCACTGCCCTGGTGAACCCCCTGACATCCCAATCTCCCAAATACACTGAGAACCCAACCCCACAGAGCCCCTGCTCCTCTTGCCTCCTTCCTCCCGAGCCACCCGACATCCCCCTGCTCCAAAACCACCGAGACACCAACCCCAAAGAGTTCCTGCTCCTCCTGCTCAACCCTGCTGAGCCACTCGACATCCCCCTGCTCCAAAAACACCGAGAAACCAAACCCACAGAGCCCCTGCTCCTCCTGCCCATGATGCAAGCCAGAGCCTCCTGGGGAAGAGCAGGAGCTGGGGCTGCTCATGCCCAGCCAAGCCCCAAGTGCCACATCCTGGGAAGATGCTCAGCATCCTCCTAGGAGCCCATGGCACAGCCAGGCCATCCCTTGGTGCAAGGGTGTCCCAGGAGCATCCCTGCCATGTAACCCCTGCACTGGGAGCCCCTCACTCCTGTTCCGTCCCACCGACACCCCGCTGCACCAGAGGAAAACCCACACCCCCGCTCGTGCCCTCACAACAATTTTAGCTCGGCTTCCTGCGGAAAAACATCCGCAGCTTCCCATACATCCCGCTATGGCAGGTGGCCGCCTGCCCTGCCCCCTGCGAGCCTTGGGCCGTGCCAGGCAGGGGACCGCGCCCACACGGCCGGACGAGGCGGCTCCGGAGCCGGCACAAGCCCCGCCGAGCCAACCCGGCATCCCAATGTCCCAAAACCACCCAGACACCAACCCCACGACATCCCACCGGCCCCAAAAACACCAAAGAAACCAACCCCAAGAGCTCCTGCTCCTCCTGTTCCTCCTGCACGCCCTGCTGAGCCACTGGCATCCCAATGTCCAAAAACACCGAGACACAGCCCCACAGAGCTCCTGCACAGCCCCTCCGAGCCACCCGCATCCCAACGTCCCAAAAACACTGAGACACAGCCCCACAGAGCTCCTGCTCTCCTGCACAGCCCCTCCGAGCCACCAATCTCCCAAAACACCGAGACACCAACCCCACAGAGATCCTGCTCCTCCTGCTCCACCCTGCTGAGCCACCCGGCATCCCCTGCTCCAAAACCACCGAGAAACAACCCCAGACAGCTCCTGCTCCTCCTGCTCCTCCTGCTCAACCCTGCTGAGCCACCCGGCATCCCAATGTCCCAAAACACGGAGACACCAACCCCACAGAGCTCCTGCTCCTCCTGCACAGCCCCTCCGAGCTACCCAGCATCCCCCTGCTCCAAAACTGCCAGAGAAACCAACCCCACGACATCCCACCGGCCCCAAAAAACCGAGATACCAACCCCACAGAGCTCCTGCTTCTCCTGTTCTCCTGCACGCCCTGCTGAGCCACCTGGCACCCAATGTCCAAAACACCGAGGAAGCAACCCCAGACAGCTCCTGCTCCTCCTGCACGCCCTGCTGAGCCACCCGGCATCCCAATGTCCCAAAAACACGAGGAAGCACCCCAGACGCTCCTGCTCCTGCCTGCACCGCCCTGCTGAGCCACCTGGCATCCCAATGTCCCAAAAGCACCGAGACACCAAACCACAACATCCCATCCACCCAAAACCGCAAGAAACCAACCAACACAAGCCCCTGCTCCTCCTCGCACAGCCTCGCCAAGCCACCCGACATCCCAATGTCCAAAAACACCAGAAACAACCCCACAGAGCTCTGCACCTCCTGCTCAACCCTGCTGAGCCACCGACATCCCCCTTCTCCAAAAACACCGAGAAACCAAACCCACAGAGCCCCTGCTCCTCCTGCCGAGCCACCCGGCATCCCAATGTCCCAAAAACACCAAGAAACCAATCCCACAGAGCCCCTGCTCCTCCTGCACTGCCCTGGTGAACCCCTGACATCCCAATCTCCCAAATACACGAGAAACCAACCCCAAAGAGCTCTTGCTCCTCTTGCACCGCCTGGTGAACCCCTGACATCCCACCCGCCCCAAAAACACCACCAGAACCCAACCCACACAGCTCCTGCTCCTCCTGCCTCATTCCTCCCGAGCCACCCAACATCCCCCTGCTCCAAAAAACACCGAGAACCCAACCCCAAAGAGCTCCTGCCTCCTCCTGCTCAACCCTGCTGAGCCACTCGACATCCCCCTGCTCCAAAACACCGAGAAACCAAACCCACAGAGCCCCTGCTCCTCCTGCGAGCACCCGCATCCCAATCTCCCAAAAACACCAAGAAACCAATCCCACCGAGCTCCTGCTCCTCCTGCCTCATTCCTCCAAGCCACCCGACATCCCCCTGCTCCAAAACCCCGAGAACCCAACCCCACTGAGCTCTGCTCCTCCTGCTGAGCCACCCGACATCCCAATCTCCCAAAACCCCCGAGAAACCAACCCCACCGAGCTCCTGCTCCAGGCAGGGAGCAGCAGCCCTTCCCCCGGGAACGGCGCCCGAGCGAAGGAAAAGCGATTGAATTCCAGCTTCAACCCCCGGAGCAGAGGGAGGGAGGCTGGGGGGGCTCCCCCGCTCTGATTTTGGGCGCAGGCCCCCCCCCCCCCGGAGCATCGCTGGGTTTCCGGGCAGCCCCGCGGGATATAAAGAGCCTTGTTGTGCCTGTCACACACTTCGCCATTCAGAGACCCCGAAAAGGCGGCCAAAAAGCCAAAAAGCTGCAGGGGGGTGGAATAAACCCCCCCTTCCCTCCCTCCTCCCGGGGCTGGATTCCTCCCCCACGCAGCCAAATCGCAGCAGCAGCAGCTGCAGGGCTGGGGTGGGTGGCGGGGGGACACGCCGGGGTCATCGATGTGCTGGCACCGTGGGGTGAAGGGAAGGAGGGGGGAAGCCCCCAGCAAAGAGCTGCAAAGGGCAAATTCCAGCCCAAAAGGGCAAGTTTTGCTCCTAGAGAAGCAGGGTCAGCCTTGTCCCGTTGTGCAGCCCAGGAAAATGTCACTGCAGGGACCAGGAGAATGTCCCAAGGAGCTGGAGGGGACACGGCACTGCCAGACCTCCCACCCAGGCAAAACAATGGTCTGGGAATCCTCTGCTCCCCATCTTAACCCAGTTTTCTACTTTTGGGGCTCAAAAGGGATCAGCTGTGACTTTCCAGGGCAGGGGAAAAGGCTTTGGAGTCAGTCCTGGTTCTGAGCAGCAGGAGGGCAGCGTTTCCATAAACATCAATTTTGGTCAGGGGAAAAAAAAAAAAGAAAAAGAAAAAAAGTGGTGTTGGGGAGATTTTTAGCAGTTTTGGCGAAGGGGAGCTCAGCAAAGCACAGGCACAAGCTGCATTTCAGGAGCTTTCCCTGGAGCTCCTCGTTTCCAAACAAGACCGGTTTCATTTTAAGGCCTGATCCAAAACTTCTCAGAGGGGAGAAAAACCACAACGGGGAAGAGGAAAGAAAGAGGAGGCTGCGTTTTCGATGGCCACGGTCGCTGTGAGGCCCCTGATGGCATCTCTTCAGCTGTTTTCCCACAACTTTTAAATGAGAGGAAAAATGTGCCTTGGCTCCTTCCAAACCTCAGCTTCTTGCCTTGCTTGGCTTCCCTCTCAGCTGAAGGGCCCTGGATGGCTCCTGGTGGCCTTGGGCTGGTGGCTGCTGCTGGGCTGTGGGGGAGAGCCCATCACCCCTCACCCAGCTCTGGGTGTCCATCACCAGAGTTCTCCTCGTGCAGCTCATCCCTTTCAGCCCGTTGGAGTCCCTGCAGCTGGCAGAGCATCGCTGTCACCTCCTCAGCCACGTCATCGGCCTGAGTGCACGGGACAGGCAGTGCTGGAGGTCCACCCACGTCAGGAACCTTATCAGCCCCGTGGGTGAGAGCACAGGTCACCCCCCGAGCTGGCAGACCACCTCTGAGCTTGTTTTCCAGGCACAAAATCAGCCCACGGTGGAAATTCCAGAGCCAGTTGCTCACCAGCAGCGCAATCAGCGCAGGGCAGGAGGAAGGGCCAGCCCCGAGCCACCAGTAAAGGTCAGGAGCACAATGGGTGACCCAACCCAGGGTCCCCAGCTGCCCCCAGCCACCCTCTGCCTGCAAGCCAGAGCAGCCAGCACTGGAAAGCTTTGTCTGAAAAGAATCAGATTCTGGAATGGTTTGGGTTGAGATCTTAAAACTCATTCCATTCTCCCCCCTGCCATGGCAGGGACACCTTCCACTGTCCCAGGCTGCTCCAATCCCTGTCCAACCTGGCCTTGGGCACTGCCAGGGATCCAGGGGCAGCCACAGCTGCTCTGGGCACCCTGTGCCAGGGCCTCACCACTCTCACAGCCGGAATTTCCTTCCTAACATCTGATCCAAGCAGTGTGGAGCCATATTCCCTTGTCCTGTCACTCCAGCCCTTGCTCATGTCTTCCAGCCATGAAGACAACCTCTAAACCTCTTCTATTCAACAGCCCCACCCCTGCCAGAGCTCTGAGCAGAGGGAGAAAGCTCCCCATTCCTCCTGGTGCCCACCCAAGGATGGATGGATGGATGGAGCCAACAT
The DNA here is from genome assembly GCA_002167245.1 of Sporophila hypoxantha. Lineage (NCBI taxonomy): Eukaryota > Metazoa > Chordata > Aves > Passeriformes > Thraupidae > Sporophila > Sporophila hypoxantha. The sequence goes on along the minus strand of NDFG01000268.1, from coordinate 469,039 downwards.
CCAGCTGCTCAGAAAGAAACTTTGGGTGCCACAAAGAAACTCATCCTCCCGTGATGAGTAGGATGGGAACCAAGCTCAGCCCCTGGGCTCACCTTCAGATGGGAACCAAGCTCAGCCCCTGGGCCCACCTTCAGATGGAACCAAGCTCAGCCCTGGGCCTCACCCTCAGATGGGAACCACGCTCAGCCCCTGGGCCTCACCTTCAGATGGGAACCAGCTCAGCCCCTGGCCTACCTTTCGGATGGGAACCAAGCTCAGCCCCTGGGCCTCACCCTCAGATGGGAACCACGCTCAGCCCCTGCCTCACACCTTCAGATGGGAACCAAGCTCAGCCCCTGGGCCTCACCTTCGTGGAGGGCTCGTGTCCTGGGCAGAGCTCCTGGTAGCCGCCCACCTCCTCCCAGGTGGCATGAAGGCATTGGTGGCACGAAGGCAGCGGCAGAGCGGGGAAACCCAGCCTGGATGTATCCCAGAGCCTGGTCCAGCACGTCCCTGGAGTCATCCTGGCGGTAGTAGATGTTCCCCCTGTCCCCAGACGGTGTCCAGGTCTGCCAGGAAGGGGGCGATGACGGGAAGTCGTGGGGAAATCGTCATCCACGTACTGGTCTCCCTGGGGAAATCCTGGCTGGAGATGACCCCGTTGGTGCCCACCTGCGGGAGGAGCGGTGCAGGGCGCTCAGGAGCTGCAGAGGTGCCACCACACCGCTGCACAGGGGTCACCCAGTGCTGTCCCCTTGCCCTGTCCCTCCCCTCCTCGGTGCAGGGAGAGCCCCAGGCGCGTGGCCCATCGGCCCGGGCAGAAAACAAAGACCTCGAGTTTCTCCATCCCCAGGGCTGCGGCTCGGGGCCATCCCAGCTGCAGCCGGGGACAGCTGCGGGGGAGAAAGCCGAAAGCCGAGGAGAAAGCCTCTTGTTCCTCCGGAGACACCGGGCGGAGACCGCGGAAGGGGAAATGGAGGGATGGATGGATGATGGATGGATGGATGGATGATGGATGGATGGATGGATGGATGGATGGATGGATGGATGGATGGATGGATGAGGAACACGTGCGCAGGACAGCGAAGGTGCACATGGAGGGACAGGGGCGGCAGCGGAGAGGAGGGGGTGTAAAGGCAGGGGAGGAAGGAGGAAAGATGGAAAGATAGAGGAGTGAAAAGCCAGCGGGAAGGAGGATGGAGTGGAGCAAGAGGCGGAAGACGGAGAGAGACAGAGCTGGGAAGGAGAGAGTGACACACGGTGGAGAGATGAGAGTGAAGATGGGGGACAGAGGGAGATGAATGGAGAGGAGGAAGCGGGGCAGGTCGGAGGCCGGGGAAGGAGGGCAGGGCAGCAGAAGGCAGGCGGGGCCCGGGCACTCCACGTAGAGCGGCGGGCGGCGCGGCCGTAGAGGCGCAGGGCGCGGCGGAGCAGCAGTCCCGGAGAGCTCTCATCGTCCCCGGCGCGGAGCCGGGCATCGCCGCGGCCGGGCCGTGCGGGAGCAGCCCCGGGCGGGCAGGGCCGCCCCCAGGGCCAGCACGGCCGCAGCAGAGCCGCCAGCGCCCGCATCCCCGCGGGAGCCCCGCACGGCGCCGAGCGCGAGAAGCCGCGCGGGAGAGGGAGGACCGAGCGGAGCCGGACGGAGGCGGACGGGGCGACCCCGGCCCCGCGGGGCGGACAGGGAGCAGCCCGAGGGGCGGGGCCGCAGCGGCCGGCCCCGGCCTGGGCCAATCAGATCTTAGCCAAAATCCGGCCGGGTTTGAGGCCCCCCCCCCCGTCCCCGGTACGCATCCCGGCAGGGGCGATGGCCGAGGGGACATCCCGGGAAGGAGGGGGGATCTGCTCTTGGAGCCCCCATCTTGGAGCCCCCCTCTTTGGAGCCCCCATCTTTGGAGGCCCCCATCTTGGAGCCCCCATCTTGGAGCCCCATCTTGGAGCCCCCATCTTGGAGCCCCCATCTTTGGAGCCCCCCCTCTTGAGCCCCATCTTGGAGCCCCCATCTGGAGCCCCCATCTTGGAGACCCCCATCTTGGAAGCCCCCTCTTGGAACCCCATCGTTGGAGCCCCTGCCCCATCTTGGAGCCCCCCATCTTGGAGCCCCCCATCTTGGAGACCCCCTCTTGGACCCATCTTGAGACCCCCCTCTTGGAGACCCCCTCTTGGAGACCCCCCTCTTGGAGACCGCCATCTTGGAGCCCCCTCTCCCTCGAGCGCCCCCCCTCTTGGAGCCCCCCTCTTGGAGCCCCCATTCTTGGAGCCCCTCCCTCTTGGAGCCCCCCATCTTGGAGGCCCCTCCCTCTGGAGCCCCCATTCTTGGAGCCCCCATCTTGGAGACCCCCATCTTGGAGCCCCCCCTCTTGGAGACCCCCATCTTGAGCCCCCATCTTGGAGCCCCCCCAATCTTGGCAGCCCCCATCTTGGAGCCCCCATCTTGGAGCCCCCACCTCTGTTGGAGCCCTCCATCTTGGAGCCCCTCTTGGAACGACCCATCCCTCTTGGAGCCCCCCATCTTGGAGCCCCCCACCTTGGAGGCCCCTCCATCTTGGAGCCCCTCCCTCTTGTACCCCCCATCTTGGAGAGCGTCCCTCCTCTTGAGCCCCTTCCATACTTGGAGCCCGCCCAC
>NDFG01000268.1:399510-420111 GCA_002167245.1 Sporophila hypoxantha | reverse complement strand
GGGCCACCCCAAAATCAGGGTGGGAGCTGTGCATGGGTGACAATTTCCACATCCTCTTCCTGTCACCTCTGGAGCCACCCCATGAGGTGTCAGCCACCCACAGCCCTGGCACAGCTGGGCTCAAACTGGTTTTGTGACCAACCCAGGSTGAATCCCAGCTGAGTTATCCAATGGATGGATCCCATTCCCATGGCAAGGGGATCAGCACAAGTGGGGTGGGGACAGAGCAGCGTGTGCCAAGGCTGGATGATTCCTTCATCCMTGAAGAAATCCTGGTCACTGGGACCACATTTCCACCCCTAACATCCTTGTCCTGATAGGCTGTGCTCTCCCTGAGCCACGACCATCCCTGATCCAGCCCCACTCCCAGCTGCATCCACAGCCCACAGTGACCCCCTCAGTAACCCCCCAGCTCCAACCCCGTGTCCCAAAGCTGCTGGGCAGATCCAGCTCCCTGTGACCACTCCAAAATCCTCTCACTTCTTCCCCAGGGGTGGGACACCCCRGCAGGAGGGACCCCTCTGTGCCCCCTTTGTCCCCTGATGCMWTCCATGGRGTTAAAMCTCCTTTTGCTACCCTGGCAATATTTTTACCCCCTCCACAGCAAGACCTCCCTTCATTCCCCTCYATTCCCTTCCCTAACYTTCTCCCACTTCCTGAMTTTTTWTTTTTTTTGGCCAGATCCGTGCCTACATGGGCGCTTTCGCCGCCGAYTTCAACGAGAACGCCGACCTGAGCGCGCTGCGCTTCCTCTCCGTCAACTCCATCGTGGACCCCTGGGTCTTCATCATCTTCCGCACCTCCGTCTTCCGCTCCTTCGTGCGCCGCGTCTGCCGCCGCCTGGGCTCCCGCAGAGCCTCCCTGCCCCGCAGGGGCTCCAGCGCCGCCGGTGACAGCCGCTTCTGTCCCCCGGGCTGCCGCAGGACAGCGCCGCCGCCGCCCGGCATCCCCTGAGCGCCGCGATGCTGCCGCGCACGCCGGCGGCTGCTGGCGAGGATGAGGAGCGAGCCTTCGGCCCCGCAGCGCTGCCCTGGAGCATGCCGAGGCGCCACAGGGCGGTGGCAGGGTAGGGGACAGCGTCCAGCTCGCTGTGAGGGGTTTCTGTGCCCTCCCCAGGTTGTGGTTTTGCCCCGGAGAGGATCTGGGATCTCCTGGGATTTGGGAAGATTCGGAGCAGCAGCGATTTGTGGAGGGTTTGGGCAGAGCCCGGCTCCAGGAAGGCAGAGGGGCTTTGGAGCGTGGGGGATGCACAGGGAGGAGAAGTGAGGGTGTGTCCCCGTGGAATAAAAGTGGTTCGGTGTTTCATCACCTTGGCCCATGCATGATCCCGTTCCCTGCCAAGGAATGGGTTTGGGGTGTCCCCAGACTGGGTGAGGGGCAGGAGGGACTCAGAAATTCCAGCAGCAGTTTTTGGTGTGAGGAGGAGCTGGATGCAGGTGGAATCCATCCCTGGCACACCTGGAATCCYTGCCCAGGGTCTTCCCTATTCCCAAGGCAGGGCTGTGGTTTGTCCACCCTCATCTCGCTCTTCTCTGGAAAACTCCGAGCACTGATGTTGCATTTGTGCTCCTTGTACCTGTTGTGCTGTAATTATTTAAATTCAGTATTTATGACTGTCCTGAGCCTTAATGAGAGCACTAATTGAGAGAACACAGAGCCTGGCGTGCAAGAGGGCAATCCTTTTAATGGGAGATYGATTTCCTCTCAACCACAGGTATTAACTGGATCTAATTTTTGCCTTAAGTGACCATTTAGGCCAAAAAAATGACGATGACCAACTGTTGAGTGCCCTTGGAGGAGACAGAGGGTATTTCTCTCCTCTGTTTAGCTAAGCCTTGCAAGGTGTAGCCGTGTTCCTGCCTGCTCGCACGTGATGTTTACTCTTGGTGTCAAACAGATTCTGCTTTTGAAGGAAAAATATCTTGGAGTTTTTGGAGGTGACCTGCTGGGGTTGACTCTGGCTGTTGCTCCCAGCTGGAGAAAAGGGCAGAGCTGCATTTGGGGGTGTTTTTGGGGCACCTGTGAGCTGCCAGCTGGGTGCCTCTCCTCGGGGTTTTCCGAGGAGAAGGAAGGAAACGAGGGTTGGTTCATGGATTGGTTTCATGTTACTGGCATGGTGTTGACTTGGAGATGGCTCACGTGGGGCTGCAGAGTCAACAGCTCCCAGCCTGCTCCGTGGCTTTCCTGGGATCTGTTCCACTGCAGCCAGGTGAGATAACAGCCCTGGAAAACTTTGCTGTGTCCCCCTAAACTGGGATCTCCTCCCCCAAAGAGATCCGGGCTCCACTGGGGACAGACGGAGCAGGCACGGCCAGGCGGGGAGTGTTTGCTGTGGGATCATGGAATGATCACTGAGGTGGGATAAGATTCCCAAGCTGAGGGCGTTCTGGGGGTGCAGGGCATCATCTGCCCCTGGTGCCTGTGAGGATTCACCCCAGGGGAGATCCCTGTCCCAGGAAATTCCCTGCCCCATGCCRTGTGTGTTTAGATCCCAGGGTAACCACCATCCATGGAAATCRGTMATTAAACCAACACAAACCAAATCATTGTTCTTTAYTAAGGTGCAAAAATAGACTCCCCCTGAGCCCTGAGACGATGCAAACACCTCATCACTGACCCACCCGTGATTTTATCATCTCAGGAAATAAACCATGGAGCCACGAGTGACCCCCCCATTCCTGCAGCATCCCCACTCCCTGGCTGGGACCACACCTTTCCCAGTGACCTTGACACGCTCCCCTGGCTGGAGCAGCACTTTTAATCGGGATTCTGCCCTTCCTGCTGTGGGAACAGACTCGGAGTCTCCAGCCAGGCGCTGCTGCTGCCTCCGGGCGAGCCAAGGGCGGCCGCAGCCAGCGAGGTTTGGCCTCGGGGCTGGAGCCTCCAGGAGCATCAATCCTCGCTCCCGGGGCTGCCGTGTCCCCGTCCTCGCCAGAGATGGCAGCACGTCCCCAGCCAGGAGGAGCCAGGAGCCCACGGGTGTTCTCCACCCCGAGCTGGTCCCTTGGGCAGAACATTTTTCAGTGCCTCAACAGAGAATTCACAGAATTCACAGAGTCACAGAATCACAGAATTCAGAGAGTCACAGAATCCCAGAATTCACAGAGTCACAAAATCACAGAATCACAGAATCACGAGGTTGGAAGAGAGCTCTGAGATCATCAAGTCCAACCTGTGCCCTAACACCTCAGCCAGACTATAGCACCCAGTGCCATGTCCTGGCTTTTTTTAAACACATCCAGAGATGGTGATTCCACCACCTCCCTGGGAAGAGCATCCATACTTTATTATTCTTTCTGTGAAAATTTTTTTTCCTAAAACATGTACAGTTTGGGGCTTCAGGAGTTATGTGGAAGCTGAGATCCCCTCCTTACTGAGTTTGGGAACAATCAAAATAAAAGGGAAATATAAATTAAATAAGAATTGGAGTGAAAAATCCTGACAGCGCGCGGGTTGGTTGTAAATGTTGCTAAATAGGAGCCGAAAAAGCTCAGGGAGCTGCMGCTGAGGAGGGGAGAGCTGCTGTGGAGCCCTCGCTGATCCCTGATCGCATCCTGCAGTGCTCACTCATTCCCCTGGGGACCCYTCCGTGCCAGCCAAGCGCTCCCCAGGGCCGGACCTGGCGCTAATGGAGGCGATAAAGAGATGATAAAGGGACGATAAAGAGACGCTGCTCAGCTCCACACCAGCGATGCCCTTTGGGGGCTCTTTTATGTCCCTGTCACCCCCCAGCRCTGCCCTGCCCCACGCTGTCACTGCTGCCACCAGCATCACCTCTGCCCGCATCCCGCTCCTTTCCAAAAGAGAGAGAGCGCGGTGGTGTTGGTGGTGTTGAGTTGTTATTTATTTTGGGTTTTATAGTCATTTTCTTCTTTTTTTTACAGCTCACATGAAATCCAGGCACGAGAGCATTGACTCTCAAAAGGATCATTTCCCGCACCAATATTCGTTTTCCTGCAGTTTTTTTCGTATCATTATTTTCCGCACTCTCGCCGCGTGCTTTTTGCAGCTGTTCTGCAAGTTAAAAGACAAAAAGCAGGGAGGACACTGGTGCCGCGCGCCATGCCGGCAGGTCAGTTGCCGAGGTGGGCTGCCATTAGCAGCACTCTAGGCCCAGGGGTGCTGGGCCGTTACTTCTGGTGTTTGTAAAACCGCTCCACGCAAAATATGCCCACCAGAACCGCTGCGCGCATGGCGCGTTCATGCCCACGTAGGCGGCGGCTATAATACAGCGGATTGGGGAGGTTTGAGCGCGCTATGCTAGTGAAAGCGCTCTGAGACGAGATAGCTGAAAGGCGTGGGAAGGTTGTTGGAAGAGACACGCTTGTTGAAGTGCTGGATATTTGCCTGGAACGCACAGCGAAAGATCCAGGATGAGGGGGTTTATGGTTGAGAGGGGTATAAGACGGCAACCACCATACAACAGGTTCTGGGGGATGAGAAAGGGAGGGAATTCCACTCACAGTAAACAGGATTTGGCTACAAAAGGAGGCGGTATATCATCCACGCTACACCTACAAACAGGTTTGGTTCACAAAGGGATGAAATCCAACTCAACCATGATAACACCGTATTGTGTGATTTCAAAAATGGGGGTAAAATCCAGCAGTCACCACCAAGGAAGATTCAGATAGTTGGATTTAACAAGGGATTGAGAGAGCCCACTCACCGCGATAGAGAGAGGGGCGGCTGTGCCATTATGCAAGGAGTGTTGGAAAAGGGAGGCGCTTGGAGATATACGTACCCACTCGAGCTCAATAATGAGCAGCGGTCTTGGTAAACACAAAATGCGGATCCGGTGTCATGCGCCACTCAGCCGAACGGAAGCCATGCAGAGGTTAGATTGGTTGCAAAAAAAAAAGGGGATGGAATCACATCGACGCCAACTACCGATTAGTGATCATAGGTGCTAGACCGAGGTGAAGTATACAAAAGGGAGGGCGATAATCACACGAGAGAACACACGAGGTTTGGTGTCAAAGGGAGATAGGGAATCCACCCTATCAGTCACCATAAAGTACAGGAGATTTGGGCTTCAGAAAGGGATTTGATCCACACTCACGCATAAAAAAACAGGGTTTTGGAAGTTAGCTTCAAAAAGGGATGAAATCCAGCTCCACTAGATATATCTATATGCAGCGTTTGGATTCCAGAAAAGAGGGATTTGGTGTGTACGGCGACAGGCGAAATCCAAACATTCCAACTCACCATAAGCATGGTTTGGTTCAGAAGAGGAGGGAATCCACTCAACACAACTAAACAGGGTTTGGGGATGAACCTTTGGTACAAAAGGGATGAAATTCCACTCACCATGCTCTTGAATGAGATAAGGGGTGGTGTCGTTGAGTCTGGAGTGATGTGATGGCTGTGATTTGTTAAACCACATGTCAGGAATGGGGTTCTGGTCAAAAGGGGAGGGAAATCCACTCACCATGAAACAGGTTTGATTTTCAAAATGGGATTGCGTAAAATCGACGCGACGGCCCGCACGTCGAAATGGTGGAGGAGCAGCAAAGCGAACATGATGAAGCGAAAAGTGTTTGGTTCAATAAGATGGAGGGAATCCAACTCACGCATGATACAATTAGTGATCGCGGAGGCAGGTAGCTAGTTTGCTCGTCAGAATGGGGGTAGAGTATATATATTCTATCTACACCAAGTAGTGTATCTGCAAACAGGTGTGTTGATATCAAAAAGAGGAATGGAGAGAGCCCGGACTCGCGACAGTGGGTAATAGGGTGGGTGATCCTACAGAGAGAATTGGCAACGCTCAAAAGATGTCCCTCGTTTGACCTCGAGAGCCCACCCTTTAAACTCCACCAGGGATGGGCAGGATCCCAACACCCCCCAGCCACAGGCAGCAAACTCCAAGCTGAGAGCCTCTTGTGAAGCTCTTCAAAACTTTCCTACAAGCCAGAGAATTTTCTCCAACTGGGCCAAGCCTGGAAATCTTTTTAGGGAAAACAATGCAAGCAAACCTTGAGAGGAAACACTGAGGGGCTGGATGTGTCCAGGGCAGGGAATGGAGCTGGGGAAGGGATGGAGATAAGGGGCTAGGAAAGGTTGATAGGGTCCTCTGGAACCAACCAGAGAAGAGGCCCCCTGAGAGGAAGCTGGGAAGATCTCTAGGACGGATTTGCAGGGAGCTGCAAGAAAGTCCCCTAGCCGGGAATGTCTGTGTGGAGAGTTGAAACTCCAAGGCGTCTGGAGGCCTGGAGAAGAGGTCCCTGAGGAGACTGGACTATGAAGGGGGGCGGCGTGCAAGGAATCCTCGCTGGAAGGGGACGCTGGAGAGAGAGTATAAGGGCATGCAAATCGGTCTATTCTCGCCGCACGCCCTAGGGGACGTAATGGCCGGGCTGGGAGAGAATCCATGAGTGGATGCTGGTATATGTGCGCTTGCAGGAATTCACCTTTGGAGAGTAGCCTTGAGCGTCGGAGCGGCCCAAGGGCATAGTGAAATTCTACCTAATGGAGAGGGCAGAGCTATCTAGGGAAGCTGTGCAGTGAGGCGCGAGAATCAGGAGGTGCTCGGCAAGGTGTGCACATTCGGAACTGGAAGGGCGCCCTGCCAGAACTGTATGGGACCGTGTCGGCTCGGAGGAGGAGGCTGGAAAGAAGGGCTGCAGATGACCTGAGGAGGCGACTTGAGGGAGAAGCGGAGGCGCTCACTCTGGAGGAAAGGAGGAAGCTCCGGGGGAGCCACGCCGTTGTGGCTTCTCATGCCGAAGGGAGAGCACTCCCACAGGTGTATTTGTGTGTCACAGCGGGGGTCGGGGCTCTGCTCCAAGGGGAACCAGCCGGACATGGACAAGGGGAAACAGCCACAAGGCTGCACCACGGGGGAGAGGTTTTAGAATTGGATATATTTGGAGAAAATTTATCTGCCCAGGGCAGTGGTGGAGTCCCCATCCCTGGAGGGATTTAAAAACTGTGAGGATGTGGCACTTGGGGACATGGGGTCAGTGGTGGCCTTGGCAGTGCTGGGGGAATGGTTGGACTCAATGTCTTAGAGGAGTTTTCCAACTTAAATAATTCTAGGATTTGATATGGCCCTCGCTAGAGGCAGGACTTGAGCTAAACATGGAAGCAAGGGGAAGAAAACAAACACTTCCCAAGGCAGGACAGATTGTACCAAGCAGCCTGTTCCTGGTTTCCAGCACACAAGGGGGAATGAAAAAAAAAAAAAAAAAACCAAAACAAAAGCCCAGCAATTTTCCTATTATTGCAGAAAAATCCCATCAGAGACAACTGTCAGTGGAGAAGCCTGAAGCCCCAGAAGGGTATTTAAGGCTCCATTAGGCTGCCAGGAAAATGAGCTCCAGAAGAAGCCAAAACCCCTTCCTGAGCTGTGACACGGAGCGCCAGAAAGGAGTGGGAGGCTGGGAAAAGCCTTGGAGCACCCTACAGGGTGCCTGCTGCTCGGAAAAGGCTCTGGATGGGCATTCTGCAGCTGCCTGCACGGATCAGGGCAGGATCCAGCCTCAGCTGAGCTTGTGGGAGGCACAAAGGAGAGCTGAACGTGCCAGGGCGCCACCCAAMCCTCTGCAATCAAACAGGATGGATCCCACCTACAAATGTGTCCCTGTGCTGGGGTGTTGCCTTATGTATTGAACAGTTCAGGGCAATGTTGCCTTGTATATCAGCATAGTTCATGGCAACAGTTATTATCATTGTGCTGCAAGGATCCCATGGCTCCTGAGCACCATACCTTCTTAATACTCCTCGTGGAGCAGCTCCTCTAAGCTGTGATTCTTCTGGATCCTTGCAGCACCCATCTGACTCTTGCTGTCCTCTGACTCTTCTCTGACTCCACCCTTTTATGCTGCTTGATCTTAATTGGTTATAGGTGTGGTTCTTAATTGGCCCCGGCTGCAACTCATTTGGGATAAGATTACTGTGGCCCTTACAATTCTTCCTACACTGGGGTGCTCTGCTGGATCAGGACAGGAAGCAGGGCTGAMAGAGCTCCTGGGATGTGTTTTCCTGGTGCTGAGGTGGTCTGGGATGGCTACAACATCATCCCCTCAGTGCCACCCATCGCCCTGGCCATGGGGACAGAGCTGGGGCTGCGGCTTTGCCGCCTCACCCTCAGCTCTCTGAGGAGTCCCTGGAGCTGTGTGAGAGCAGAAAGCAAAGCCAGGCCTGGGAGTGGCCCCTCGGAGATGGAGGTGCTGTCACAAACCGCAGCTCCCCCGGCCCTGGAGTTTGTTGTGCCYCAAGTTTCCTTTGCGAAGTTCCTGTTACAAAAGCGTGGGTTTTAAAATACCAGCCCAAGCCACCGGTGGGGCTGCAAAACCTGGCTGCGTTTTGTCCCCTGCGGAGTCTGTGCCCTGCTTTGCTGAGGTGCAGGGAAGTAAATTAAAAAATTAAATTTTACATCTCTTTGGGCTGCAACCTGCTGTGTCCCTGCCCTGCTTCTGAGGTGCAGGGAGTAAATTAAAACCTTAATTGTTACATCTCTTGGGTTTACCTTCTGTGTCCCTGCCCTGCTGCAGAGTTTCCACTGAGGTGCAGGAGGTAAATTAAAAATTAAATTGTTACAGCTGTCGGGACAGCCCCAGTGCCAACGCGGAGGGAAAAGATTTTTTATTCTGGAAGTTACCTGTGAACAAATAAAGGCAGCTTGAGCGAGGGCTGGTGTCCTGAAGGATGGAGAGGGCATCTGAGGCCACTGGGMTGGAGCCTGTGGATTTCCCAGCCCTGGATGTGCTCCAGGTTGGATGAGCTTGGAGCAGCCTGGGATTGGTGAAGGTGCCCATGGCACAGGGTGGGACAGGATGGGCTTTAAGGACAGGCTGCACCCCCTTGGGGACCTCTGATGGCATGTAGGAGASGGGGACAATGGGGACATGGCCTGGTGCCAGCCATGGGGCAGGGAGCTCTCCCTGGGCTCCTCTGGAGCAATGGGAATTGCCCTGCACAGCCTGGGCTCAGCTGGGCCTTGGGGCTCTGCAGCACTGGGGCCTGCTGGGCCTTGGGGCTCTGGGGCTCTGCAGCACCGGGGCCTGCCGGGCCTTGGGGCTCTGCAGCACCGGGGCCTGCTGGGCCTTGGGGCTCTCAGGCCAGACTGGAGCTGGCCCAGGGCACCCCCGGGAATCTCTGACCATCGAGGGGTCCTGGAGGGCGCTGGGATTCGGGATTAGCCCCGGGACAGGCTGTGACTCCGTGCATTCCAGGAGCCACACCGCGGACTGCTGCAAGCCGGGCCGGATCGGCCCTGAGAGTTGCTCCGGTCTGGCACCGGGACTGCCCGTCCCTGGGCTCCTGGACAGCACCGGGCTCCTGGACCAGCACGGGCGGACCGTAAGAGCAGCTCCCGGGTCGGGCAGCGGGGCAGGGCGTGCTGGAGCCGGGGCTGGTATACCGGGACTGTCCCAGCGATCCCGGGGCCGCCCAGCACTCCCGGCCCGGCGCTGGGGCTCTCGGACCGCTACCGGACTTGTCCGGGGCTCCCAGACCGGTACCGGGGCTCTCAGACCTGCACCGTCACTGGCCATGTCCAGGACTCCCAGCACCGACCGGGACTGGCCTTGTCCGGACTCCCACACCAGTATCGGGCCTGTCGGACACGCACTGGGACTGGCCGTTGTCCGGGGCTCTCACACCAACTCGACTGGGCTCCCAGACCGGCACCGGGACTGCGTGTATCCGGGTCTCCCACACCGGTACCGACTCTCAGACCCGCGCCAGGACTGACCGTGTCCGGGACTCTCAGACCAGTACCGGGACTCTCAGACCGGTACCGGGACTCTCAGACCCGTACCAGAACTGGCCGTGTCCGGGGCTCCCAGACCAGTACCGGGACTGGCCGTGTCCGGGGCTCTGACACCGGTACCGGGACTGTCGGACCGCACCGACACTGGCCGTGTCCGGAGCTCTCAGACTGGTACCGGGACTCTCAGACTCGCACTGTCACTGGCTGTGTCCGAGGCTCCCACACCGGTACCGGGACTCCCCGTGTCCGGGGCTCTCAGACCGGTACCGGGACTCCCAGACCCGCACCAGGACTGACGGCGTCGGGGACTCCCAGACCGGTACCGGCACTGACCAGGTCCGGGGCTCTCACACCGGTACCGGGACTCTCAGACCGGTACCGGGACGCGCCGCGTCCGGGGCTCCCAGATCGGTACCGGGACTCTCGGTCGGGCCAGGCTCGGTCCGTGCGCGTTCCCCGCCTCCGCTCCGTCCATCCCCGTGAGCGCTGGCCCGGGGGGGCCCGGGGCGGTGCCGGGGGCCCGGGGCGGTGCCGGGGGCGGCGGGAGAGCGGGGCGGTGCCGTCGGGGCGGGCGGTGCCGGTGCCGGGGGCGGCAGCGCAGTCGGGCGTGCGGCGGCGATGAACGGGACGGGCCGGGCGGACGGGAGCGCCGGGGAAGCGCTGCCGGCCGGGGCTCGCCCGCTGGTCAGCGCCCTCATGTTCTCGGCCGGGCTGCTGGGCAACCTGCTGGCGCTGGGGCTGCTGCTGCGCGGCCGCCGCGGGGCCCGGCAGCGCCCGCCCGCGCTGTTCCACGTCCTGGTGCTGGCGCTGGTGGTCACCGACCTGCTGGGCACCTGCTCCGTCAGCCCCTTGGTGCTGGCTTCCTACCACCGAAACCTCACCCTGACCAGCCTGGCCCGCGGAGGGCACATCTGCCTCTACTTCGGCTTCGCCATGAGCTTCTTCGGCCTCGCCACCATGCTCATCCTCTTCACCATGGCGCTGGAGCGCTGCCTGGCCCTGGGGCGACCTTACTTCTACGAGCGCTTCCTGAGCCCCCGCACGGGCTTGGTGGCCCTGCCGGCCATCTACACCTTCTCGGCCGCCTTGTGCTCGCTGCCGCTGCTGGGCTTCGGGCGCTACGTGCAGTACTGCCCCGGCACCTGGTGCTTCATCCAGATGCACCTGGAGCCGCACCGCAGCCACGGGCTGGACGTCACCTTCTCGCTGCTCTACGCCACGCTGCTCCTCTTCCTCATCGTGGCCGTGCTGCTGTGCAACCTGAGCGTGATGGCGAACCTGGCCCGCATGCACCGCCGCGGGCAGAGGAGCCGCAGGGTGGCCGCCCCCGAGCAGCCCCGCGGCGCCGCGGGCTGCGGCCGCCGCATGTTCTCCATGGCCGAGGAGATCGACCACCTCCTGCTGCTCTCCATCATGACCATCACCTTCGTCATCTGCTCCCTGCCCTTCACGGTGAGTGGCGCTGGTTGTCCTCTCTCCCCAGCACTCGCTTTTCTGTCCTGGCCTTTGTAAAGGTTCCCCCAACTCCGCTGGCCAGACCTCGAGGGTTGGGGKGAAAGCTTGGGAGAGCCCGGCTCAGCCATGAGCTTGGCAATTTGCACATGGCTGGGGAGTGGGGGATTCAATCCCTGTGTCCCCAGGGCCAGGAGGAGGATGGGGTGTTGGAATCCCAGGGGGCAGGAGCATGAAATGGCAGGAGGGTGGTGTGACAGGAGAATGGGGTGGCAGGAGCATGGAATGGCAGGAGGATGGAGTGATAGAAGAATGGAGTGGCAGGAGAATGAGGTGATAGGAGAATGGAGTGGCAGGAGGATGGTCTAACAGGAGAATGGGGTGGCAGGAGGATGGTCTGACAGGGAAATGGCATGGCAGGAGGATGATGTGGCAGGAGGATGAGGTGATAGGAGAATGGAGTGGCAGGAGGATGGTCTAACAGGAGAATGGGGTGGCAGGAGGATGATGTGGCAGGAGCAGAGGTGCCCTCCCACCCCACAGAGGCTCCAAGGCCAGGCCATGTGGTCAGGCAGGCTCCCCTGGACCACACATCACCACTGAGATTCCCAGGATCCAGGAACTCACGGYAGAGGTGTGAGGGATGGCCAAACAACCAATTACACTTCTAGAGAGGGGATGAAGGAGCTGCCCTGGGCTGGAGGCAGTGGATATCCATGCTGGGTGGGATGAGTTATCCCAGATTTCTGCGGATGGAGCTGGAGATGTGGGAGGCTGTGCCCACCTCGCTGTCAGCCAGAGGTTTCTGCTCCTCTGCAGCAGCGCTGAGGCGCTGGCACAGAGCTGGGAGATTTCTGGGAACAGAGATCTGGCACAGCAGCCACAGCACAGCACGTGCCATCCCAAGGGACATCCCCACATCCTGTGCCCCATCCATGCACGAGGCTTCCAGCAGAAATCCGGGATCAAAACAGCCAAGTGAAGAAGTGGAGAGAGCGAGTGCCCTGCCTCTGTCTGGGCTCTCCCCTCCCAAGGGCCACTTTCCATCCATCCAGGTGCTTTTCCACCAGGAGCATTGATGGTGCCCAGGTGTGTGAGCCCCTCAGKGCAGGAGGTCGTTTGGTCCCTGAAGAAGTGACCCCAGCAAGGCTGGGAGCACAGCCAGTGCTAATTTCACACTCTTGGTGTTAAATAGATTCTACCTTCCCTTCATCCTCCCTTGCTTTTCCTAAGGGAAAAGGAAATAACCACAGGATACAGCCGAGCCAGGGTTTTAGAACAAAGAAATAATATTCAGATCCTCGTGAGCATCCCAGGAGCCTCARGGCCCTGAGAGACTCCAGCTGCTGACCATGAACCCACAGATGATGGACAGCCCTTCCCGTGTCCCAAAACAGCCCCGGGCTGGCTGCTGTGGTCGGGAGGAGCGGAACCCCTCGGTGGGGACACGTGGGCAGGGCAGAGGGGCTGGGAAAGCAGCGCTGGCCGGGCTCCCATGGGCCCTGTGGTGGCAGATACGGCCTTATCCAGAGCCAGCTTCCCTTTTCCCACCGCCCCGCTCCTATGCGGGGCCGCGCTTGGCAGCGGCTCAAACCCCGCTGCCTCCTTGGGGTGACACTTTCTCTCCTGTCCCCCGCTGCCCACAGCTCCTCCCAGGGGGAGCCCAGGCACACACAAACCCATCGGGCCAGGAATTCCTCCCCAAAACCCGCCAGAGCCTGGAAGTGCTGCATGCTGTGCCATGCCGGGGTGGTACCCGGCGGGTGCCAGGCGGGGCAGGGATGCTCCAGCGATGCTGCCCAGCCCCATCCCTGCGTGTGCCCAGCCCGCAGCGAGGGGGTGGCGAGTGACCCGGGTGAGTAAGGAGCGCTGAGTCACCTTGCAGGAAGCCCCGCGGGCTGGGATGAGTCGGCAGGGCAGGAAGGAGCGGCGGGGTCCTGCTCATCGTGCTCATCTCTCCCGCCGTGTCCCACGGTGCTGCCGTGTGGTCTCGAGGTGACAGACACCAGGGACGCCACTTCCTCCAGCAGCTCGGGTCTAACCGTGCCTCTGAACCAGGCACAGCACGGGGCTGGCTCGCGTTTAAAGTTCATTTAAACCCACATATCGCTGGCTGGGGGCTGTGTACAAATCACAAACAGGACAGGGCTCCTATGAACGTGCCTTGAGCTGTTTTATTTTCCAGCATCAGTCTCGTTACATGGTTATGACAATGGGAAGTTGCCAGCAGCTCACATCCAAGAACTCAATGTTACAACTTTAAAAGTTTTTTGACCAATCCCACAAAGCAAAAGCACATTGACAGTAGTTCTATCCAACCACTATAAGCACACCTACCTTTGACTAAAACAATCCTTGCTTATTTCAAATACAATACCTGCTTGTAAGCCTTAAAACACAATGCACAGAGCTCCATCATTAAGCTTAGAACTTCCTA
The DNA here is from genome assembly GCA_002167245.1 of Sporophila hypoxantha. Lineage (NCBI taxonomy): Eukaryota > Metazoa > Chordata > Aves > Passeriformes > Thraupidae > Sporophila > Sporophila hypoxantha. The sequence goes on along the minus strand of NDFG01000268.1, from coordinate 406,504 downwards.
ATATCTCACTAGATAAACTTTTCTGCAGCTTAGGGAGTTATTCTAGACAAGCATTAATACACAGACCATTGTTCTGTTTGTCCTTACTTTTCTACATTTAAATAATTTTTCTGCTGACCAATCTCATGGCTGCTGCTTAGCTCTAATCACAGTTCTGCTGTCTCTGAGGCCTGCCTTTTGCAGCTTTCCCAAAACTTTCTGATTTTGTACATTCCCACACCACAGAGTCGGCAAATTTGCTGTGACAGCCCGAACTGCCCCAAAAGAGCTGCCTGGGGGGCAGATCTTGGGAGCTCAAACTTGGAATTATTTCTCCCTGTGATTTCTCCCTGGTTGAGGGAGGTGATTGTGAGACCCCCCTGCAGTGCTGTGTCCAGCTCTGGGATCCTTCCAGCACAGCAAAGACCTGGAACTGTTGSAGTGAGTSCAGAGGAGGCACCAAGTTGATTGAAGGGATGGAGCAGCTCTGCTGGGAGAATTGGGATTGCTCACCCTGGAAAAAAGAAGGATTTGGGGTCACCTAATTATGACCTTTCAGTACTCAAAAGGAATTTTAGGGAAGATGGAGAGAGACTCTTTACAAAGGCCTGGAGTGACACGATCAGGGAGAAATTGATTCAGAGAGGACAGAGGAGGAGTTAGATGGGAAATTGGGAAAAAAATTCTGTACTGTGAAAGTGGGAGGCACTGGTACAGCTTGTCCAGAGAAGCTGTGGCTGAAGGGCTCCAGACCAGGTTGGATGCAACTCCTCCAGCAGCACTGACAGAACCAGGAGCACACAGCCTCAAGCTGCACCAGGGAAAAATACAGGCTGGATATCAGGAAAAAGTTTTTACAGAAGAGTGATAAAGTTCTGAATGCCCAGGGAGGTGGTGCAGTCCCCATCCCTGGGTGTGTTTAACAAAGCCTGGATGTGGCACTGGGTGCCAGGGCTGAGTTGAGCTGTTGGGGCTGGGTTGGACTGGATGACCTTGAAGGTCTCTTCCAACCCAGTGATTCTGTGATTCTGTTTGTGGGAATCTGGGAATTCTGTGAGTTCTATCATTCTGTGATTCTGTGATTCTGTCATTGTGTATCTGTCATTCTTGATCTTGTGTTCTGTGAATTCTGTACTTCCATGATTCTGTCATCTGTGATTCTGTCGTTCTGTGAATTCTGTCATTCTGTGATTCTGCCAATTCTGTGAATTCTGTCATTCTGTGAATTTGTGTAATTCCTGGATTCTGTGATCTGAATCCTGTCATTCTGTGATCCTGTGAATTCCGTCCATTCCGTGGTGTGCCTTGGCTGAGCCCGGCCTAGCAGAACAACAAGAGAGTGAAACGAGGCCCTTTCTAACCTCCTTCCCCCCCTGATTCACAGATCCGTGCCTACGTGAACAAGTTCAGCGAGGCAGGGAGAACCACTGGGGACCTGCTGGCCCTGCGTTTCCTGTCCATCAACCCCATCGTGGATCCCTGGGTGTTTGCTCCATTGCGGCCGCCGTGCTGCGCCTCATGGCGCTCCGTGCTCTGCTGCCGGTCACCCCCACGTGTCCTCTGCTGTGACAAAGCTGCCAGCACGCCACACCTCTGTGCGGCAGTAGAGTCCAGAGGATCCAGCCTCTCTGATGGGCAGTTCTGGGCCCCTCACTTTGGGAAGGATGTTGAGATGCTGGAGAGCGTGCGGAGGGAGCGACGAGGCTGGAGAGGGCTGGAACACAAACCCTGTGAGGAAGCCTGAGGGAGCTGGGGCTGCTCAGCCTGGAGAAAAGGAGACTCAGGGCTGCCCTCATCACTCTGCAGCTCCTGAAAGTGCCTGTGCTCAGCTGGGCTGGGCTCTCTCCAGAGCAACTGACACAACCAGAGCACACAGCCTCAAGCTGCACCAAGGAAAATACAGGTTGGTATATGAAGGAAAAGTTTTTACAGAAAGAGTGATAAAGTTCTGAATGGCTGCCAGGAGGTGGTGAGTCCCCATGCCCTTGTGTTTTAACAAAGCCTGATGTGGCACTGGGTGCCAGGGCTGAGTGAGCTGTGTGGGCTGGTTGGACTCCATGATCCTAAGGTCTCTCCCAAACCTTGGTCACTCTGGAGAGTCTGTGATTCTGTGAAGCTCTGCCTTAGGGCTCACCCAGTGGCTGCTGCAGCCTGGGCCAGCTGGGGGTGGCTCAGGTGTCACCTGGGAAGGCACTGCAGGCTCTCAAGGGACAAAAGTGCAGCAGGACARGGTTGGAAGGGCTGGTGAGTCCCTGGGTGCTGCTGGTGCCCTTAGGGCTGGAGGAGGGCTCAGCCCTGCTGGGGAGAGTTGGGGATGRAGCCTGGGGGGTTCTGTTGTAACAAAAAGCTGGGGGGTGTTGGGAAGCAGAGGTTCCTGCTGGTGTGCTTCCCAGCAAGGTCTCTGKGGGGTTTTTTGGATGTAGGCAGGGCTACAGCTCCTGGAGATGGGGCTGGGTGGCTGCAAACACCCATCTGTGTCCCCAGATCCATAAGGATTGGGAAGGAGAGGAAGGGAGCAGTGTATCCTCAAAAATTCCTCCTTTTTTTAGGCTGGTTGCCTAAAGAAATGCACTTTTTCAGGGCCAGGTCTGGGTGCTCATGTCTGTCTGTCTGTCTGTGCCACACCCCTGAGATTTTAGGCACTGGTGGGTCCCTGAGGGGCACCAAAGTWCTAAAAAAGCCAAATTTTGGTACTTCCCTGGTGCTGGAGCAGAGCAGCCCCTCCTCAGCACCCATTTGGAAATTCCCTCTGCCCCATGACTTTTACAAGAGCCAACAAAGGGAATAAAGAGCCTGACCAGGGAATGGTCACAGCCATGAGCTTCACCCACATCCAGGGTGGTGCTGCTGGTGGGATTTGGGGTTTGTCCTTGATTTGGGATGAATATTTATTTAAATTAAAACAACAACAACAAAAAAATCAATAAAAGCAAAAAAMCAACTGCAAAACCATCCAGGTTTTGAAGTTGGGCAGCATCCTTCAACACCACTATTTTGTTTTCTGGGATTCCTCTTGCTCTTTGGGACTCCAGGATGGTTCCCACTGGGATGAGGAGCACCTAGCTCCACATCCCAAGGCCACCACTGCCATTAGGAATTTTCTTGTGGCTCCCATTTGAGCAGCATCCAACACACCCAGTGGCATTTGTGCAATTCCCAGTGTGGAATTTCATKTGGGAGCTGCAGCCCTGCTCAGGGAGCCCAAAAGTGCTGAGATTTGGGGCTTTTCCGTGGTTTGTGAGTCGAGGTGATGTAAAAAAAAATAAAAAATAAAAAAGAGTTATTATTTAAATATTTAAATAATAAATGTGTCTCAAAGGAGGCTGCTGAATCATGTGTGGGTTTGTGCTTGTGATGCTCCTCAGGGTAGATCAGGCTCCTGGAGGAAATGTGTTGGATGTGGGATGAAACCACGGGAATGGGGGGAGAAGGCAGCAGGAGAGGCTGGCAGGGGGGAAGTGGCTGCCTCCAATTTCCTCAAAAGTGGCAATAAAATGCATTTTACAGATGTAGAATGACATTTTTTTTAACAGAACTACAGAATTTCCCCCTCCATCTCTGAGCTCTTCCCTCAAACCTGCCTGTSCCACAGCCAGGGAGAGGCAGGCAAAGCTCCCACCTGTTATCAAAACAGCACCCCCAAAAATACCCACCCTAAAAAAAGGCAGGGCTGAGGTCACTGCTGTCAGGCAGCCAATGTCCACAGGAAGTCTCCTGGCCTCCCAAATGTGTGTGGGCAGATGTCAGGCAGGGGCTGCTCTTGCTCAAATGAATTTTTGGCATTGCCCCGTGGCTGGGGGACTTTGGGGGGTGTGGAATTTTAGGGGTAGGGTTTCCAGATGTGCCTGCCCATGGGGGTGAAGCTGGGGTGCTCCCCATGCCCATGGAATGTCCTTAATCCCAGTGCCAACCTTGGGAACCCAAATTTGGCACCRTCCCACCGAGCACTGGCAGGGCACAGTTGTCCCTTCCCAAATGATTCCCTCAGCAGGAGGAAAAGCACATCCTGGGCTCAGTTTTGGGGCTCCCATCGTGGCTCAGGGTGTGCTCAGCTGGAAAAGGAGCCAAAAATCTTTAGGARGAGCCTTTGGGTCCTTGAGCTTTATTTATCTGGATGGTCATGACCTGGTTGCTCACGCTGGGGTTTCAGGACCAGTTGCCTAATTCTCCTCTAAGCCAGAGGGAATGGATGCCTGGAGTGCAAAATATAGAAARRAAWWTTTTTTTWAAAAATGGGAAAAATGTTGGAARTGGCWAGGAGGTCGCATCCTGCAGGGACCAGAGTGCCAAGGAATGTGACAGGGTGGGAGGAGAGCCCAGCAGGAGCCGTGGCACAGCCCAAAGGCAGGATTCTCCCAGMATCCAAGGATTCACTCCTGCCAGCCCCCAGCTCCTCTGCTGACCACTAATTAGCAGCTGCTGGGTTTTTTTGGGAGGTTTATGGCTCCTCATCAGGAAATTCAGGGCTGGGAGAGAACCTCCCAGCATCCATCCCCTGGGATTGGCTTTTTGCTGCAGGAGAGGCACTCTCCCAGCCATTAGGGCAGCAATCCTGGCAAGCAGGYTCAGGGAGATGATTTGGATCAAATTCAATGCCACAATAAAAGGGAAACTGCAAGGAGAGGAACCCCTTAAACCTGAGCCCCATTGCCAGGACACATCCTGAGCTGCTGGCCAGGGATTACACCCAAGCTCTGGAATCCAAAAACTCCTCCTTTTTCTGCTTCCAAAGGAGAAAAGGGCCTTCAGCAGAGCCCTGGGAGGACAGGAGGACTGTGAATCTCTGCATCCTGAGCCGTGAGCCTGCACAAACTGCTGCTTTTATTAACGTCACGCAGGAGCCTTTGGAAAAAGCAAATTAATTTTCCTCTCATCAGCTCCCTCAGCGTCTGCTCAGCTCCAATCCACGATGACAAAGTTTCATTTCATTGTCTGTGCTGGCCCTTAATGACTTTTTTATTCCCACACCGGAAACCTGCTGGCACAGGGAAACTCCAGGCAGGTCTTTAATCCTGCATTTCCATCTGGGAGTCTGCTGCTGGACAGGAGGGAGGGAGAAGCCMTTCCCTAGAGACAACAGAGGGCCTCAGCTGCCCCTCAGGCTTCCTAAAAATGGTGAGACTTTCCACAGTGCCTGTGGGGTGCAGGGAGTGCAGATCTTGTCCAAAATCTGCCATASAATCATGGAATGGTTTGGGATGGAAGGGACCTTAAATCYCATCCAGTTCCACCCCCTATCCACACCTYCCACTGTCCCAGGTGGCTCCAAGCCCTGTCCAGCCTGGCCTTGGGCATTTCCAGGGATCCAGGGGCAGCCACAGCTGCTCTGGGCACCCTGTGCCAGGGCCTGCCCACCCTCACAGGGAAGAATTCCTTCCCAACTGTCTTGGTTTGGAAAGCCAGGTGTCTGCTAAGGAAGGCAGGAGCCTTCCCTGAAATGGAAAATGCAAACCCCCTCCCTCCCTCTGAATTGCTATAAATTTTAAATTAAGGGGCTCTCAGGCAAAAAATATGGGAGCAGGAATAACAGTTCTTTACTAGGGAAGAAAAAAAAAGGATAAAATAAACAATGCAGTAAACTAAACCAACACTGCCAGAGTCACAACCCAACCTGGCACCCTGTGGGTCAGGGTGCTGGCAGCAGTCCCATTGGAATTGTGGCTCAGCCCTCCTGCAGTGTCAGGGGTGGCTCTGCTGGAGCAGGGATCCTGGAGAAAGGTGCAGTCTCTTCCTCTGAAGATCCAGGGGAAGAGGGAAATCCTCTGGGAAATCCAGTGCAGAAGCTGTGCTGCTGTTCCAGAATCTCCAGATTATATCCAGGCAGGAATGCTTGGCTGGTGTTCCAGAATCTCCAGATTATATCCAGGCAGGAATGCTTGGCTGGTGTTCCAGAATCTCCAGATTGTATCCAGGTAGGAATGCTTGGCTCCTCCCTCTGGGCTCACATCTCCCATGGGATGCTGTAGTTCTTATCAGCCATGCAGGGACATTCAATGGCTGTTATCAGCAGGTGTCCCCCCAGAGGGAGAAGTGGGTGTGGCAGAGATAAAGAAAAACTGCCCAGTGAACAGAAGACAACTGCCATACAGCTGGCAAACAGAAAACAATTTGTTTGGCAATCCAGGACACCAATATCCCATCTTTCCTCTGGCAGTGGAAAGCCCCTTTATTCTGGCCTTCAGCCCCTTGGAAATAATCCCTCTCCATTCCCAAGTGATGGTGATGCCACACAATGGTTTTGGGAAAAAGACATTTGGGAGAGTAGGGAAGAAAGGAAAAGCTCTTCCCTCCTGCTCCCTCCTTTCCTGGCTTGTTTGGAACATCTCCCCCAGGTTTCTGTGCTGTCAGCAGGGAGGAAATGCTCCTTTTTGGCTGTTCTGGCTGAGGTTTTATGGGAGCCACAAAAGGCCCTCAGTCCCATTGAGGGGGATCAGGAAATGTGGGCAACATTTGGGAACACCCTACAAATGTGGGCTTGGGATGGGATGGGATCCATGGGATGGGATCCATGGGATGGGATGGGATCCATGGGATGGGATCCATGGGATGGGATCCGTGGGATGGAATGGGATGGGATCCATGGGATGGGATGAGATCCATGGGATGAGATGGGATGGGATCCATGGGATGGGATGAGATCCATGGGATGGGATGGATCGGGCCTTTGATCATTCCATTGGATGGGGATGGCCATGGTGGGATCCATGGGTGGCTTGTATTGGGAAATTGGGGATGGTGGGATCCCTCATGGCGATGGGCAGTAGGGCATTTGGGGTTTGATATGGGATCCGAGATCGTGTGGGTGATGGATGGCATGGGAACTCTCGCTATGGGCCCATAGCGAGAGTTCCCATGCCATCCATCACCCACACGATCTCGGATCCCATATCAAACCCCAAATGCCCTACTGCCCATCGCCATGAGGGATCCCACCATCCCCAATTTCCCAATACAAGCCACCCATGGATCCCACCATGGCCATCCCCATCCAATGGAATGATCAAAGGCCCGATCC